>JH720386.1:0-182951 GCA_000231825.2 Tetrahymena elliotti 4EA
AATTTAAAGGTTTAAAATAGTAGAATAAACAATTTAAATGTTAACCAGTGTAAAAGAATAAATAGTAAATTAGAACTTTTTACTTTTTAGAGATTGATAAATATAAAATAATGGAAGAATTATTATAATTTATATGATTAACTAGACACTAGATTTACGACACAGGGTTTTTAATCTAGTCATTAGAATAGTCAATAAAAATATTTTGAATAACCCTTTTATTAGAATTCTAGGGCTTTGAAGATAAAAATCTTCAAAAAATAATTTTCGTATTTCATTTTTTGATGAGAATTTAGCATAAAATTTTAAATTCCAATAAAAATCACAGATTATTTTTATTTTATGAAAAGAATATTTCTTATAATTAATCAGTATCTCCCTCTCTCAAGTGAAGTGGAGAGGAAAATTCCACGATTAGATAAAACTCATTTATTCGGTTTTAAAACTAATATATACAATAAAATAGGGATAACTGACTACTTAATTTAAATTTTTCTTAAGGATTTTTACTTATTATAAATTCAATTAAAATAATATAAAAGGAATAGGTTTGTTTGTAATTAAGAATAATCTAATAAATAAATAAAGATTTATCCTGTCTAGTATCTATTAAAGAATAGAATCAAATATAGAAAAGCAAACAAAAAGCAAAGAGTAAGAATAGTTAGTAGCAATACAAAGTAATAGCTTATAGTTTTAACAAATGGGAGTTCCTGGATTTTATAGTTGGTTAGCTCGTAGATATCCATTGATTCTTCACCAAATCAAGAAAGGTGAAATACCTAATATCGACTGCTTTTACCTTGATATGAATGGTATCATTTATAAATGTTCTAAAGATGAAGGTACTGTCTTCAAGGACTTACTTTTATAAAAAAACATTTAGGAAATTTTCTCAATGATATTTAATTATATTGATGAAATGGTTAACTTGATAGAGCCTAAGAAAGTTTTATATCTCTTTCTTGATGGTCCATGCCCTCGTGCTAAATAAAATTAATAGCGTACCCGTCGTTTTTAGAGTGCTCAATCATGGAAGGATTTGAATGATTCTCTAAGAAATTGTGGTTTTCTTGCTGAAGGTGAATAAATGAAGAACAACTCTATCTCCACCGGTACTGAATTCATGCATGATTTGAATAAGCAACTCCATTTTTACATCTGCAAGAAATTTGAATAGGATCCTCGTTGGGCTAATTTAGAAGTCTTCTTCAGTGGATCTAACGTTCCTGGTGAAGGAGAACATAAAATTATTAATTTTATGCATTAGTATAGTTCATCTTAAGATTATGATCCTGCAACCACACATTGTATTTATGGTGCTGATGCTGATCTTATCATGTTAGGCTTATCTACCCATATTAAGTATGTATCTATTTTAAGAGAAGAAATGAAGTTTTAACCTCCAGTAAGTATTTGCTAATACATTAAATATTTTAACTAGAATTTCAATATATTAAAGTTATTTACTATACTTACCTCCAGAATAAGTATGTCTCGTTTGACATTTAGATTATTAAAATGATATTATTTAAATTTTTATATTAAGAAAAATCAAATCTTTTTTCAGAACATAAAGTGATTAACAACTTTTATAGAGCAGAAATAAAAATTTTAATTAAATTTTCTTTTCACAATAAAAATATTTTTTTTTTGTAATTTAAATGTAATTTTTTATCAATTAAAAAAGGTTAGTAGAGCTGCTAAAAGAGATAGAGATTCTATCACATTTTAGATGATCTATTTAAATATAGTTAGAGAATACATGGAATTAGAATATAAGATGCTCTGGAAAAAAGTTAAAAATTTAGAGTTTAATATTGAAAGAGTTATTGATGATTTTCTCTTAATTTGTTGTTTCATTGGTAATGATTTCCTTCCCAGGCTGTATTGTTTCAATATCAGAGAAGGATAGTTTGAAGTTTTGATTTAGATTTATAAGGATTACTTAGTTGAAGCAGACTAATATCTTAATGATAATGGTCATATTAACTGGATTGGTCTTTAGTAAGTCATCCAAAAAATAGCAGAAGTCGAGCTTGAGTTTATTGGAGACAAAGCTACAGATATCACTAAAGAATACAAAAGACGTATGCGCCATTAATCTGATAAAGACCAAGAAATAGGAGAAGATGAAGGTACAGGCCCTAAAAGAGGAAATGATAAGAAAAATTCCTCTTCCGAAGATGATCTAGATGATGATGACTTTGAAGATGAAGATGATGACGAATACGATGGTAAAAATATCTTTTTTAGATTTTTCAAATTATTAATTAAATTTTATTTAAAGATGATATTTGTGATGATAATGATGAAGACGAAGAATAAAAGAATGATGAAAAAAATCAAGTCACTTTCTAACAAAAATTTGAAAAAGGTCTTGAAGAAAAGAAGAAATTAGAAGACAAAGCAATCAAGAAAGAAAAAGATTTTATTATTGATTTGCAAGAAAATTATAAAAAAGATAAGTTTTTAGGAAAATCTTATTATTATTAACAAAAGCTTAACTTAGATTTCAAGAATTTTGAAGATATTAAGAGATTAGATTTATTAATCACTAAGTATTTAGAAGGTTTGTAGTTTGTTTTACTTTACTACTACTAAGGATGTCCTTCTTGGAGTTGGTATTTCCCATTCTATTATGCTCCTATGACTTCTGATATTAGTTTATTCTTGAATTACAAGGCTGAGCATTTATCTTAAGAAATTGTATTTGACCTTTCTTAACCATATCCCCCTATGAAATAATTAATGTGTATTATTCATCCTGAAAATTCCAGTAAATTTTTTTTAAAAAATATTTATTTAAAAAATTGTACTCAAGACAAAGAGTAAAATTTCATTATTTCATCATTTCAATTATTTAAACTTAAAAAATTAGATTTATTACCAAAGCCTTTTGCATAATTATTAACTGATCCTAATTCAAAGTTAAGATCCCCTGTTGATTTCTATCCTGATAAATTTACAATTGATCCTTATGGAGGTGTATTCTCTCATGAATATATTGTTGTACTTCCATTTATGGATCAATAATTAATAGATGAAGTATACTCTTCAGTTGATTAAAATAAACTATTAACTCCTGAGGAAAGAGAGCGTAATTAATTTGGAAGGAACATTAAGTATAAGTTTGATCATAGCTTTGCACCAATTACAATTTAGAGCACGCTTCCTAATTACTATAAGAACTTTTAAGTCACTTTAAAAATTGAAACTTTTGATATTGGTAAAGTTTATTCCCCACCTCGTAATCCCCAAGGAGAAGTTTTATCTAGATTCCCTACTCTTCATGCTAAATAGATTGTAGGATGCGAAATAAACAAAGTTGAAAAAGGACTATAAATGAAAATCAGAGTTGTAACTGACCTTTCTGAGTCTGACTTTGTTAACAAAATCAAAGGTAAACCTAAATATGATGCATTCTGCAGATACCCTAATTGTGAGAAAGTGCTAGTTACAGGTTTCCTTACTGATAGCTACTTCAAAAATATATGGAAGAATAAGAATCTTTAAATCCTCTAAAACTTAGACTATAGCGATGAAAATCATCATAGTTTCTACTTAAAAATAAGAGATGAATTAGCTAATACTTATTACAAGAAAGCAGGTATTATTTACAATCATTCTAATCCAGTAATTGCTATTTTGTTGAAATATACTGAAGGAAGACGGTAAATTAAACTTTAACTTATTATATTTTCTCATTTTAATTTGATTTTTCTCTAAGAACCCTTAAAGGTAGTGTTATAGAAAATGTTGACAAGTATGAGGAAATGTTTTGTCCTTTAGATTTACTCATGAAAACTTAAAAAATAGAAAAAATCATCCAAGTTGCTAAATGTGATAGCATTGAATAAGAATTCCCAGTAGGATGTAAAGTTGTAATTGCTTAAAAAGGACCTCTTGATGGTCATACAGGCATTGTCACTGGATATACTAAAGGAAAGTTAGCTTAAGAGCTTTTAGTTTAAGTTTAAACTACAGTAATAAGATTTATTTTGATGAAAAATTATTAAATAACTAATTTATTTTATAAAATAAAAGCCTGTCTATTTGACTGATCAATAATTGAAATTCTACTCAAAAGATGATGAAGCATTCATTACATTGAAATTCTTGTCTTTTAAGCTTTAAATTTCTTAAGAAGTTTTACTTGATATCTTAGATAGTTATAGCATCAAAATAGAACCATCTCTCGCTTCTGCCAGCAAGCTTCCAAAAATGCTTGACGTTGGTTTAAATGTAATCAGAAGACATCTGAATGAAGTTGTTCCTGAGCTTGCTCGTATTAACGAAGCATCTTAAAATACTTAAGGGCGTGAAAAGTATCAATAATTCAGAGAATTAGAATTGAGCCCTTCTCTAGTTAAATTGATTATAGAGTACTATAATACTTACCCAAAGATATTTGCATATGTTGCTAAGCTCTAACAATTAAGAAAGAAAGACAAAAATGCCAATTTCTACTCTAGCTAAATTTGGAATAAAGAAGGTTAAGATGCTAACATTGAATTAGTTAAGCTTTATATTTGGTTAATGAGAAAGAAAGAATCTCAATTCTGTAGTTCAACTGTTGCTTCTAAGGTTATGCACTCATAGAAAATTGAAAAATTAGTCAACTTTTATGAAGAATTTGTTTCTACTAAGCTCAACATTCCTTAAAACTAGTAGAAGATACATTAAATAGACGCAAACAATGCTATCCCTGCTATCTATAGTTCAAAGCAATATATTTACTTTAAAGATCAACCATTCTACCATGAAGTAGGTGATTAAGTAATTTATATTGGTACTTATAACAATAAGAATGCTCCTTTTGGACTTTAAGGTACTGTAGTTGGTATCATGGATGACAAATTCGAAGTTGTCTTTATTAAGCCCTTCATTGGAGGAGTTAATTTAGGTGGTCGTTGTCCACCTTAACGCGGTCTTATTGTCTAATTCGATGAGATTTATAATTTGTAAGGATGGAATAATTTCTTGCAAAACAGAGACTAATCTAAAGAAAATACAGTAGGATGGAATGGATGGGTAGATGAATATAAGCCATAATTCCGTGAAGCTATCAAGAGTGATAAAGAACTCTAAACTAAATAGGCAGATAACGAAACTCAAAAAATAATTGGAGAAATTCAGCACTAACCTGAAGCTAGCAATAAATCCGAACCTAGCGATAAGCCTAAAACAAATGTAGTAGCAGTTATCAAAAAGTAAGGAAATAATTCTAAAGGAATAGATACTATTTCCGAGCTTACCTAAGAACAAGCTTAAACTTAATTTGCTGAACAAAAGTAGCAAAGCAAAGTTACAATTGGACCTGCTCCTACTGCAACTCAAAAAAATGACTAAAATCAACAACCCACTTAAGTTAATAAAACAGATACATAAAAGAAACCCTAGAAAGAAACAGTTATTTATGTCAAGAAATCAGATACCTAGCAAAAACCTGAAAAGGATACTAAGAAGCAAGAAGAGAAAAAATAATCTGTGATAGTTTAGGAAGCAAAAGTAGAAGAATCTAAGTAGGAACCAGCTTAGGAAGTTGTATAGAAGTTAGACATTTAACAAGAAGAAAAAATATAAGATGTCACTGAAATTGAAAAATTATTACAAGAACAAAAATAATTTGAAGAGGAAGAACAAAAACATCAAATTAAAGATGTTTCAGAGATTGAAAAAGAATCAGCAAATAATGTAGAAATCGAAATTCCAAAAGAATTCAATTTAGAAGAAATAGAAAAAAGAATGCTGTAGGACTAATTTGAACATATCAAGCATTATGATTTGAAAGACCCTGACATGCTGGATGTAGCTAAATTTGAATAAGAATAACTTGAAAAAGTTTAAACAGAAGCAAAAGGATAAAACCAAGACACTGTTGCATATTAAGATGATGAAAAAGATGATGAACAAAAGCTAAGCAGAAAACAAAAGAAATTAAAAAATAAAGATATTACTGGCTTTAATCCAGGATAAAGTGCAGTCTAGTATAAGAATAGAGAATAGACTAACTAAGAAAAGAGATTAAAAAGAAACGAAAAGAGATTAATGGTCCAACAATAGAATCTTTAATATCAATAATATTAGCAATATTATCAATATCTTTATTTGTGGTAATAGCAATTTATTAAATAGAAAACTTAAGAAATTGAGGCTTTAAAGAGAAGATAAGAAGACGAAAGAATCAACAAAAGTTTAGCTCAACTAACTAATCCTGTGCCTGAAGGTGAAACACTAAGCCAAGATTTACTTAACATTTAAAATGCTCTTGAATAGCAACACTCTAAGAATACAAGTATCCCTCAAGACATATAAATGGTTGATTCTTCTCAAATAGAGCAAAAACTATCAGAAAATATTGTTCCATAAATTCCTTTTACTACAATCTAATAAGGCAATATTAGAAATGAAATTGTAGGAAAAATTAGTGATGAAGACTTATTAACATTTGAAGAATTAGAAAGAGAGTATCTTAACTCACTAAATAAATGATTATTTGAATATTTTAATTAGTTTACTTTATTTTTTATTTAAAAAAATATTTCTTTTACAAAATACATAATATATTTTTATAACATTTCTTTTTTTCTTTTAAAATATTTATTTTTAGCTGTACAAATCTCCTTTTAATTATGAGCTTTTTTTCAAATATATTATTAAATAACAAATAATAATAAAGATTTGAATTTACTTTCTCTAATAAAAATATTGTGAATAAGTAAGAATAATCAAATCTGTAAAATTAAGCAAATCTCTAACATCAATTTTAAAATATATAAGATGAAATCCTAAGATTCATTTCATATATATGAAGACAAGTTTAATCATAATTTATAATGTTGATATTAAATTTTTTCATCTGATCTCTTCTTTTTGTTTCTTGATCTTCTCTTCAAATTCATGTGTTATATTGAAGGCAATTAAGATAGGTTTTTCATAGTTTTTATTGATTCTTCTAACAAACGTTGGTAGTAAAGCTTGAGGAGATCTCTTTCTGAATGCTCGATATAATGAATTCTGGAATTCCGTTTCGCCGAACACTTCTCCTGATCATATTATTTTATTTTAAACTAAAATGTTGTTCTAAACATATTTGGGCTATGTTTTAGTAATATAATTAGTTAGATTAATTATTATATTTGGTTGAGATATTGTTCATTATGTATAGTGATGAGGTATTAATGTAGATTACAGTTTTGATATATCATAGTTTAAAAAAAATATCTTAGCTGTTATATTCTTGCACTTAATTAAGTGTCTATGCGCTTGGTAATAGAAAAATTAAGCAAGCTTAAATAAAATTATTTATTCAAGTGATATTTTTGAGAAACAGATAAAAATAATAAAATCAATTTTAGATAGAAAATAAAAAACATTTTACTAAGATAAAAATCAGAATCCTCTCCATAATTGCGTAAAAGTAATTAAAAACATTAATTTAAAAAAAATCCATAATTATTTAATTTAATATTTTTACTTTGTAAAATATTCAAATCATCCTAAGTTAATTAAGGATATTCTACCTCCTACACTCTGACTACAAACAAAATGAACCATTAAAAACTATTTCTATTTGCAATTAAATAAGAAGGATCTTAAAAAAATAATTCTTTAATTACTGTTAATTGGTATCTATTTTTTTAGATTAATATTTACTTATAATATGAATATATTTTTAAGTTATGACACTATATAATTTTACTATTTTAAATAAAAATATAAAGCAAGAGAAGATTTTAGAAAAAAGTCATTTTCGTTTTATTTTTTCTAATTCGAATAAATATTTATTTGAAAAAATCTTGACTTATATTGATGTTATATAAAACCTGGCAATGAGAAGTTAGGATTTGGTATTTGTTAATATCTTTTCCACACATTCTCTTACAATTTTATTAATTTCACCATTAAAAAATTATATAAAAAATTCTTTGAAGAAGAAAGATAAGCTTTTTCATTTGGTAAATAATTTTATAATATTTATTTATGCTTATTTCTAATAATATTTAATATAATTTTAAGGCTTTCTCCTTTATGTTATGATCTCAGGATTCAAAACGAAATTAATTTTTGAAAAACATAAACCCTTGTAATACAGCTAGGATTTCTAAAATTTTGTTTATCAGAAGCAATTGTAATATATTATTGATGGCTTGACTAAATTTATTTCAAGAGAGAATAAAGATAAAGGAGTGTTTAATTATCTTAAAGGGAATCATTTCTTTGGAATTCGACTTAGATAACTAATTTATTTAAAATCTAAATGGTGAATAATCTTAATAATTCCTTAAATAATTGGATAATGAAATCAAATTTATTCAAGGAACTGAGGGTAAGTTCTACCCAATTTTGTAAGTTTTCATTTTTCTTACACAAAAAGTTCTGATAAAATTATTTTTAATAAAGTTAAAATGAAAGTTAATTTGTAGAGAAACTTGAGAAGATTATTCAGACTGAGAAAAAATAATAAGTTAATTTTATTTTGAAAATAATCACTTTTTTTAATTTTATTTTGAAAACAGTCACTTTTTTTAATTTTATTTTATGTATTTTTAGGAGGATTTCATTTCTGAGTTAAATTTAAAAATAAAGAATCTTGAATTAACTATAAAGGATTTATAATCTAAATTATAACAAATTTATCAATATAGTATTTAATTATAAAAAAATCAATCACAATAAAATGTATATTAGCAGCTTTAGCCATAGCAAAGCGGAAATTATCAATAAAACATTTAAATTCCTTAGCCCTATGCTTAAATTTAATAAGTAATTCCACCAAAAAATTAACATTTAAAGAGGTAATATTCAGCACCAAACTAATAAATTTTTCCTACATAATAGTATTAATAATTTTAAAACCTATCTGAAGCTAATTAATTTTAGCAAGTAGTGATAAAACCTTAGAGTGTTGCTAATCCTAATGTTCAGTGTATTGAATAATACCCAAATAAAATTTACCCATAATAATAGGGGAATTATTAAGAGTTTCCTAATTGGTAACAACAAAATGGCTTTTAATGTTATTACTAGGGAAGTTAACAATAATTTGTTGGAAATTACAATACCCAAAACATCCTGAATAACCATATTTAAATGCCATCTAATACTAATAAATAAATTAACCTATTAGACAAGATTAAGGAAAAGATGAATCATAAACAAGTTCTGATAAAGAAAAATTGAATGGTTAAGTTTAAGTTATTTTTAAATTCCTTAACGATTTTGCTCAGGTATTTGAAGAAAAGAAAAATGAATGAAATTGATTTGCAAAAAAAAAATATTGAGAATAAAAATTAAAATATTATTCTAAATTATTTGAAATACTATTTGTAAATTGTACAAAAAATTCAAATATTTTTAAAATTTTAAGGTGTGGTCGACAAGCTTATTAATTGAAACTCATAAAATCCTTTATTTATTTTTGAATTTTATTTTAGATATTCGTTTATTTACTCAATATAGAATTCTTTAATTTTTATATTTTATTTAGTGTAAATACTCATTTAAAATAATGAACTACTAGGAGTATAACTACTATTTAAAAAATTGAATTTAATCTATTTTAGGTAAGATAAATTAAAATATTTATTTAATTATTTACGGTTTATAGTTATCTAGTAAATTATCTAAATTAAGCTTATATGTGTGCAATTTTCAATTTTTACTTTTATAAATTGTTAAGCTTATAAATTAGTTTTATATTATAATAATATTTTAAGTACAGCAAATTTATAATTTTTGAGTCTAAAATTTAATTTAACTTAGTTTTTTAATATTATTTGGCTTGCTGAGAGACTAAAATACATTTATACTTTTAAAATAAATTATAGAGTTATATTTTATTATATGAATATTTTTTTGCTTCAGAAATCAATATCACTATCATCATCATCGTCATCATCATCACTATCTTAATTAGCATCTTTCTTCTTAGCCTCTTATGTAGGTATTTCTTCTTCATTTTTTACTTTTTATTTCTTTTCTGAAGTTGCTTTATTGTCATCAGCTTCAAAGTCATCATCATTAAATTCATCGAATTCATCATCTTCATCTATTTAATCATCCTCATCACCATTAGTTTTAAATTTCAAATTATCAAGCTACTATCCAGATTCTATTTCAAAGAAATGCTTCTTTTGATCATCCCATTAAACTTAATCTAAAAAAAAGTAGAAATTTTTAAAAAAATATGGTTTATTATTTAAATAGAAAGTTACTCTTTTAAATTTTTCTTAAAAGAGTTCTTCTTGTTCTTTCTCTCAATCTAGATAAATAATCTTCCATTTCCTTTTGGATTCTTTCTTCTTTTTTCTATTCTTCTTATCTATATTTAGTTTTAGAAGTAAAATTTCAAGCTAAATTACTAAAAAAAATCAATATATTACGGATTAGTACTTAATTGTTCATTAGGAGTCAAACATTTAGCACAAATTTTATGAGTATTTGCACATCTATCACAAGCATGACGATAACTTTTGAATATATTTTTTTATTAACACTTGACACATCTTGCTTCTGTATTTGCTTTTTTGTATTTATTGTATTGCATCTTCCATTTTATTTACTCAATACATCTTTCACATAAATGATCTAAAGGTACTTTTTAATGAACTTCAATAGCTTTTGTGTCAAAAGTAATTTTGAAAGCTGTTCTATTTTAATATTTCTATCCAGATTTTTTATTATCACCCTTTCTTAAAGACATTTTTTATTTTTTTAGTTGATCCTACTTATTATTTTATATTAATAATTTTTTGATTTGATGTTTTAATAATTTAACAAAATCTTTAGATTTAATAATTCTATCTAATTAATAGCTCTCTTTCTCGCTTGTCAAGTCTTCTACTATCTTTGTCTTTTTCTATCTATTTAGTTTTATATGTCCACTCAAATACTATTTTAATCATAAATATATGATAGATTGAATAAATTAATTACTATAAATTAATCTTGCTATTACTTTTTATCAGATTTTTACAGTGCATTATCTCCTTTTATTCATGATGACAAATCTCTTCAATAAATATTTGAAATATTTATTTACATTTATTTTTATATTAGCAAGAAATGATAACATTATAAAATGAGAGATGTTAAAAGAGAATTTTCTATTTTATTTATTAATTTGAACCAAAGTTGAGAATTATTTTATATATTTTTCTGAAAAACACAAGTAACACACAAATAATCATCAAAAATTTTATATTTATAGGGAAACATTTTTAGTATTTTTCATTAAAAGAATGTGAGTGATTTCATCAAATTTTTATTAAAATTGTAATATTTTTTAACTAAATATGCAATTTAATTAAATTTTTAATACAACTTGTTCACTAAGATTTATATTTTTTGTTGAAGAACTTTTTGTTTAATAAATTCAAAGGTTAATTTTTTTAGTATTTTATTTTTCAAGCTGTTAGTTTTTAATTTGAATCTTATTTTAAAATCAATATTTTTGTTAGCATTTGAGATTCTTTTAAAACTTTAGAATTCTAATTGATAAAAATGTTAATTCATCATTAAAACATAAAAGAATTTTTATTAGAATTTTTTGTAAATAATTTGGATTTAAAATAAATAGTAACTATTGACAAGAAACATTAAAAAATTTAAAATAGAGAATCAGTTTTTATTTTGGAGATCTTGTTTTTCTTTGATGATCTATGTATAAAAATAATTTATTATTTTATTATTTTCTTTAAAAATAAAATTTACTCTTTCAACTGCTGCTAATTTTCTACCAAAAATTTCATTCTTCTTCTTTTTGGTAGGTTCAACAGACCCAAATATTTTATCTCTTTCTCTGAGCTCTTTAATCTAATTCATGGAAGGTGCAACCTTGGGGAAGCATTCATTATAATAATCATCTTCTTCTATTTCAAATGGATTTTTTCTTTTATCATTAAGTCTTGTACCCATTTAAGAACTTGCGTTCTCGTTAGGATTAATAATATTTTCTAATTTTTATTTCAAAAATTCTTTCTTTTATTCTTCTATAATCATTTCTTTGTAATCCTTAACATCTTTAAAGACATCATCTTACTTCTCTTATTCCTGCTTAAGTAATATTTCGGATTACTTTAAATTCTACTCAAACAAATCATTATTTGTATCTCCAAACAAACTTAATTTAAAATTTAAAACCATTAGAAAATGTATCGATTTTAATATAATAAATAAAATTACTCAAACTCATTTTCTTCTTGTTACATTTTTTCTTCTTATTCCTTTTTAAGTCTTTCTAATCTTTCTCTCTCTTCTTTTAAACCTTTCTTTCCTCTTTCATTATAAATTGTTATAATTCTAGTTAAACCTTCTAAAGCATCTTAACCAATAGTGGGTATAACCATAAATTCATCATCCTCGTTTTTTTCTTTTAATACAATACTAGGTAATTCACTCATTATATTATTTCCTTTAATTTCATATTCATAATAACTGAATGGTATAGGAAATGCAGCTGCTTTTGAAAGAACTTTTTCCTTTGTAATATATCTTTTATCATAAACGCCCATAACTCTCTTAGCAAAATCACTAGGTTCTTTCTTAACTTTAGAAAGACTTTCTCTTTTAAAAATAAAAAGAAATTTATTTATAAAACTAATTTGAATGAAAGTAAAAGAATAAAATACTTTATGCTCTCTAAAGTTTTAGCAGCATTTAGCTTTTGTTTTTCTTATTATTTTTCCTACTTTTATTTTTCTTACTCTTTCTTCAATAGACTAAAGTCCAAACCTTTAAGTTTAACAACATTATCTTGTAATTAATATTTATCTTTTTCTTCATTAAAATCTAATCCATATTATTAGGCAACATTAATTTCGTTATTTTCATCATTTTTCTAATTTAAATCTTCTAAATACCCATATTCTCCATCACTTTCTTCATTAGCATCTACCTAACCAAGTTTTCTTTCCAATGCTCTATCTCTATACTTTGAGCTCAGCTAAACTCTTCTTGAAATATCAGTACCTTCTTCTTCAAAATTTTTTCTGAAGTTCATCTGTGATTCAAAAGCACGCACATTTCTATTTTTATATAGTTACTGATAATTATTTGCTATTCAACTAATTCAATCAAATACTTTAAATATTTGGCTTTATCAAAGTTCTTTTTTTCCTACTTTTCACCTTTATCCATAAATAAAAACCTACAAAAGGAGAAGTATCTAACTCTTATTTTAATTTAATCAAAAAATATAAGCTTTTGTTAAAAAATCAATTATAAAAAAGAAATTTACATTTAATCTAATAATGGATATTGGGTATTAAAAGTAATTGATAGACACAGAAAAGAAAAGTAAAAAAATTAATTTTAATTTTTATAAAATTTTGTTGAAAAATCTAATTTAAGCAACTTTTTTATAAATAAGAGAATTTAATAAATTTGGTCTTAAATAAATTTTACTTTTTTTTACAAAAATTTTAAGCATAAAAATCTTAAAATTGAGATGGATTTTTTAGTAATTCTTTTTTGTGGATAATTATCACACAATTTAAATGTTAATACAATAAATATGATAAATATTTAATTAAAAATTCTAAAAAAATTATATTATTGAAGGATTAATAAATAATTGTTTTGTCTTATTCTCATTTTTTTTTAGTTTTTCTCTAATCATAATACATGAAAACTTTAATCTTAATCTTTGCTTATCTGTCTAACTGTTTATTTGTTTCTTTTAATCTGAGTAAAATTTTATTTTGGTAAATCTTGTACCTTGAAAATGAGTAAAATTAATCTTTTTAGAGTAACTTAAACACATAAAAATATTATTTGAAGTCAAATTTTATTTAGATTTTTTTGTTTTTACAGATAAATACAAAATAAAATCAATGTGAATACTGTAAATAAGATGAATTTTATTTTAAAATAATAAAAAAATTAATATTTTAGAAGTAATTATAAAAAGTAGGTTGTTTTATTTTTAATGTTTTTAAATAGTAAGGTTAATTGTATTAAAAAATTTTTCTATTTTAGTAAAGAGTTTTTCTTGACATATTTGTTTTTTTCTAATACATTTTAAATCAAATTTTGTTTGCTCTTTGGTAACGCTTGATACCTGCTAAATGAGTTGAATAAACATTATTTGAGTCACCCATCATCATTAATCCAAATAATTTATCTTAAAGCAAATACTTATCATCCCCTGGCTTTATAGTACTTAATTTCAAGCTTTCAGAGGTAACTGTAGATTGTACTGTAGTTGAGGCTCTTTTCTCAATATTTTCGAATCTTAATCTTTGGATATCAGTTACACACCAGTCAAGTACAACAAAATCTGCTTCATATCCTGGTAAAAATTTACCTATTTTATGTTCTAAACTTAAAGCTTTGCAGCCACCTAGAGTTGCTCTATAAAAGCCTTCAAAAGAGGTCATAGGTCTTCTATTTTCTACATGTTGTTGGCTTACCATAATAAATTTATATGCATCTTGTAAGGTTCTAAGCATACCAAAATCAGTACCACCACCAACATCTGTACCCATACCAAAATTAATGTTGTTCTTAACAGCATCATGATAGGGGAACATACCAGCACCAAGGAATCCATTGCTAGTAGGACAGTAAGCTACACCACATTAGATTTCCTTCATTTTTTCAATTTCAGGTTAAGTACAATGAACACAGTGAGCAAAAACAGATTTTTTATGGACAAGATTAGATTTGTCATAAACATCAAGATAATTTTCACTTTCTGGGAAAAGGAATTTAACCCAGTCAACTTCTTAGATATTTTCGTTTAAATGTGTGTGGATATAAGTGTCAGGGAAGTTGTGCTTAAGCTAACCTGCTACATTAAGTTATTCTTGAGTTGATGTAGGAGCAAATCTAGGTGTAATTGAATAGAGGCATCTTCCAACATTGTGATAGCTTTAAATTAAATCTTGAGAGTCTTTAAATGAACCTTTTTATTTAAAATAATAATTAGCTATGACTGAAGACTTTTTTTAAATTTAATATGTAAAATTTATCTTTTATTTTTAGTGTCTTCCTTATATAATAAATTTATTATTGAAGATAATTGAATAACCAGTTTTTGTAAAGTTAATTTAATTAATAACAACTCAATCTGATTATTACCAATCTGGGTTGAAAATTAAGTAAGAAACAAAAAGAAAGAAAGGTAAAAGAATATGTAAAGTCTAATATTAAAATTAGCTACTTTCTGCAGTATCTTAGAGGAATTCTGGAGCATTTCTATCCATCATAGTTTTACCAGTAATTATTCTCATGTTCAATCTAATTGCTTCATCAAACAAAGCAGCAACTGATTCGGGATGGATTGTGGCAAAAACTAATGCTGTGGTAGTACCATTTTTCAATAGTTCATTCAAGTAGAATTAACTAATCTTCCTTGCATAGTTAATATCTTTGAATTATTCTTCAGTGGGAAAAGTGTAAGTGTTCAACCAGTTTACTAAGCTGCTAGCAAAGGAACAGATCATTTCTGTTTGAGGATAGTGAGTGTGGCAATCAATGAAACCTGGCATGATAAGTTTACCTTGGTATTCTTCGGATACCTAAACAGAAGCATACTTCTAATGCATTTCTTCGTAATTGCCTGCCTCAATGACAGTACCTTTTTATAAATCTAAAACAAGAAGACCATCCTTGTAGAAATTGAGAGCATCTTCTTGAGTCTCCTTAAAGTAAGGATCCTCATTGAAGAATAAAATGCTAGCACGGTAAGCTATTTGTTGAGGGTTTTCAGTATTAACTTATTATTGACTTTCCATTTATTCAGGAGGGGGATTAATTTACTCTTAGTTAAGCTTTGATTAAAATTTGTGATACTTTCTTTATTAGAAACAAATTAAATTTTTTTATATTTAGATTATTTATTATATTTGATTCGATTGAAGAAGAAAAGTACATAATACAAAGAGTATCTTACAAAATTTGAGCTGTAAATTTTCTATCTCAGTGGCTTATTTATTCACTAAATCTTATAAATTGTTTATTTGTTACCTCACCAATAAATGTAGAGATTTTCATAAATTGATCATATTTATCTTTTTGAGTAGAAGTATAAGAGTGATTTCATTAAATTTAACAATAAAAAAAGACTCATACTGAAATTATCTTTTCATTATGAATTCCTCTTTGATAATATTTACCTCACTAATTAATGAATGACTATATTTATTTTAGATATGATTCGAAAAAAACCTGAAATTGATTATTTCAAATCCTTTATGGAAATGATGTTTTAATTAGTAATACCAATAGCAAAGTAATATGAATTTTATTGGCCTTTGTTTATGGTTAAAAAATCTGTTGATTAAAACCAATTAAAATTAAGGTATTTTCCTTAATCGAATATATTTATCACATTTTTATCTATTGAAAACTAGTGGTAAAAAATTAGGGAAACCTCTTTAATAAAAATTAATATTTTTTAGTTTTTTTTAAAGGATATTAACTAAATTTATTATTTTTAACACCTTCTAAATTAAGATAAACAATTCAGAATACAATTTATGTTAAAAATTTATTTGACAGAGGTATTTAAGATAACTGAATAATGAGTCTAAATAATGATAAATTCTTTAAATAAAAACTGTAAATTAAATCACTCTAACATCAATATTTTATTTTTAATTGATTTTTTTTTCTAAAAAGTTTCTATTTTAAAAGGAAAAAAATTTAATTATCTTTGTGTAAATTTATTAATTTACATAATAAGGTTCTATGGATATTTTAAATATTTTTTAAGTGTCTTATTTTAAATAAATTTAGCTAAATTAAAGTTTTTAACCAAAGTACTTTATCTGGCCAAATTTTTGATGAATATTTATTTGTATATATTTTAAATAATAGCTTTCATAGTTTTTAATACTAAGCATTTTAGGATTACTTTTAGCTTTTGTTTTCTTTTTATCAATTTCGAAAACATGAAAAGTCATAAAAAATTAATTAATTTATAAAATTTTAGAGCAAATACTATCTCATATATATTGAGTTTTATTTTCATAAATGAAAATATTCTTTTTTGCTTCAATTTAGTCCATGTTTACCAAAATTTAAAATAAAAAATTAACAAAATACAATTCTTTCTTCATGCTTTTGTTATTTTCATTAAGACGAAATAATAAGCTTCAGTTAGTTGATAAAAGATACTGCTTAACTTTTAATGTACATTTTTGATAAATCCCCTTTTTTGGATAAATTAATTGGATCGCTTGATATATTTTTATCTTTAAATTAAATGGCTCTTCTTTATCAATAATATTTTTTATTAAATTCAAGGCCCAGTACAACTTTCTATTTTAATTCTCACAAATAATTTATGTTTATAATTAGAAAATTTACTTATTTTTTCATGCAGTTAATTCCACAAAACAAATTTTTGTAAAATTAGTCTTTTCTCCAATCAATTCTTACTAAATATTATAAATAATTTTTTTATTTTTTGCATTTAATTAAATTGCTATTGAATCTTCAAACAAAATTTAAATATCTTTGTTTAGCTTTAAAAGTGCGGGGGTTCATTTACATTATTTTGGATATGTATATATTCAAATTTTAATCAAATACTTTAATTAAATTGAGTTGAGTATTTTTTGAATAAATTAATATATCTAATTTATTTACTTACATTTGATTGTAAATAAAAAATATTTATTTGATTTAAAATAATGAGAAATGATTACAAATCTTTCCATAACAATAAAATAAAAGAAAATCTGTTTTTAGTTTCATTAAATTGTGTAAACTAAATTTGTTATTTCAAATTAAAAATCTTAAATTATTATAAATTATTAGATATATAAGTAACATAATACTTTTATTAAACAATCAAAACCAAAAAGAAATCAAATAAGAAATTAAATTTTATTCCAAAAAGCATTTAAAGTATTTTAATAAAAATACCTGCTTTTTTAAAATGTTTCAAAGAACTATTTCAACAATTTTAGTTAAAATGTTAAAATATTTAATTTTAATAAAGAATTTTTTAATATTAGTTGAATAATCAAATAAAGTAGTAAAAGTTAGATTTTTTTAATAATTTATTTTTCAATTCAGTTTGCCAGCAAAAATTTATCCCATAAATATAGAAAGTATTTTTAAACATTTCATCATATATTTTTAAGAAAAAATAATTTTATTGGCAAATAGTCATAGTAGTAAATTTCTATCATAAATTGGTATGTTAATTTCTTTTATTTCATAATATCTTGATGCCAAATAAATTAATTGGTTATTTCTCCTCAATAATTATTATTCTAGATTTTTATTTAAAATTTAACATCTACTTTTGTTCTATAAAAGTATTCATCATGTATTGCATTAAATAATTAAAATAATATTTCTAAAACATAACTGAAATTAAATTTGGAGAATAAAATAACAAATTTAAAAATCTTAATATTAAACATTGTTAAATATAAATTCTTTTCATTTAAAATCTGATAAATTAAACAAGCAAGATTTAAATTTCTCAATAAATCCATGTTTTATTACAAAAAGATAATGTTTAGCAGTAAAATCCTTCATCATCAATAATAATAATAAGTATTAAATTAATCATAATTTATTTATAATTGAATTTGATAATTAAAAAAAATTAAAGTGTTAATTTGGAAAATATTAGAAGAAAGCTCTAGAAAATGTTTTAATTTTTATAAGAAAATTTTTTTAACGGAAAAATAAATGAATAAATATATGATGAGTATTAATCAGACAGTATAAATTAATATGGATTACCTTTTTAATTGATATTACAAATCAATTTAATTTTGGATTATAAAATATCTATTTTTCTTTCAAATATTTAATGTTTGAGATTGTTTTTTACTTTTGATTGTCTTAATTAAAATGGTAGGTTTTACAAAAAAATATTCTTCTAAACCTATTTTTATTTTAATTTATTACTTATTGGAAACAAGATTTCTTTTAATAATGATTCTTTAAATTTATTGCTTTTTATTCTATTAAGTTTTTTTATTTTATCTATTTTAGCGGAAAAAATATTTGCAGATGGATATGTTTTATAAATTAAAATTTAATAAATTATCTTATTAAAAGCAATTCTAAGCATATTATAAAATATAAGTAATTAATAAGCAAATTTTTTTCATCACAAAAGCATAAATCTTAGTATTAGCTGCTCAAACATGTCTGAAGTAAAATCGATGAGTACCAGAGTAATCTATTTTGAATTAAGGATGATGTTTTATTGCTGTAAAAGAAGATATGATTAAATAGCGAATTTAACATTAGTCCATTTCTTAATATATAAAAAATAATTATGTAATCTCTAAAATCGTTTTTTATAAAAGGAAAAAATAGGTACAACAACAAGAAGGCTGATTAAATACTTATATGAAAATCGTAATCAAGTTTTTAAGTTAGATAGTGTAATTGATTGTTGATTTAAAATTAAATTTTGAATAATTATTTAGAATAGTTGAAATATGATTTATTTGCCTAAACATATTTTTAAAATTGAGATCAATACTAATATTTTGCTCTTTATTAAAAGGTATTTGATGATGTGCAATCTTTTATCTCTGATCTTAAGAAATTGATAGATTTAGTTTTCATTTTAGATGGAATTGGCATTCTAACAAGAGTTTCTAAAAAGAAATTTGTTTTTACAGGCTTAAAGGGGATGTGCAATAGGATAAATGGTAAATATGATTAAAAAATCAAATGAAATTATGTAAATAAGCATCTTATATTAAATAAAGAATACATAAAAAGGAAGATACAAAAAACACCGAATTAGAGGGAAATTTAAATGGTAAAAATAAATTAAAAAAGGATCAATAATATTCTAATCTTCATAAAATTTAAAAACAGTTTTGTGATGAAATATAAGTAAATGGAAAGAAGATTTCAATTAAATAAAGTATTACTTAAGGATAGCTATTCTAGGATGTCTTATGCAATCTTACACTCTAACCTAGTAATAATTATTTTCATTTTTAAATTTAATTTGGTAAATAAAGCATGAAGAATAAATGGAATATATTCAATGAGTATTATTATTATCATTTATGTCTATTTATATAATTAAAGTGATAATATTTTCAATTATAAATTCAAGATAAATTGCTTTAACGTTCTCAATTTGATTAGATCATGGAAAACTACAGAGAAATACAATCTAAATCTTTGACAAATGATCTTAATAATATTTTAATGACTTTGTGCTTAGGAGAAAGGTAATTATTATACATTATCTTTCATCTCTTCAATTATATATTTTTATATGGAGGGGAATGTTATATTATGTCATAAAAAAATAATTAGAAACGAAACTACAGAAACCATCCAATACACAGGTCCTGATATTTTGAATTACAAAAAGATAACTTTAGATACTTTGAAAAATGTAAATCCAAATTCCTTAAAAACTGTAATATTAGATGCTCAGAAAAAGGATAGTATTTACTTTTCTTACTTGATAAAAGAAGTGGATGAAAAAAGAGGAAAAAAGAATACATTATAATCAGGTCTTTTTAAAGAATTGGCATTAGAATAAGGAGAAGTAGATAAAATTAATAGAATTGTTGCTCAATCAATGTTAAGCACTAATGGCTCTTATTTTTCTTAATCAGCAACATCTTAATAATAAGCTAATTAAGTTCCTCAAAATTAATAAAAGATAGAAGTCTAAAATGAAATTTCAAACACTAAATAAGAAGCTGAATAAATTTAGGTTGATAATGATTAAACTGCAGAGAATTAAAGTGAAATAAATGATAAAGAAGATGACAATGATAAAAATATTAATTAAAATGAAGATACTATAGATATTACTGAAGTTCCAAAAGCTCATATTTCTTATTTCCCTGTAAATACTTTGATAAAATGGCATTGAAATTTTAATTATATCTATCATATATCTAAATAGAAAGTTGCTTTTGCATTACTCAAAGGAAGAACCTGGCAATTTTATATTTAAAAATTGCAAATCATTATTGGAAGATCTTTAATTAACTTGCCTCAAAGTATGTATTATTACTTATTGAATTATCATTGAAAAGAAACTACTTTTTTTATTTGAATTGAATTATTTTAACCAATATTTTTAATCAGAAAAAATGAATTGGCATATTGATTTAGAAGTTGGAGCATCTAAGAAAGTATCTCGTTAACATGCTGTTATCTTATATAATTTTGAATAAAAAAGGTAAACAACAATTGCTTTAGATAACTTACCAATTAATTATTTTAAAACTCTTATAAAGATTTGAAATAAAATGCTTGTCTAAAAAATTCCACATTAAAGTTGATAATAATTTGTACTCCATAAAAGATGATCCCGTTGCTTTAAAAAATAAATCATTAATTACAGTTGGTAAAAAGATTTACATTATTTGATAAAAATACTTAAAATTTTAAATATTTAGGGAATGAACATTTCTACTTTTTCTTACCAAAGAATTTAACTGATGAGGTCTAGAAGAAGCATGAAAAAATTCTTCCCGATGAAATGAATATTGAAAGAAGTAGAAGAGAAGAAGATGAAGATTAAATGCGTAATAGAGAGGAAGGCGATGAAGAAGACGAAGATGAAATTGATGCAGATGGAGATGAAGATGTCCGTAGATATAGATAAAGAAGAAATATGAGTATAGATGGAGAAGAAGAAGATGAAGGAGAATCATTAAGTGAAATAGAAAGTAAATCAACTAATCGTAAAAAGCTAAAGAGAAACCAAGATGAGTATGATAATAATGAGGATTATGACTATTACTAAAATCGTGAATAAAACTCAGAAGAAGATGGAAATAATGATTTCTTAAATGAAGAAGAAAAAGAATTCTTAAAAAAAACTAATCAAAATGTAAATAATAACGAAGAAGAGGAAGATGATGATGAAGATGAAGGTTAAGAAGATTAAGAAAATGAAGAAGATGATATAGATGAAGAAGATGAGGAAGATGTAGAAGACGATGACGAAGAAGAAGATATAGAGCAAAGTGATGATGAATGATAAAAATCAATTAAAACAAACTAATTAATTTTATTTTAATCTGTCTAAACAAGTCTGTTTAATTTTGTAAAATAAATAATTAACTCACTAATGAATTAATTAATTAATTTTTAATATTATTTTTTTATTTAATTTTTTTTCATCTGAATTTATTTTCTAAAAATAATTATTTTATTTAATAAAACTGTGTTATCTAACAATACTCACAATAGATGGTATTAAAAAATTAAATAAATCTTCTTTTTAAGAAAAAGTAGTTACAATTCTATTTTTACCAATATGATTTGAATAGATAATTTCAAATTCTAAAACACATTCAAAATATTTTAATTATTAAATAAATAATCATATTATTTTTATTTATGAGATATTTCTTAAGTGAAGTTAATTCTTTTTTTTAAATTCTTAGATTATTAGAATTTTTAAGAAGATAGATAAATTTACAATAAATAGTAGATGAAAAATATTAATATGAATAAAAGTAATAATGGTTTTAGTATTTGAATAAATTAGTAGATTTGGTTTTTATTTAGCTTAGAGAAAATTTTTTGTCTTTCTATCATTTTTATATAATTTTAAGATGGAGTTTGTAATTAATTTATTAGTAATTATTGTAGATTTCTATTAATGAAAAATTTAGTTTTATTTTAAGTTTTTACTGGAAATTATTTTTTTATTTTTATGAGATAATAATTTCATTCTTATTCATTATTAGTAGGTTAAACAAACCAATTAGTAAACACCTTATCTAGAGTACCAAGCATGATTGGTTTGGTGACATAATCAAGCATACCACTTTCAAAAGCTTTTTGCTTATCCTCTGGATTTACATAAGCAGAGCATGCTATAATAGGACATTCAAATGAAGATATATGATTTTCTTTGAATATTTAAGTAATAAGTTAAGTTGTCTCATAGCCATTCATTACAGGCATATCTATATCCATAAATATCATTAAGTAAAATGGACAGCAAGGAAATTTATTTTTGATTCTCTCTTAAATCTTTTGTAAAGCAGACTCTCCACTAAAAGCCATGTCAATTTTTAAATCTAATTTATTAATTTATTGCTAAATTGCTATAACGTTGAACTGGTTATCATCAACAACGAGAACTTGAGCATGCTTACATTTTCTTTTTTTGTGATAGGACTTAAATTCTTCTAAGGATTTAAAGTTTGATTTCAAATGCCTAAGTTAGAGAGATTTACTAGTTACAGATTTCATAGGGTCTTTTCCTTCATTTTAATTTAAAAAGCAGCTAGAGGCAATTTACTATTATTAAGTCAGTTAGGAGTTAAGAGAATATGAGTACATATAATTTTAATGAGAATCAAAAGCATTTTGCATAGAGACAAAACCAATTTAAGTTTAGTCTTTTAAAAAAGAGTGTCCTTAACTTAATTAGTGGATCAACAAGTTTGAAGATATCTTCAAAGGTGAGTTCTATCTTTATACAACAAACTCACATTCCTGTTCATCAACTCTTTTTTTATCTTAAAATTCATTTTTATTAATTTCCATATTATTTGGTTTATGTCTTTCAATTATGGTAGGACTGCCTATATCAAATAATTCATTTGGTTTCTTACTGACTGAGTTAGAAGATTATTTTCTTCTACTCTATTGATTTATGTTATTATCTGAACTAAATTATTTTTGACTAAATATATCATTTAATTGAGATGCTTCAGCAATTTAAATCCTTTCTTCTTTTCTTTTTTTGAGAATTTCTTGCTATTATCTATTTTATAAAACATCTGAATTAGCAGCCCTATCATTTTCCATTTGTATTGGATTGGAATTTATATACGTTGTTTGATTTGAAAATTTAATGTCGGTTTCTTCCACTTAGTCATCATAAGTTGCATTAAAACCGAAATTCTTACCAAATTAGCTTATTTTTTTAGGTAAGTTATGTGTTGAGTTTAAATAGCTATTTAATGAATTATTTTCAGCAGAATTTCGACTGCTTTATCTATTTTCTTGAGGTGAAGGTTCGAGGTCATTATCTTTCTTAGATTCTTCGCTTATTATTTACAGTTCTTCTGCTTTCTTTTCTCTTTAATTTATTAATAAAAAAAATTTAGAAAAATTTTAATTCAAATATTTAGAATAAGATGGAAAAAAATGAGAGGGAAATTTTATAATTTTTAATACAGAAGATTTTTAAAATTTTTTATTTTAAAATATTATTATCATTTATTTAACACGTTTTAAAATTAAAACCTTCATATTTGCTTTTAGTTATAGAAAGAGTAAAGTAACCTAAAGCAATTTCTTTATTTTTAGGTTCTTTTTTTAATATATAAAGAGAAAGAAAAAATTTGAATGAAATAAACAATAAACTGAACAAATTTAATTATGTAAGTTCTAAGTGTTTTTTCAGTTTCAATATAAAGTAAATTAAAATTTGGATAAACATGACTTTAAATTTAATTTGAATAAGGGAATTTCTTAAAAAATCAGTGTCTTTAAGACCATTCAAAATTTGATTCAGAATTATTGGTAAATTAAAAGGATTTAAAAAAAATATTAAAATTTAATTACTGTGAGCTTTTTGTGTAAATAATATCTTCTGTAAGGTAATCCTAAATTACAAATGAAAATGATGAGCCTTTTCCAACTTCAGATACTACTAGAATAGGCTAATTCTAAAGTTCAGCAGGGCATAACATTTTAGCAAGCTAATTACTTATTGAAAGGCCTAAGCCTGCTCCACATTAGTTATATTTAATTCTATTTTAAAGGTCTGCCTTGTTAAAATTATCAAAAATAGTTGAATATCTTTCTGGAGGAATTCCAATTCCAGTATCTTCACATGATATTTTTATTGCCAGTGGCTTTGAGCAAGTGATTTCTGCTTTGAGAGTGATCTTGCCTGAATTGGTAAATTTTAAAGCATTGCTAAGTAAGTTAAGCACAATCTAACGTACTCTGTTTGGATCACTATTTATGATAAATTTATCATCTTATTGATTTAGTTAATTTATTGGGTCAAAAGCACTTTCTATTTACTCAGAACTATTATACTCTTCGTAAGTGCCTGATCCTATTTACAAGCAAAGTTTTATACCCTTCATTCTAGATTGAATGGAAATTAGAATAAGGCACTCTTGTAATATTTTTTTTAGACTGAAACTCTACCTTGTGATCTTAAATTTTCCTGCCTCAAGTTATGCGAAGTCCAGAATATCATTAATTAAATTTAATAAAATTTTACTTGAGTAAAGGGCAGGATCTAAATTATCTTTGATCATATCCTTTTATTCGAGCCTTAATAGCTCCTCCCTCATAATTTGAAGCATTGAAATAGAACAATTTAAAGGAGTTCTAAGCTCATGAGAGACACTAGCAAGCATTCTCATTTTGTATTCATTTTAGTCTTCTAATCTCTTAACTTTTTATGCCTAAGATTAATCTTCAATTATCATAACAATTAACTATTCATGAACTTGAATCTATTAATTTTGATTTGTTTACAAATTTTACTTTTTTTCTTAGTTATTGTTTATTTTGCAATTCAAACTCTTTTAATTAAGCTCAGAGCTGCTAATTTTCTTTGTCCCTTTTTAATCTTTATTATTGCCATTTTATTTTTTCTAGGCAATGCTAATTGACTATTATGATGTTTTCTTTTATCTTGTTTACAGGTCTCTATCATAGCTATCTTGAAGAGGGGACATTTAGTAAAACGAATTAAAAGCATCTTCAACTTCTTTTTCTAAATCTAAGTCAAACAAAACTAGCTTAATATTTAACTTTTTACCATCAAAGCTGTTTGCTTCAATTTCGCATGCTTCCTCTTCATATAAATTAGCTTTCTCAAAACTTTAAGTATGAATCTATTAATTTTACTTAGGAGTTTTTTCAGAAAATATTGACGACTATTTTCTTGAGTTAATATTAGGTGATTATTATGTGTTTCCGCATTAGGCATTATTAGTAATTATTTTTTTTTGCTCTTCTTTTTTACAATCTTATGGTGCATTTTATCCCTTATCATTTTATTAGTTGATGCTTTAATTTTATTATTACTAACAATTTTGCTATGGATTAATAGCTTACTAGTATGTAGAATTATCTAGATTTAGTTGATTTTCTCTTTATGAAGGGTAACTTTATTTAGTTGAGGTCGTAAATATTTTTTCAAGAATGCTTTTGAAAAGTGAGAATTTTTGATCTCTTTTAGGAGAAGAAGGACTAGGATGATGATCTGAAGAATGATATTAATCTACAATCTTAACCAGGCTTTAAAATTTTTGACTCATTATTTTATTATTCCCTTTGGACTCAACATCATATGAAAGCAAATTTTCACCTTTTATTTCAATAATTTAATTTGCTTAATTCATACTTATGTTTTTAAGGTCAATATCAACTGAATCATCAATAATTTAGTTATTAAAATTAATTTAATTGAAAGTATTATTCATACTAACATCATTTTAAGAAACATCTTTGTATTTTTTTTAATCAAGATATTTAACCTATTTTCCTTTTTATGTGTCATTTTCATTTTTTTACTCGAATGAAGGTGAGATGACCTTCTCTTAAATTTAATTAATATTTATTTATGTTGTTAACTTTGATTAATTTTATTGCTGTTAATGCTATTGCTTAGGCTAGCAAAATCCATTCAAGCTTTAAACTTCCCCAAGATTTAATTTATTAACAGCTTGGAATAAGTCTTCATTTTTAGAACAGTTCAAAATAGAGTGTAAGTTTTAATTAGCAAATAAGACTTGCATCTATTCATCTATAATAGCTATTCCATGAGGGATGTATTATAATATATTTGTATAAAACTTTTTTATATTTGATATTTCTCCTTATTAGGCTGCAATTAGCTTTTCTCGAAATGATTTTTCCATTTGACTTTAGTTTCTTTCTACCATCTGAGATATAAGTGAAATAATTAGCTAAATACATACTATAATTGAAGAGGAAATGCTTTACTAAAATATTTAGAATTCTATAAATATCCTCAATATTGCATAAAGCATTACAATATATAAAAGAAAGACGTAAATAAAATGCGCTCGGCTAGGATAAAATGAATATGTGAAAACTTTTGCTTAGTTATTCATCAATATTATAAAAAGAGGATTTATATAAAGCTTACACATCAGAGATATTTCAAAAATTATAAACTAACTGCAAATCATATAGATTACCAAAAAAATAAGAACTAAGTTATTTGCTTTCCTGAAGTTACCCTTAAAGTAATATGCAGCAACTCCAACCAATGCTGAAAAAACAAAGCAAAATGAACAAATTATGAGGAATAAAAATTATTTAGAATTATAATCATATCTCAAGATATCTTATGGCATTTCTAACGAGCATACAATAGCAAAAACTCCACATAATATCATAATAATAACTTGCATAAAAAACTAATTCTAATTTGTTTAGTGCATAATCTTTTATAATTACTTCGCTCTCTACTTCTCAGCAATATGAGTGTGGTCAAATAGCCTAGTAACTTTTTGATCATTTCCCTTCTCTAATTAATCAAATTCCATACTACTTTTTTATATTTACTTACTACTATTTAGAAATATAGTTGTTGTTTTTTATCTAATTGAAATTAACTTGGCTTAAACAATAATTATTGATTTTTTCTTTCGTTAGTATGTATTATTAATTATGTTATTTCCAAAAAATTAATTTTTTTCCTTTACTTTTCTAAGAAACATAGATTTTTAACACAAAATGTAAATTCTGAAAAAGGCTTCCTTCAAGAATTTTTAGAAATCTTTTCACAAACATTTTTCAACTAAGTTGATTAAGAATTAAGATAGGATACCTTTCCTACAAAACTTTAAAAAGATAAACTATTCCTTAAAATTTATAAAAAATTGATAAATACTTATTACAATTACAATTTACTGTACAATATTTTTTTTATTTATCAAATTTGACCTTTATTAGAATTAGACAAAATTTTATTCTTTTTATATTTACCTACACAGAATTATTGTCATTATTTTTTGTTGAATCTCACTTTAAAATATATGTAAGTAGAAATTAACTTTTTGGATTAATTTTCTTTTATGTGATACTAATTTAAATAGATTTATTTAGATTTAAAAACCTTTTCTGACTTAACCTCCTTAAAAACAATTTATTTTTTAAGTACTAGCAATACATTATTTCAAATGCTTTTACTAAATTAAATTTAATATTCCATAATTTTTTTAGAAATCAAAATATTAAAGTCAAATCACATGCCTTTTGTCAAAATGCTTTTTTATTAATATTTGTGACCACTACAATTTTTATTAATAATTTATGATTACTTTTTCATCACAGTTCTTATTTTTTTCAATAATTTAAAGACTCAATAAATGTTAAACCAATGTTATCTATTAATTACTCTTAAATTAATGTAAAAATAAATAGATAATTTTTTTATTTTGATCTTTTAAACCATAAATAGAAAAATAAAATATAAAAAGCTCTAATTTTTTGAAATCTTCATTAATAAAAATTATAACTTCTTATTGATTTTTGAATTATTACTTCAGAGCGTATTTTATCGAGAAAAAAGATAAGGTATTAGTCTTTTAACTTCTATCAAAATAAAAATATATATCAAGAAGCATTATTTATTCTAGATATATTATTCTTCTCAGTTTAAATTTTAAGAGGGAAATAATCTAGATTTTTATGATATTGATAAGAGAGTTTGCTTATATTGATAATTTTTGTAGAAAAAGTTAGACATCCTTGTTTTTTTGTACGACTGTGAAAGAAATTAAAAACTAAAATTAGAGGTTTCAAGCTTTAAAAGCTTGAAATGAATTGGTAATTTCTGTTTTTTCTAGTATAAGTAGATACAAATACTATTAATTCAAGATACAAGTTTACAAACCTTTTGACTCTAACTAAATTCTGAACAAAAGAAATGATTTTTAGTTAATTATAATAAAAAATAAATTTAAATTGAAATTAATTAATAATTTTAAAATAATTCAAAACACATAAATCAATCAATCAATAAATAATGCAAAATTAATGATTTTTTATTTTTTTAAAATAAATTAGTTTACAGAAATTGAAATTAAGACAGGAATAGTAATTTTTCAAAATGATAAAATAAATAACTTAAAATTAAGAATACATCTATTTAGGATATAATTTGACATTTTAACTAAACTTAAGAATGAATGAATAGCTTTATTATAAAAAGTGAATTAAACTAGTTTTAAATTATATATATAATCAATCTAAAGAATGATATAGAGTAAATATTTATTTATAAAAATATTCATATGTTGTCATAAGTACTGCTCCATATGTTGAAACTCTTAACAAACGGGCTTAATAACCTAAAAAGAATCCCCTTAGACTACTTTTTTTGTAAATATCTTTTGATATTTCAAAATAGCTTTTGTTTGAGTTTTCTAAATGTGTCTGCTTTTAAGTTTTAACTACATCTAAAGGTAAAGTAATTATAGCACCAAGGAGCCCGCTAACCCCACCAATAAGTAGGTTTTTGGAAAAATCAGGAATGTCTCTATCACTTAAAAATATTTTGAAATTTTCAGCAAAGACCCAATAAATTTGTGTGGTCAGAATATCTCTTTGTAATGTAATCCAATAGGCTTTCAATCCTTATTATCTAAACATTTATGAGAAGTGAATCCAATTAAATCCATGCATTGATTGTTTTACAGTTTTGAAACACTCAAAAGGAAAGAATAATGATGAAGTAACAAATCTTGTAATTCCAGATGTAATTAATGGAAATGCAACTTTATGGTCATCATGGAAGCTTTTATACCTATCAAGAAGAAAAAGCTTGCAACTGTCATACAGATAAAGGTAGACACCTAAAGAAAACCCATTTGTAACCATTGCATAAGAAAATCCATTGTAAAATGTCATAAGACCTTCTTTTTTGTAAACTTCTAATGCTAATCTGACAAATTTCTTTTAAAATTCAGCTTGCTATCTAATCTTTACAACTTAAAATGGATGGGTAACAAGAGAGGAGCTTATACTGCACAAAGCTGAAGACACAGCTGCTATTGTTTTGCTTTCTTTTCTTGAAGTCATTATTAATTCTCTATCAATTTATTTGGTTTATTTTAAAAATTTTTTGCTTAACTAGCTTCAGCCTGCTAAAAAACTTCTTTCAATTTAATAAAAAATTTATTTATTATCAAATAAATATAAATATACTATTTTCATTCAATTTCATTCACTTTTTTTCTTTGTTTTTTATTCATTCATTTGAATCCCACTATATTATTACTTGGTTTCTATTGCAGTGTTCTAAAAAATTCTGCTTCTAATATTTTATTCAGACAAGATAAAATTTGTTTATTTTTAAAACCACAACCTATAATTATCATATTGAACTTCATTTATTTAGTTTTTGATTTTTAACAGATAGCTTTTTGATAATTTTTACTTTGGAACCCATCAAAATTTCTTTCATTTATGCTTTTAATAAAATATTTTTGTTTACCTTTAGTTACTTAAAGTCTAAAATTAATTCATTTTAATATTTATTTTGACAAATATGTTCTTTAGGAATTTAAAAAAACCTATTATAATTATAAATTTTATTTGTATTTTTGTTGGTAATAATTTTATATATCTAATCATTAAAATAAATAATTTACATAAAAAAATTGAAATTATTTTTGTTACTATTTTACATTTTTTAAGATTATTTTTTTGCTTAAATAATTTCGTAATAGAATTTAAGAAAAATTAAAAATTTTAAGTTAAGTTCTGTAAAATAATTTCTTTAATTCAAAATCTTTATTCAATTACTTTTTTTACAAAAAATAATAAGCTATTTTTATCTAAAAACATTTTAAAACAAATATCTCAAACAAAAAAATTATTGAGAATCTTAAAAAATAACAAAGCTAGCATTGAAAATTTATTTTTTTTTGGGTTTTTTAGATTATTTTATAAAGTTAAAAACATTTAGGAAAAAACACTAATTATTTATTTATCAAAAAATTAGATTTATGGAATTAAAATTTCACATCAAAACCATCATATTGAAAATATTTAATTCTGTTTAAATTTATAAAATAAGAAAGCTAAGAAGATCAAAAAAAGTAGTTTGTAAAATTTAAAAATTATCATTCTACTTAAAAGTGGAAAGTAAATAAAATTTAGGCTGAGAATAAATAATGTTATTATATTAATAGTTAAATTATTACTTACTAACAAAGGAAAAATATTTAATTTTTAAATCAAGAAATTAAATGCAATCGTTTAATATGATTAAACTAAATTCTTTTCTGGATTTTTGCTTTTAGGAAAAAATAATGTAAAGAAGAGTATATACTTAATTTTTTTACAATTAAAATAATGTAAGAAATAAATTATAATTAATTTCTGATAAATTTTAATGTAAAACTGTAAAAAAGATTGAGAAAGAAAATTCATTTTTATTTATAACTATATTTTTAAATCAACTATCTGATCTTATAATATTTTTTTATATATCTTTGATATTCTTTTAGATTTTAATACTTTAAGTTAAATTCTATAGAATCGATCTTGTATGGAGTGATTCTATTTGCTTCGTACTTTCTTTAGGTCATATTATAAGTCAAATTAGGTTAAGGATTTTTTTAGGAAACAACATAATAAAGATTAGTGTATATAATTTATATTTATGTCAATAATCTATTTAATAACTTTACTTAAAATTTATTAATTATTTTGATCTTGATTTCCCTTTTTGATAAATACCATAATTTTTGTTTTTTATGAAAAGAAATTCAAATTAGTATTTTCTCAGTATATAGAAAAAAATATATTGATTGACGTAAATAAACATAAAATAAATAAAGAAGATAAAATAAACTATGGAAAATATTTAGATAAAACCCCATAATTTTGTTGAGATTTTATTTCTATAGATAGTTTCATGAATTAAATACCTGATTTTAATGCTATCTTGCAGGTGATTTACTACGAGATAAATTAGATACATTAAATTATTTCCAAATTACTCTTCTTTATTAATTTATTGGTAAATCATAAATTATTTTTTCTTTCCTCTTTTAGCTTTCTTCTTTATTTTTATCAAATTCCCTAATATATGTATCAAATTCTATCTTCTCTTTGCTAGGTGGTCTCGCAACCTCTCTTTACTTTTATATTTTTTCTTCTAATCTAGCTTTTAGATTTTAATTTAATTTTTAAATGTTTTCCTATTTTTAAATGTGGATTTCTTGAATTTTATGTATATGCTTAGCACTCATTATTAGTTTATTTACAAATTCTGTATTAACAATATCAGGTTTATCTAAGTTATATTGCTCTTAATCCTATTTTCTTAGTTCATCTTAATGTTGCTTCAAATTTTTTGAGAAAATTAAAAATCTTGGCTAAATTGCATCATTTTATTTGGCTTTTAAAAATTATGTTTTATTAAATTAAACCTATGTTTGCTGCTTTTCATTACTCTTTTGATCATCTTAAATACTTTAATATTCTTGAGAATTTACTTCTATAATAGGATTTTACTAGTATATTTAGGTTATCATTATATCGTTACCAATATTATCTTGATCGTTTTTTGAATTAAATGTAAAAGAAGGTAGAATTTTTGTTTTTTGAATTGAATTACTTTGCTACTTATATTATGATCTGTCACAATCATTTATTATGTGACTTTATACTGCAATGCCTTATTCTTGAGGTTAATTATTAAAGTGACTTGTAGTCATTCTAATAAGATTTCTGGAATTGTGATGCTTGGCTGTAAATTCATATTATTGATCTTCATTTTTTTAACATGGAGCTATAACTGCATATTTATAAAAATTTTTTGTGTTTTATGGTGATTCTTCTAAAACATTTTGTTGAGTCAGCCAAGCATATTACCTAGGAGTCAATTTATCAAGCATGCTTTATTTTTATTTCATTTATGAGAATTAACTGACTAGCTTTTTCCCATTCTCCTTCACCATTTTATCTAAATAATTTTATGAATTATTATTTTTAGGAGAAGAAAATAATTGTGAACTTTTGTCTTTTTAACTCTCAGTTTCAAGGGAGGAAGCTCTTGGTCTTAAAAAATTACATATTTCTTAAATCTCTACTTTTTTAGGAACTTGTTCTGAAAAAGGAAGAGGAAATTGTTTAACTAGTTTTATTCTCTGTTATTATTTTCTTTCATCAACAAAAGGATCATGTTCCAGGTTTGCGTTATCTTTAGCTTAAAATATGACTTTCTTAACTGATTTGTATCCAAAACTACTTTCTTATATGCTTTTTTTTTAAGGAGAAGGAGATTCACATTAAGCTAGAGAAGAAAAACAATTTATTTTTTGGATACTTCCTGAAAAAGTAGAAGTGATTGGTTAAAGTTGACTTTCTTTAATCAATTAATCACAAAATTGTAATCCCTCCTTTGTCTTTTTTATCATAATCTTCTTGAATTTTCAAAAGCAGAATAAAGAAGAGAATAAATTACACAACTAAATATAAATTAGATTTTTTTATTTCAGTAAATAGAAAAGGAGCACAAAGAGATTTATATTTTTTAATAGTAGTTTATCTTATTATTTTTTTATTACACCTGATTAATCTTTTGTGATAAAAACTATTTTTGGGGCTCAAATTTGAATGGTTGAGAAGGAAAGATAGATTGTCTTTTTTGTGATGAAATAATTTAAATTATAAAGTCTATTAATTAAATATAAGTAAAGCTTTTGTTAATACTTACAAAAATAAAAAAGAATCAATACAGTTTAGCATGTAGACTAAATAGATATTTAATTTTATTACAAATGTAACTAAAATTAGCTAAACTAAAATTTATTAATATCTAAAAAAGAGCCAAGTAAAATTTGAAATTTGTTAAAGATCTAAATAATTCACCATTAAGATGATAAAGTTATCAATTCAAAACCAAAAATTTGCCAATCCATAAAAAATTATTAATTCATTTAGGAAAAAAACATGATTGTATAAACCGTGGAGTAAATCAATTTTATCTCTTTTAAATTTTTAAATAGCACTTATACATCAAAATATTTTATAAAAAATTATTAATTTTTCACAAAAAAAAAAATAAATTATATAAAATTCAGTAAAAAAATAATTCAAAAAACTCTTTATTAAGTGTAGACAAACATATAAATTATATTCAAACAGTACTCATATTTTGTAAAATTATAAAAGAAAAAGCACTGTTAAGAAAGCTATTTGATGGAATCTAATAAATGTGAGTAAATTAAAGAAATAAAGCTAAAAATCTTATTTTCCTTGTATGAATATATATTGATTGCAGTCTTCTTAGGTTTTTTTTAATTGATTTTTAAATAGGAAAACAAAATATGATAAAAAATAAAGTTGTTATTATATACATTTAAATTGATTAAAGAGAAAATATTTCAAATTTAAATATCAGTTTACATTTTTAATTATTTGGGAAGGAAAAAGGCTTTATCAAAAATAATTGAAAGATGTAAAGGTATTTTACTTTGTTTTCTTTTTCTTGGTGAAAACATAAGTTTTTTGTGGTCTAGATTATTTAGAATGGTAAATAGATTGGCTATTAATAATTATTTAATTAAAAAATCAACTTAGAAGAAGCTAAAGAGGACATACATGCGTCCCCCCACTTATCAATAATTTTCTTTATTTTTATTCACACTTTGGTTTTAAAATTTGACACATATTAAAAAAATTAAATGTTTAGTTTACTTATTGAAAATTTAATAACTCAACTTTTTTATGTAAGATAAAAATATATTTTTAAGGTGGGTATATTTAATAGAAATGATCACTCCTATAAAAGAATAAAAAATTGTTCAAATTTATTCAGAAATTAGACTTCTTTCATTATGCATCATTTGACACAAATTGTTGTAAAACTAAAAAAAACCAAAAAATCACAAATTTAATCTAATATTAACTCATCACTTGGATGTCATTTAAATCAAAAAAATTCAGGCTGAAAATAATCAGATAGAATATTGTATTGACCTTGTTATTAAATTTTGTTTGTTTTTTGGAACATCAATATTTTCTCAAACAAAATTAAATTTGGTAAATGTAATCATTTAGAAAGATCCAAAACCCCTTAAATATATAGTTAAAATAGAAACTCAAATTACATGATCTATCTGACTGGGCTCAGGTTTTATGAGTTAATATGAATTTAAAAAATCTTAAGCAAAAGAAAACTAAAAAGATATAATTAATATTTCAATAAAAATATCTATAAATAAATATATCAAAGAAGAATCTTACATCTATCTATTTCTAAATAGATAATAATTAATATTCATATTTATCTCTCAATCACTCACTCTCTCATTTACTTTGTGATTGATCACTAATAAGGTCTTCTTCCTCTCCTCATTTATAATAATCATTAATACAAAAAAATTGATAATAAAATTTAAAGTTATTTCAAAAATAAAAAAAAAATATTCTTTCTATAACCGAAGCCATGAACTTGTGTGCATTATCTTAGTAATTCAGAAGTGAGAGAATCAAGAAATCTCTTCATTTAACCTAGAGTAAAAACTAAACTTAGGATGACGAATTAAATTAAAGTCAATACTAAAATGAATACATCAATAAATTTATTTAATATGTTTCGAAATCACCAAATAAAAATTTAAAGGAAAAATAAGATATACAACCTCCTATTTTACTGCTAAAAAACTTCAACCATAAACTTAGAGATCAAAATTAAGAATTTGTGTAAAAGAATAAGTAAGATGCTCAAAAAAAATTAAAAGATAGCAGTGTTATCTAGGATTATATTGAGTTGAAAAAAAGACAATAAATCCTTCAGGTTTATATGAATGAATAAAAAATTATGGACTCCGTACAACAAAAAACTTTATCCTAAAAGCAATAAAATTAAGAAGAAACTCAAAAATCTTTTAGTGATTGTAAACCAAATTAAAAAAATATGAATTTTTTCCAACAAACTCATAATAATAGCACCTAGAATATTCAACAAGAAAATCTTAGTTTTTATTCATCAACTCGTCCAGTATTAACAGAGTAAAGCAGTGAAGGTTTGCGTTTTCATAATTAGCCAAACAAATGTTTGAGAAGTATGTAAAAATACTTGCATCAAGCTTAATAATAAGGTATTCCCTAAGATATTGAATGTGAAATTTAGTAATTAATTTAGACCAGACACAATTAAGAAAACAGTAAAAACAAATTAATAGATACTTCTATTATATTTAATAATTCAGCTTTAAATCATTTAATACAACCTAAATCTACATTGTAAACTAATAGAAAAGATTTAAAATCTTTGAATTAATTATCTACAACTTCAACAACTACTACAAATAATGCTTCTAAACCTTCTTTCCTTGAAAGACAAGCAAATCCAAATTTATTGAAACCAATAGACAACTGCTACAAAAACTTATTTGATCTTCGTTCAACACATGTTTTAAAGGACAGATAAATTAATGATTTGTAAATAAATTCTTCATCTCAACTGAATACTTCTGAAATGTATAGTAATTAAATTACTTAACCTTTCAAGGTTTCTTTTCCTAGAAGAAATCTTAGATCATACTCATAGAAAACTGATGAATTATCTAATAAAAACCTCAATTCATTTTAGCGTCCTTCATCCAGAAGATATAATGCTGATTAGGAAGATAGTCTCTTGGATTCAACAGTAAATGAAGGCAGTACTTAAAATAGTATGAGTGTTGTTTAGAAGACTCGTAAATAAACAATAAATAAATTAGTGAAATACTTCAACACAATAGCTGATTTTAAATAAGAATCTCGCTAATAAATTAAGATGAACAGAATCGAATCTAGAAATTTTGTTTTCTCTTCAAATAATGAAGAAGTAATTCAAAGCTATGCACAAATAGTAAATAAGAAGTAAAATTGTAGCTCAGAGTCTGAAGAATAAAATAGCATGGACACAACCTTATTGAATCATCAAGATGAAACTTTTAAGATAAATAATTTTAACTATGAAAATAGCACAGTACTTAGTCCAATCATCACTGATTTTTCAGTTGACAGAATAGATTATTAACCAAGTCTTTTAGAAAATATAATTGATTCAACAGAAATAATGCAATCTATTTCTGGAATTACTTCATGCACAGCCTCACCAAAAATACGTCCTAGATACTCAATAAAAAATATTGATGATGATGATGAAAATGAAGTCATGAAAAAATTACAAAGAAGCTCTAAAAAGACAATTAAAACAGAAGATAGTTCTAACAAGAAAAGAAAGTTAATTTTGTCATCATCTTTAGTTGGCAAAGATAATCAAAAATAAATAAAATAAGACCAATTAATAAATTCTCAAATTTTCATGAATAAGTCATTTTTTTAACAAAAAGCACCAAAGAGAAAGCAGAAAAAGGCAAACATTATCAATTAAAGTCTGGATGTAGTAGACTAAACAAAAAAATTTATTCTCAAGAAAAAAGAAAACAAATTTAAATTAAATCCAATCGAATCAAAATAAAATAATAATTATTTATTTCTTTCTCAAAATGATAATAATTAAAATAGCAGCTGCGTCCTTCAAATTCTAAAAACAATATAATGATATGCAATTTACAAGCAAACAAAAAAAACAAATAACTAAACTAAAAAACTACAAAAACTCTATCAAATCAATTTTAAATTATATGAACAAATCAATTCTCAAAAATAGCTTTCTCAAAAAATAATTAGTCTCAAAAAATCTCTCTTAAATAAAAAAACAAATTCAAAAATTTACTTTAAATTATTTAAATATCTATCAAATATAAAAAATATGTATATTAGTAACCAAGTATTTTTACCTTCCTCTCTCAAATATTTACATTCCTCTCTCAGATATTTACTTTTTTAATTATATATTTGTTTACTAAATTAATACGTAATATTTGTAAACATAAAGTCCAGTATTCTTTCGATTTTATTCTTCTTCTATTCTTACAATTCAAGATTCTAATTAGATTTATCCTTTTATATTAATTTCATGATTCTTGTAAATTATCCTTAAATCTGATCAAGACACTTTTATTTTTATGTTTTTCTTTTTGCCGCTGATTGAATTTTTCTATGGTTTTCATTAAATCCTATAAACATTTTTTTTGCTTTTTCCTCAAATTCCATTTTAAAAATAAACCATTTTTTCATTTAAATATTAGCCATATTACATTAAAGTTTAAAATAAATAGAAAATATTTAATGAATAAAAATTTATTGATTGAATTCTAACTTTTTCTTAGATAAATTTGCCTTACATTTTAAAAATTTTTATTTTTTTTAGAACCATGAATAACTCGATTCCTAAAATTATTAAAAGTGATAATAATAATAATCCTATCTGTCATTTTGCTTTATAGATTTTTGTCTCTTAATTATAATAATTTAATGTCCTTTTATCACAATTAAATATTTATTTTTAATTAATTAGAAATGCTAAGTTTGAAATTACCATTTAAAAAAAATTACTTCATATTTCTATTTTCTAAAATTCAAAATATTTAGTAATTTGAAAAATAATGATCAATACTTTCTTGAGTAATTATTACATATATTGTTTACTTAATTAAATATTTTATTAATTTTTTAAAAAGAAAAACAAGAAAATTTATGATTTCCATATTCAAAATCGCAATATTTTTTTTTATTTATTTATCTCTATGAATGCTTAATTTTTAAATGACAAAAACTTATCTTCTTTAGACCTCAAAAAATCAAATCTTTGAATTTTATTTGGATAAAGTTTTTTTTTATTGGTTAATTTACTAAAAAAGAAAGAAAGAAGAATAATAAAAAATATTTGATCTTTCATTAATTTATCTAAATAATTTGATAAATAATTACTTATTCTTCAAATTGAATGATATATTTTCATTCTTTTATTAAATAATAAAATTATTTTCATTCAAGGTAAATAAAATTTAATATGACACAGAACCAAAATGATTATTTATTATAATTATTGAATTAAACAACTAGTTCACAAATATTTTCACTATAAATTATAAAAGATTATTACTTATTACTATCACCAGATTCTAAATTTTTAAATTGAAATTGATAAAAAATCATTAATAAATTTGTAATTATGAAATTATTTAATATTATTTAAAAAAAATAATTTTTTTTCTAATTTTAATTAAAATAAATAGCTATCATTAAATCATTTTTTTATCTCTAATTTAATTCATGAGAAGAAATACTAATTCCTCTTTTGGTATAATATATTTTTGTATTAATGTTAATTAATTTTTAATATTTGTTTAAATTTTGCAACGAAATAAAAAACAAATATAAATAATGAAGTAGAATAAAATAAAAATCTTCAAGATGTAACACAATTTTTTAAATGTTTATTTAAAAAAATTATTTTTTCTATTAAAAGTTTTTAAATTCAGACTTACCTTCTCACAATAGATTTGAAATTGACATCTCGTAATCTTCTTTTCAATTAATATCTTTAAAAATTTAATTTTTAAAATTAAATAAAATCTTTGTAGATTATTTTTATTTTAAAACTTTTCTTTTTTATTTTTTTCTTTAATTTTGAAACATCAATTCAAAATGTATTAAAAGATTTAATCAAATGGGTGAAAATGATATATAATAATTAGGTTCTAGAATAGTTCAGTGTAAAAATCTCACAACTTTGAAGCTTAATCTAATGTAAAAATAATTTAATTATTTAAATTTCTTAATTTAATTTAAATAAACAAATAATAAAAATTAAACAAAAATTTTATAAACTTTAAATAATGTTTTTAATTTTTATAGCCTTTTTTTTCTGAGAGAAAAATTTATTCATAGTATTTTTTTAAATATTTCAACTTTAATTTTTTCATTTAAAATAATTCTTTATTTTATTTAGATTTTTATTATTTTAAATCAAATATTTTTGATAGACAGAATTAACTGGATCACCAAACAATATCACTTCTTGGTCACCATTAAGCACTTTGCTCTAATCTTTCAACTATAATACTAGATCTAAGGTACTTATAGAAAATACTGATACAATAATAAATATTATCAATAAATTAATTTTGTATAAAAAATTAACTGTCTATTATTGATTGATTGATTGATTAAAAATCATGTATTACTTCATGAGAAATAATTAAATTTTTTAGATTCTTTATGAAATTACTGATTTTTTTTCATTCGATTTTGACTCTCTAAGTATTAATTTTTGCTCAAAAAATATTAAAGGAAACTATAATATTTTTGACAATGGTATATCAAGTTTGGGTTATGGTTTGCTGAATTATCAAACCTTTAGAATTTGACACTTCTTAAAGGGTAAAATATTTTTTTTATTATTATTATTTTCAGAAATAAATATTAATAAATTGATATTTTAAGAAATAAAATTTTTAAATCATCATTGTGATTATTATTAAATTATTAAAAATTTTATTTGCCTACTGATTTATAATTTATCAATACCAAAGCTCTCACTTAAAATAAATTCTTTCCTTAATTCTAATTCTTCATATCGTAATAGATCTAATAAAAAAAATATTATTATTATTATTTTTTTATTATTTTTCTTCCTTCTAAAAATTAAAAATAAAAAGAAGTTATTTGTAAACATTTAAAGTTGCGATAACATTGGTGATCTAGGATTATAAGAGTTAGGTTTTTCTTTAGTTCAATTTACTAATCTTTAAACTTTGAATCTTTATTTTTGTAAATATCATTATAAATTTAAAAAAATTAAAATTCCAAATAAATATAATTAACACTCTTACTTTACATACCAGAAAATAATTTTTAAATTTTTTAGCTTTAAATTAACAAATTTTTTTGTTTTATTTTTTCAACCAAATTTTTTCCACATTTTTTAATTTTTTAATTTTAAAAGTGACAATTAAATCAGCGATTAAGGTATTATAGGATTGCGTTCGTTTCTAGTTAGCTGCTCTCATCTTTTAACTTTAGCTTTAGTAATTTGGTAAAGTTAGTTTAGCCTATATGGTTATTTTAAGTTATTTACAATTAAGCAAGATATTAAGTTAATAATATTTAAGCAATACGATATACTTCTTAATAAACAAAAAATAGTTTTTTATTTGCTTACTATTTACTAATATTTGATTTCCTGATTAAATTATAATTAATTTTGAAATCTGCAAATACTAAATGACATTAATTTTCTATTTTTAAATATTCTAATTGATAATTTTTAGTATTTAATTTTATTCATTAATATTTTAAAATCTTAAAAGAAAAAATTTGATAGGTGAGAGTGGGAAATCTGGGATTTGTTCTAAATTAGCTAAATCACCAGTATTGTATCGCTCTTACTTTTATTATCGTAAAATTAACTTAATTTATTGTTAAATTTTTTAATGATTTTTTTTTCTTGATAGATTTAGATTCTTGGTAATTTTGAAAATATAAAATTTTTAATTGAAATTCGAATGCCTTTTTATTTTTTTCCCTTCCATTTTTTGATTTGAACTCATAAATTTTTTATAAATATTTAAAGGCTTAATAAATAGAGTCGATACATAGAAAGAAGAAAAATACTTAAAATTAAAAAACTGGTTTCAGGGAAAGTTATTTGAAATCAATAAAGCCTTTTTTACTTTAGCAAATTATTTTTGTAATAAAAAACAACGAGTAAATAAAAATTATAATAATATGCATCTAAATAAAATATTTTTTAATGTAATTTATAAATATTTAAGTATTTTACAGCAAATTATTTATTGTTCTTTAATGAAATTTTGATTATGTATAAAAAATCGATGATTAATAACATTGAAATAAGCTTCTATTTGTTATTTAAAATAAATAAATAAAGTAAAAACCATTAGTTTTTGCAAGAATATAAAATAAATTAGCTTTATCACAACTTTTTAGATATATTTTATCAATTATAATAAAATAGGAAACATAAAATCTTTTAATCAGTCAGTGCTTTTTTAGTGAATTAATAACTTGGGTAATAATTTATTATTCTTATAATACCTTTGGAGATAAAATTAAGCATTATAATGTAATGTAATGCAAAATATGGTTTTTGGAAGAGTAGAGTTAGTGAGAATATTATTTCTAAAAGATGAATTACTTAATTTAAAAATTTTTAATTGTAATGAGTGAAGAATTAGATGTTACTTGAAAATTTGAGTTGATTAAAAATAGTAAATCTATCTATTTTTTAAAGAGTTATTTTTCAATAAATTTAAAGTTAAGCAAAGTATTATTTACATAATGTAAACAGATAATTTGATAAGGATCAACAAAAAAGAAGGAGAAATAAAAGGAGAGAACCCAATACATTTTTAACTATTTCATTGGATATTATCTGAATCTTCTTTAAAATTAGGATTTTAAGCAAGAAACAATTACATTTATAATTTTGCAAACTCAAGGCTTTATTTATGTAATTGATATTAATAATTTTTTATTTAATTTTTAAGAATTTCTTTTTCTTTGTCTTGATCTTAATCTGAAGATTTATTTGGTTTTTCAAAAGAAAAGAATAGATTTTAATTTTTTACTGAATCTTCTTTTCTTAAATTAATTTTTTATTCAACTTAGAAAACAAAATTTTTTTTATTTAACTTAGTGTCATTTTCTTCTAACTTAGTTAAATCAATATAATTTTATTGAAAATTAGTATTTATTTTTTATTAAAGTTGAGGTAGTTAAGATTTTAAAGTATTTTATTAATGATTTTAAATTGGTGATTAAATATCTTCAGATACAGATGTCTAATAAAATTGTTAATTCATTTAATTTTTAAGGATCTAATTTTATTCCAATTCAATTTAATTATTCTTTTCTTTTTCATTTTAATTAAAAGTAGAGTTTGAATTAAAATCATAAAATTGTTTTTTGTAATTTTATTGTTATTACTTTTTCTAATATATATCCTCAATCTCATTAATATTAAGATTCATCATTTAAACTGTAGGCAAAAGAGCTAATTCATTATATATTTTGTTTTTTTCGTAATCTGGTTTTTAAATAATATATTCATGAAAGTTAGTAATATTGCTGAGTATATCCTCTAAAACATTGCTTACTTATTTTCCTTAGATTTAATCATGTTATTAATTATACATTTGAGGATAATATTCCATACTTTATACTTCTATTTTATTAGAATATTAAGCTGAATTCAAATTTCTATTTTAAAGTTTATTCTTTTATAAAATTGTTTCTGGACTTTTTATTAGGCGTTCTTAAAGCTCCTCAGCTATTTATTCCTCATAAATGAAAAAAATTGGTTAATTTCCTTACTTTCTTTCACTACTTTACTAATTTTGATTTAATATTGAAAAGAATTACTAATCGCTTGAAGAAACATTATGCTATTGATTTTAGATATTGCTCTACTAAAGATATTATTCTTGATTAAATTTCTAATTATAAGGACTATCTGAATTAATCTAGAAATGTTTTTATTTAAATTCAAATATGGATATAAAATGTAGAAGCAAAAATTATCCAGCTCTTTAATTCGGGTCCTTACCTTTAGACTTTAACCTAACTAACCTTAATTAGAAATTGTGTAAATCTTTTTAATCTTAACTCAATTATCTTTTAGAATTCGCTTAGTTAAAAATAATGTCATCTAATGTTATATTTTTTATATTTAAGATATACCCATAATTCTAATAAACTTTACTGAATTACCAATTTCCTTTTTCTCCAATTAATTAACAAGTATTGTGCTTTATTTAACTCACATCTATTTCATAATCTTCTAAAAGTTAGTATTAATCTAATTCATTCTCTATCTTTTTAAACAATTATTTATAAAATTGATTTATTTGTTGAAGCGTTTGATAATTATTTTCTTCTAATTCTTTATATTGATCCAAATTTTCAGTTTCAAACTCATTTACTTGATAGTCAATTTCAAAATATTTCTTTTTCAACTGAAATAAATTTGCCATTTTTCTTTCTATTAAATTAGTTGTTTTTTTAAAGACCTATTGTCTTTTAAATTCTTAATATTTTAATTTGGCTTGTAATTTTATAAATATTCTTTTCAAGCAACTTTAATATCTAAAATTATAAGTATGTAATGAGTAGAAACTCTATGAAAAGGCGCTTATTTAGAATGTAGAACTTATCTAAATATTTCTTAAATTCATCTTAAATATTGTTCATATCAACTTAAAACAAATCAAAAACATTTCTCAATTAGAATTGATTGTTGATATTATTAATTTATTGATCATAAAGCAAAGTTCTAAAATTTTAATGTTTCTGAAAATGAAATGGATATCCAAAATAAAAATACAAATAGACTGATTTAAATCAATAAGCAATTATATTCATATAATTAATATAAAAATTTATTCAATAAAAATAATTAAGGCTCTCAACTTTCCTTCTTTAAGTTTTAAAATCTTTTTTTGTTGCAAAATAAATAGGCTTAGATATATCTAATTTATTTGAATAGATGTAGGAATAATAATGACCCATGATTAATAAAAATTAATATAGATGTAAAAAAATGTTTATTAATTAATAGAAACTTCAAAAACTTATTTTAGATTGTTACCTCAGCCAAAAATTGTTAATTTAATTTTTTTAAATAGATTCTTAAAGATTTTTTAATAATATAAATAGAATTTTGTTTGGTTAATTTATTGAATTGAGATTCAAGTTATTTTTTGCAATAACAAAACTGATATTTTTTTAATTATTAATATCTTTATTTTTGAATATGTTTTGATTAATATTACATCAATAGATTTGGTTATTTTTGCTATTTCTATGAATAAATAATATCAATAATAAAGAATAAGATTAAAAACATAAATTGGAAATAAAAGATATACTTTATTGTATATAAATTATTTAGAACAATAAAATAATTAAAAATGCTTCAATCTAATTTTATTGGATTTTTTTCGAATAGTCCATTTGGGTTAAATCCGGGATTTTGTAAAAAGTACTATTCTTCTTTAAGTTTAATAATCTCTTTTTATTGTTGAATGAGCTTATATTAGTAAATTTGTTATTATAATTTTTCTTATTAAACTTATTTTTCCAACTATATTTGAAGCAATTCTATTTTTTCTTTGTCTGAAAGATCTACATACTCTTCTTTTACAAAGTTTACTTTAGTAAAAGATTCATGAGTTCCCTTCAACTTATTTGCATTTTTTTAGTCATCATTTATTTGATTTTAGCTATGGCTTTCTTCGAATTTAGTATCCAGTTTGTGTTATGATGAGTCAGTTTATTTTTTTAGGTTATTGTCAATTTTTTATTTAGTTTTTTAAGGAGGAAAGTGTTAGTGATGTTTAAGATTCTTTTGTACTTGTGAATCATCTTATTTTTGCTAACTTTTTCCCTAAATTTAGTTAGTTTATTGGCTATTTTTCTTATTTAGTTTAGATTAATACTTTTCTACCTTTGATCTTTTTTCTACCTCTGGCTTATTTGAATAGTTTTTAATATTACCAACTTGGTAACTATTTACTCTATTTTCTTTTGATTAATCTTTTAAAAGATCACATTTTTATTTATTATCTAACTTTTTGATGTCCAAGAAATGTAAAATAATAAAATTTCCTTATTTTGAAGCAGGTTTGGTCTTATCAAAAAGTTTTATAGCTCTTAATGTCAAATTATTTTATGTTGAGAAACCATGAGTCCAAGCTATTTTACCATGATTTTCATATTTATTAGGAATTCTAGTACATTCTAATTATTTGAGAAGTTCTGATAATTTCCATGTCACACTCCTCCCTACAATAAAGCATGTATTGTGTTAAACTTTGAATTGTTTTATTTATTTTATATCATCAATAATTTAGTGCTTATCAATATTTTTGTTTAATTCAGAGTACAATTCGCAATAATATTCATTAATATTATGTTTGTAATCATTTAAAAATTCAGCTGAATTTTATTTATGGTTTGGCTCTTAAATTTAGTAATGTTGTGCTTAAAAAGTTTACAACTTCAATTGCATTTTATTTTACATCTTTATATATTATTTGTTTTCTTCTTTGCTCTTATATTTTGTTTTTTTGTTAATTTATTATAACAAATATTTTTAAAAAAAGGTTTTTATAGGTTAATAAAGTCATCTAATTATACAAGGAATAGATTATTATAAGAAAATTGAGATAAATTTTATTTTTTTTAGTATTTATTATTTTAAATAATTCTTGTTTAGGCTCGTCAATTAATAATCTTTCTTGTTTAATCCTTTTTTTTCTTTAAAAATATTTTTATCTAATTTTTTGTAATATTATATGCATAAAAAAGATTTAATTACTCTAGTTCCTTAATCATAATCCCAAGACCAAGGGATTATGATATCACCAAAAAACTCAAAAAAATTTTAAATACAAAAGTAATTTGATTAACCAATAAGTTAATAATAACAAAATGAAAATTAGGGTTATTATGATAAAGAAAAAAAAATGGGAAATTTTGATCTAGTGAAGTACTAATTTGAAAGTATTAGAGCAATTTTCATTAATTATCTTCATGATTTTAAATCTTATTTGATATTCTCTAATCCAAAAATTATCTACAAAACTAATTATTATTTAGTTTACTAAAAAAAACAATTTCTTCACTCTTTATTCAGAATTATATTGACTGATTTCAAATAAAATGTTTTATGTAATATAGTTTTTATATAAAGAAAAAATAAGAATAATTAAGTAATTATTGTTTAGCCACTGATTGAGATAATTAAATTATGATTATATTAAAATTCAATGAAAAATTAATCACACAATTTTATTAAATAGATTTAGTTTACTGAAAAAATTTAGATTAAAGTTATCAATATACATAGCAAAAGTTGTAGTGTGAATCTAGTGTATTATATTGGTCATATACAAATCGCTATTAAAAATATTTAGCATTTCCATATATTAAATGTATTAAGTATAAGATAATGAGCGAGTTAAGTTAGTAACTGAGCAAATAATAAAAAACTTAATTAATTATGAGTCATTAAATTAAATAAACCAACAAATTAAAAGTTTAATAAGTATTTGGAATTAATTAAAGATAATTTTAATCAAAATAAAGATAGAACTTTGAGAATATATATGAACTCACTTCTTAAAAGACCACAAAGTCAAAAAGCTTAGACATAATAGTTTAGCAATTTTTAAGAAGGAATTAATGCAATACTTTCTTCTACCTCATCTTTAGATTCTAGCAGAGTTTCAAACAATTTAGACAGTGATTACTGGATAAACTACTACACATAATAAAAAATCAAAGAGAAGGAGCAAGAATAAAAAATATAATTTTTATCTGATAAAAAAAAGTCTACTAATATATTAAATGGCAAGAGATAATTAGTATTTTCAAGACCATATAAATTTAAAGCATTAAGCAAAAAATAAAATAGTATGAAATCAGATCCTACTAAATAGGATTCATAAGAGAAAGTTTCAGATTGCTTATAATAGCAGCAAAATTGCTAAATTTATCAGTAGTAACAACTTGAACAACAGAGAGAAGAAAATTCTAACGAGCAGGAAGATTAGAAAAAAATGAATTAAATTGAAAATGAAGAATTGATTATAAGTCCTTGTATATCTTAAAATGATCTGCAAAGCATGAATTCTTAAAAATAAGATTTAGAATAAGGAAAATAAAAATAGCCAGCATAATATTGTGAATAATAAATTGTTTCGCATTAGTTGTCATAAATTCAATAATATGACATGTTTTTATCTAATTAATTGCAATTTCAAACACCTTTATCATCAGGGTAAACAAGTCCTATCTAGAGTGTGAGTACCTTAGCTTATAGATAAAAAAGTGAACCTAAAAATATATAAAAATAAATAGAATGTGTAGGTGTAAGCTCATAACGTTAATTATATAGCAATTAAAATAATAGTTTTCAAACTAAACATCAGGTTAACAATGGACAGCATTTTAAGTCCTCAAATGATATTAATTAAAGAAAAAGCTCTATTTTTAAAGAAGACTCGAATTAGAATTCCAATTTCCCTTCAAAAAATTAACTCGATTTATAGTTTATTCACATAAAAAAATTAAAAGGAGTTGGTGAAAAGGAAGAAAAAGAAATAGCAAAAAATTTGTTTTCTAATCATCTAATTCTTGCTACCTCTCCAACAAATCTGCAACTAATGCAATAATAGTAGATTTAATCTTTATAAAATTCAACGCCAAAAATGATGAAATTTTAAACTTAATAATCTTTATAGAATAATTCATCAAACAATTAGGTTTTAGAGAAATCAATCATCAATTTTTAAAAACAAAAACTTATTAGTTAAGTTAAGTACAACTCATTTCTATCAGATCTAAACATAGGTAGCCTCAAGTCTAGTATTCATTACTCAGGAGAGTAAAATTTGTAATAATAGGGATTTCAGTCATAATAGGATTTATAATATACTAAATTAAAGACAGAATCTTGTACCTCATAAAGTAGAGGAAGTTAAGCTTCTAAAATAGCTAACTTTAATGAATTAGTTTTTACAAGCTAAAATAATTACTAGGATTCTTTCTTGGAGAGCAAAAACTAGCCTCATAAATTATTTCTATTAGAAGGTTATAGCTAAATAAATTAAGCTTAAAAGTTCTAACAATCTCCTTAAAACCACTCAGCTGATATATAAATTTAATAATAATCTTAATAATAAAATCAACAAAATTAATAACTCTAAACATTACCCTCATAAATGTAATAGTAATATTTATTTCCCAACAATAAATTAGGAAAATAAGCATCATTTTTTTAAGAGCTAAATAAATAACGAATTCAAAGTGGTAATAAAAACAAACCTAATAACAATAATCTTAATAGTAATAACAGCAGTACCAATAATTTTAATAATAATAGCAATATTGTAACTTAAAATTAATCAAATTTAAGTACTGCTTATATAAATAATAATCAATAGCAACAGCAAAATGTTATCTCTAAAAAAAGGCTAGCTTCTGCCAATTAATATAATAGAAAACATATATCAAACTACATAAAATAAGAACTACTGACTTCAAAAGTGAACACTTAATTAGTCAATTCATAAATAGAAGAATAAAGTAATAACAATAACACAACTTAAACATAAAATTCAAACAATAATATAATTTTTAATCCACAAAACAATAAAAATCAATTTATGAAAACTAATAGTAACATATTTAACAAAATTAATAACGAATTAACTTAAAGTCAATTACTTAGATAACCTAAAAAGATGATGGGATTTAATGTTCTTGAAGGAATACAATAATTAAATATCAAATAATTACATTAACTTTAAGGTTCTTAATCAACTACTAATAATACTACTTCTTCTCAAATTAGCAATTTAACAAACAAGTAATTAAAATTCAATAATTTTACTAGCCCTAAAACTCAAAAAAACTTTTAGGTTTTATATAAAATATGTAATAAAAATATACTAAATGCAGGCCTTAAAGAGTAAAAATCTACTTTTGTCAAGCTGATCTGACTCAAAAATTATTCAAATTTAACTCTTCATTTTTTAAATTCATACTATTTAACTCAAGTTTATTTTATTTTATCCATTTAATAATTTAATTTATATTGTTTATCTATAATCATATTTAAAATTGAAATTTATCACATTTTAATTATTCAAAAAATCATACATGGAGAGAAATTTTAAACATTAAATAACTAATGTTTAAGTTCTTTCAGACTATTTGATATGTTTGATGTCAAATCAAATTCAAAAACAATTTTTTTTGATAATAAGATAGTAATTTAAATTCAATTAAAATAAGTACTTATTCGAAATGATTAACTTGACATATAATTAATTATTTCATTTTGCATTTATTATTTATTGTCTTTTTAGTATTAAATAACAAATTAGAAGTGAAAAATAAATTTTTTATCTATTAATTGCATTTTGATTAAATCAATATTGAGAAATAAATATGTTACTAGATAAAAATTTAATTTTAAGTAAGAATATATTGTAAGGGAGAAAGAAATATCTCTCTCATAAACATTTTTCATGAGTATTTCTAATCATTATTGACTTACCCCTACTTTTTTTTCAGATAAAAATTCTTTACTTCAAACAAATAATTTTTCTTAAAAATTGTAAAAATAATAAGGAATTTTTAAGAAAAATCATGTTCCACCTTTTTCAGAAAGTATTCTAGTGGGTAGATAAGATTAATTTAATTGATAATTAAATTAGGCTAGATTAAAACTTGAAATATTTTAATGATATCATACCATTTTTAGATTTAGAAACAGATTTCTTATTCAGTAAGGCAATTATTATTCTATTAACCAAGGTAATTAATTTATTTAATAAAGTAAACACCTCGAATATTTCATTAATAAAAGAATAAAATAAATTTATAAATTTGTATTTAAATTTATAGGTATTAACATTCTGAAAATCATAAAAACAAAATAATCTTGCTAAAAATGTCTTCAATTTTTTTTAATTTACACTTAAAAAATATAATTTATCAAATTTAATTTTTGTTACTAAGAAATGTAAATCAAGAATATACATATACTTCACTGCAGTAATCATCAAATTATTTCAAAATCAAAAATCAAATTAATGATTAGATTAGTGATATTTGTAAGCAATTATTCAATTTACACAAATTAACTTCTATTTCAAAAGTACTCACAATAAAACCGTATTTAATACTATTGATTACTTTTCTCCACTAACCTCTAAGATTTTTTCTCAGTAATAAAAAATTTCATATTTTTTGTATGAAATACTTCTGTAGCAAATTTTATTAATTTTTTGAGTATTTCTATGATTAAAATATAATTTTTTGAGTATATGTATCTCGTATGATAAATTTGAAAATACCAAAAAAAGAAAAATAAGAAAAAAATTTTTAAAAGAATATAAACTGAAAAAGAGATTATTAGTTCAAGTCAATTTACTATTAATAAATAAATACTTGTAAGTATAAAGATTTTATTTTACAGTTATAATAAATAATCAAGTTATTAAGTAGGTATTAAAGAGCAAATATTTTATTTTGGAATTAAATTAAAAATAGTAGGAGGAAGTTGTATTTATATTAATTTTACAGTTCATTTTATTTGTATGCTAAAGAGTAAAGTAAATAAGTTGTAGTTACTAGTAACTAATGTTTTAAAGTGCAATTTCAAGCTATAAAAATACTGGTGTCTTTCTATCGTTTTGAGGATAAATTACTTAACAGTTGGGCATTCAAGTTTCTTAAGGCCTAAATTTACTTTAGATCTTGTTAACATAAATACTTTATCAAAATAAGACTTCTTTAATGAAAAATCCAACTAAGAGATTTTGTTTGTTTTGAAGGTTGTTTATTATGAATAAATGTAAACACATTAAGGTTTTCTATTTGTATTAATTAAAATTGAGTGAAGTTTTATTTTACTCACTTTCATACTTCTTCTTTTTTTGAGAAATTTTGTAAGAATTATTAATTAATTTATTGAGCTTTGTGCAAGGAATTCGTTGATGTCATTTTTTATAAATGATTATTGTTATTTTGGTTGTAATCATATTCTTCTATTTTACTTTAGAAGTAGGGCTACTATTAGTTGAGTTTTAAATTTTGCATAACTTCTTGCTTTTAAGAAAATAAGAGTGTGTTAGGATCTGTATATGACTGATTAGAAAGATCTGTTAAGTTTTCCTACTTTAGGGAGTTTAACAGTGAGTTTTATTGAGAAAGCTAGTTCAAATTCATCTAGCTAAGCTAGTTTTAGAGATAAGAGTTTCCAATATATTTAGATGTTGATGAGGAAGTATTAGAGATTTAATCATGGGCTAGAGAGAAGGATTGATTAATTTATTTATTATTTTATTATTGTAAATACTAATTAGATTTGATATCAAAATTAAATAGATTTTAATTATTGATTTTCGAATTTAGATCTTAATAATTTTCAAAATTTGATATCTGTGAATGAGTTTCAGGAGGAGGCATGCTTTAATTTCTATTGAGGAGCATGTTTTGAAGGCTAAGATTTTACTGCTGTAATTAGAATGGCATTTAAGAAGATTGAATTCTTTTGAATTGTTGTTATTATTATTCTAGCTGATTTTATTACAGAAGCATTTTTTGGTTTTAAAGTTAATGGAGCATTAGTTCTTAGGAGAATACAGGGTTTTATAAGTTTTATTATTTATTTTAATGTATCATTTAATCTAGGTTATGCAAGGTAGCTGCTGTATTTTGTTGAAATTATTGAGGAATATTTTTAAAATAATTTTGATGATTTTAATTATTTGTTTGTTGAGGCTAGATATTAAATTGAAGCTACTAGTGTAGATTTATGTGGTGATTTTGAGGAGCTGAAGCAATCTGCGTATTTTGAATAAAATTTGGGAAATTTTGTGGTTAAATTTACTGTTATAATAACTGATTGTATTAAGATTGATTTTATTATAGTTCGCTGCTAATCTAAATATTTTAGATTGAGCCTATGTGATTAAAGGAGGGTAAAGATTGGAAGGAAGATTGTATCTAGGAATTAGGTTAAGCATTTTGATGAATTTAAGGGGTAAATTAGATATTTAGTTGATTGTAACTTTATTGCTACAAGGCTGTTTGTGGTGAAAGACAATTTTCTTGAATTAGATTGTAACTCGGAATTGTGAATTAGGAGAGCTGATTTGGAGATTGTAAGCCCTTAGTTGTTTAATTATCTTAACATGAGTATTGATTTTATGATAACACATCACTTTATGTGATGAAACTTTCTCTCTTCTTTTGGATGCTTGGTTCGATTTGAATATGCTATTTACTGATTTGTGCTATCATTTCGTCATGAGATTTCAAGGGATTCATTTCATTTATGTTGCTTATTGCAATCTATGGAGTTTAATTTCCTTAGTCATTAAAAAATCTGCTCACCCATTCTTCACTTTTAGTTTGAATTTGTTCTTATTAAATATTGGAATAGGAATTTTAATTATTTGCTGTTAAAACAATTCTGCCTATATTTTCATTACTAAAATTAGATAGATTGTTATCACCACAATATGCTTCTTGTAAGGTGCGCTTTTGATTTAATTTGGAATTTTGTGAAATATATTCTTGCTTTTCTTCATTTTTTCCTATCAAAGAAAGAGAAGGGTTTATTTAAAATAATTAATTATTGATATTTTAATTGCCTTGAGGACTTTGCTAGCTTCCACTTAAACTGCTTAATAAGTTTATATTGTTTTAATTATCATTTGATGGATTGTTATTGCTGTTGTTATTATTATTGCTGCTATACAGAAGTTCCTAGAATTGCTATTGGTAGAGTAGACTTGCCTAATGAGAGCTAGCTCTCTGAGATTGCATCTAAAATTGCAGATTACTAATTTAATTGTAGCTCTTAGTATAGATACTTTTTAGCTATTCCTATATATCATTAGTAAAGAAAAAAAATGAGATTTAAAAGATGTAAATAGAAAAATAATTAATGAAAAATTTATTAATTTATCTATTTTTTTTGATTTTCCTAATTAATTTCTTATTCTTATTTGTACAAATAGATAATTATTCATTTTTCACTGAATTAATTCACTTGAATTCTTTTTTAAAAAAACCTAGAACATTTCTTTTTTAATTCAGTGTAAATCTAATAAAATATAGTATGAACTTACACTCTTTTCTTGCTCAGTAAAAAAAAAAAATGTTAGGCAAGCCATATTTTTTTATTTAATTAAGAAAGTCAAAATTTTTGGTTACCTGATGTGCATAATTTATTAGAAATTAATTCCAAAACAAAATTTATGAGCAAGAATCAATTATTTTTTGATATTTTAATAATTATCTAAATGATGTAAAATATAAAAAACTTTAGAAAGCTTGAATGTTGAAAAAGATATTGATTGCTTTTTGTGTAAAAATTAAATTAAATTGTAGCTGTAATTTTAACTATTTAAACATTGGTATCTTGTGTAATTTGCATCTTTTATAATCTATGTGTGATACAAAATATTTGATAATTATTTATTTATTTACGCTGTAAACGATTTCACTGTATTCTTCTGATATCTAGAATGGGTAATCAGATGACTCTAAATAGCTCAAAGCACTGCTTTCAATATTTGACAGAAACTTATCAATCTATTTTTCAAAGAAAATTTAATAAAATATTCATTTTTTTAATAAAATAGAAATTACTTTTTGAATATCTTTTGGCCATTCTTATTTTTTAGGTTTTCTTAAGCACATATAAAGTAAAGGATCATCAGATGAATCACAAGAAGTGCCAAAAAGGTTATTAAATATTTCTTTTTGAGTTTCATAAAAGAATTTATCATCCTATTTGATTATAATAATTGATTTAATATTATTACTTAACTTTAGAATAATAATTGTTTCTGTTCCTTTATTAAACAAATAACAAAAATAATAAAAAATTTTTTAATTTCGATCTACCTACTAATTAGTTTTGATTATGCGAGTATTGTAGTAAAGTCTGATAGCCTTGTTGAACTTAAGCAGCATAAAGAAAGGGTGATATATCTATTATAATTAAGTAATATTTATCAAAGTGTTAAGAGAATAATTTATTTAAAAATTTAGTTAAAAAAAAAGAAAAAATAGACTGAGATTAGCAAATCAAATCTAAAAAAAGTCAAAAAACAAATAATCTTAATTAATATTCTTAATATATGAGTAACTATTTATTTGGGTTTTTCTTTTACCTGGTTTCTCTTTATTCTTTAATATTTTTATAAGAATGACAACATGTAAATTAATTTTTTGCTTACTTTATGTCTAATTGTTGCTGTGGTAAAATATGTGTAAAGGTCATCTATTGTGTTTTGAATGACAGATTGTCCTTTACCTTTTGAGTAGTGTTTAGTGATCATCTCAGGTTGGAATGGTTCATAAAATTTTATTTTGTTTTGCTTTAAGGGTTAAAAAGATGTAAGAAAAAAAGTTATTGAAATCAGTAAAAAAAAAAATATTTTTGTTAAATTTTTACTCTTTCTTGATAGGATTTTTTGCGAGACTCAACATAGATTAGAGGACTTATTTTAATGCAAAGAAGTTTCTAATTGTGCAATTTCATAATTCTTTTAACTTATTCGTTTTCTATTTATTCATTTATTTCTTCAGTCTCATTAGGTTGGTCATTTACTGTTTCAAAGAAAGCTATTACAAGAATAAATTTTTATCCCTAAATTTTATAATATTCATAATAAATTTTAAATAATTATAAAAGTTTGTTGAATAAATAATATTAGATTAATGTTTAATATATATTTCTTTATTTGTTAAATGTTTGCAACACTAAAATTCAAAATATAAGTTTTTATCAATTAAGTATTCAATAAGTACTTAAAAATGAATGGAAATGAAGTAAAAATAAAAAGATATTTTCTATTTTATATTATTGAAATAGAGAATACTTATAAAATTAAGTTTTGACTCTATGATGAAAATGAGTAAATTTATTTTTCAAAAGATTGTAAAGGTGTAACGTGGGGGAGAAAATTTAAAAATAGCGAAGAGAAAGGGGAAATTTGAAGAATAATATATGAAATCAAATGAAAGCAGAAAAGGTTAATTTTAAATTATAGATGAAGCTAGTTTCTAATAGATAAATAAACAAGCAATCAATAGACAGATAGATAGATCGATTGATCAATCAATTAAATTTGAAGGCTCCAACGTTAAGACTACTTCAAAAAATTAAATCAAAAAAAGAGGTAAATGAAGTTTAGAGAGGGAAATTTTTAAATAGCAAGAATAAGTGTATTTTCTTACAAATTCTTATTTAAAGGCAAATATTTATAATAACATCTGTGCTAAAATCAAACATCTAAGTTTTAAATATTTGATTTTCTAAGTAAAGTTGAAATTAATATTTAAATAAGAAATGTACTTTTAAAGAGCAAATTTAATGATTTTTAAATTAGAAATTGGTGCAATATTATATAGCAAATGTAATTCGCTAGTCCTAATTAAATATTAAAATTTAATATGTCACCTTGCTCTTTTTACAATACTTTTTATTACTGGGAACACGCACTAAATTCTTTCTTTTTCTCCATAAAAAATCCAATTTATTGTATTTTGTTGGATAAGGATTCTAATGACAATTTTAATTTGGTCCATAAGAAAATTTTTAATTATGAGCTATCTAAGGCAATTGTTAAGCTTATGGATATCTTTAAAGTAAGCCAGAAATAAATTAAATTTTAATTCATTTTGGCTTTGATTTTCAATTTAAATTTTAAAAAAGATAAGTTAAAGAGGCAGATTTGAGGCATTAAGGCTGATTTAATTTAGAAATTTATAGTGAAGGTCTGAAAAAAGTTGATCACTGATTCCTAAAAAATTATGAATTCTTAAATTTGTTTGGGTTTCTATAAAAAGTTTCGAAATCGAAATTTAATTTACTCAAATTTGAATAAAAATTTAGCTAATTAATTTTGGTTATACGTTATCAATAAAGCATTAACTGTAATGTTTTGAATTTAACATTAGCCAAATAGAATTTTAGCGATCAGAAAAAATTATGATGTTAAAATTAATTTCTATAAATTTTCTCATATTTGAAGATTACAAAAGTAATTTAAATTAATCAATTATTATCATCTGTTTTAACAGTTAAATTTTAGTACTCCAAAACTCGTAATTAATTTGTTACTATCAATTCGAATGTAATTAATAAAGTAAGAAAAAATTATATGACTCATCTCCTCGATAATTTTTTCAGTCTTTTGTATTTTTAAAAATTAGCCTTTATCTCTAATAGAGGATTTATCTTATATTTTTTAAACATTACAAAATATGTAAGGTTCTTTTTATTAACTAATAAAATCTAATTCTGTGTGTAACAAGTATTTTACGTTTACAATTGTATTTGTTGTAGTTGATTATTTTGCTAAAACTAAAAAAGCAAACCCGTTATGAAAATTTTTTAAAAGTTGTGCCTCTTTTCTAGAAATTTGGGTTTAAAATAAAATTCATTGAACTCAACAAAAAGAAGATTCTTCATTTCTTTGCTAATTGAATAATTATTCATAATTTAAATGATAACTCTAATTGTATTTTATTATTACTATTTATTAAAATTTTGTAATCTTTATTTGTTTTTTTGTGAGTTGGCTTGATTTTTTTTGATTTCTTAATTGTTAAAAATATCTTAAAATTTTTTCTAAAAATTCTAAATTGATAGAAAGTATTTAGGTACAATTATTCTTTAATTAATAAAGCAAATAAATCAATTACTTTAGATTCCAAACTTCTCTTGCTCAGTAATAATAATAATTGATATGCAAATAAATTTGTATGTTAGCAATCCAAATTATAAAATTTTGATTTTTATCTCAAATTAATAAAAATAATAACCTTATAATTGTAACTGGTGTCGCTAAATCTCAGGGAATTTAGTTGAGTGACAGATGAAGTAGAACTGAATTGAGAACTCATCACTCCTTTCAAATTGACTTCAGACCAATTCTTTTCACTTTTGCGGATAGCAAAAATATGAACACTTAAATCTCGGGAAGAACGGAGAAAAGAAGAGTGCTTAAATTTTAATGTTGGGATATTTAAGTTTTTGTACCAGAGCCACCCATGCTGTTTGTCATCATAGAATGACTTCTTATCAATCATTTCAATATCAAAACTATCTTTTGTAGTGTAGTTTATTGTGTACCATTCAAAGCACTTTGTTTTACTACCTTCTGGTTATTCTTCTGGCTAAGCTGTGCTTTCGTTTAACGCTTTGATTTCTAATTCAGCTTAAAAGAGAGGAAGCAAATCTTGGATGTTCATAATTTCAGGTTAGAGATTTCCAAATGAATATCTGAATTATTAAAAGAGTTTTTTAAGATATTTTGTTAATGGATAGACTTATTATAATTCTTAGGCTAAAATAAGAAATAGATTTTTTATTGCTTTATAGTTTGTGGATCTTAAAATTAAATTTTTTGTATTTTTGTTGAAATTAAATGTTTATTGAAATAATGAAAATATCCTTGTAATGTAAAAAAGGAAGACGGGAAACGAAAAAAAGAAAAGCTAGCCAATCAGGGAATAATTAAATTAAATTAAAAAATAGTTAATTTAATTGAGAATTAAGAAGATTTGTTACTTGATTTACTAAGTGAATGAATTAATTTTATGATCGCAAATAGTTAGTTAGTTTGTTAGTTAGAAAGTATTTGTTTACTTAATATTTTGTGAGAAAAACAATTTCAATTTTTATATGTCTTGATTGTTTTTTTTTGATTGACAGATTGATTTATTTTGTGAGATCAATTTTTTTCAAAGAAATTTTATTAATTATCTTTTGATTATTATCCAAATTTAGATTCCTATTCTTTCAAAGTCCTTTGGATGTAGCTGCTGAAATATCTTTTGAAAGAATTTCAATTTTTCTTGTATTTTAATTATTATTAATCTTTTAATTTAGAAAAATGTGTAATTTATTAACTTCAAAACAAAATTGATAAGCCTGATCAACTCCTATTTCTTTTATAGCCTTAATTTAATTTCAATATCAAGTCTTATTATTCATCTCACCCATTCAAGTCTCTATTAAATTATTTAAAAACACTTTTTTTCTTTATTATTTATTTAATTATCCTGCTTACAGCTTTCGTTTTAAATTTTATTAGCTATCTCTTTATTGTAAAAATTTAATTACCATAAAACAGAAAACAACCAAAATCTATAAATCACACTTTCAACCCCATTCACTCTCATTTACTATTCCAATTCAAAAAAAAAAAAAGCAAATCAGAGTAATACACTCAATTCTCTTATCTAAATTAACTTAAAAAATCTCACTCTACTTTTTCTTAGGCACTTTAAATATTTACTAATAGTCTACTACAGAAGTATCTTTCGAATTAAACAGAAATTTACTACGTATAACTTCTTAGCAAACATAGAATATTTTTGATTTTTTTCAGGAATGATTAAATTGCAATAAGTAAATCAAAATTTTTTATTTATCTGCCAGGAATTTAAACGAATAAATTTTTCTTTTTCCCTATTAAAATCAAACTAGCTTACTCTTTTATAAAAACAATGCCTACATATGTAAGTAAAATATATTTTATTTCTTTAGAATTGTCAATATTTTTTACTTCTTAGCCTTACAAAAGTTAAACAAATAATTATGTTTTATAAAACGAAATAGCTTAATAAAAGGTATTCAAAATAAGATTTAAGATTTAGAGAACTTACATAATTTAATATGGATAAAAGTAATTGAGGAAAATGGATAGTAAAATAATAAGTTTAATCTGATTCACTCTATAAACTAAAAAATATAGTAAAGTATTTCAGTGATGACAACAGCTTATTACAGTAATTCGTGTCGGGTTTTGTTTATTTTCTATATCTTCCCTCTTCATTAAAAATTTTGGAAAAACAGTATAAGTTTCTTTAATTGTTACAGTGACATATAATACAAACAACCTAATTTTTTAAAATGAGAAGAAATTATTTTTAGCAATTAAATATTACTTATTTAGCTGAATGAAAGTTTGCTTAATCAAAATTAGTGCAATATGGATTTGAGGAAGAATGCGTTTGACTTGATTTATATTTTCCATTTTCTGATGTAAATTATTTTAAACTAAATTTAGCTAATGATTATATTTAGTTTTCAATAAAAGTAGATCTTTTCACAAAATACAGAAAAATTGTATTTCTATACATTCATTAGATAAAAAAATGGAATGTTAATTAATAAATTAGAAATAAGTTCAAAATATTATAGTGAGAAATCTCATTTGAAAATCTTTTTTGATAAGGGTAAGATAGGAAAATTATTTGGCTGGCTAGTTGGTTGATTGATTGGGTTTTCTTTTATAATTAGTTTATCTAAGACTCAAAATAGATGAGAAAAGTATTGGCAATTTAGATTTTACGATTTACTTTGTTAAATTGATTATTTTACATCAAAGATATTTTGAATTTAGCTAAGCTAGAAAAATTGACTGTTATGTTATTTTGATTTCGAAAGTAATCAATAAAAGTGAAACTTCTAAATTTATCACTAAGTATCATATTTTGTGATTAGTTAAAATAGAAAATAGATAGTCTATAACATTCTTTGTGTGTTTCTTTTGCAATTAAAAAGCTTACTAACTATATTTATTTTTATCTTTAATCTGTAACACCAAAAATTTTGATTAAAATGAATCATCTATCTATATAGAAAAATAGCTCAAAAGTTAAGCACATATTAACTAACAATCAATTTTGCTTTTAAATCACAACCTTATTAATTACTCTTAGAATTTTTACTTGAGTGATTCTCTATCAATTAAAAGCAAGGTAACAAAAAAAAAATCCTTTTTTATTTTTATAAAAAATGTTTGTATGAAAAAAGTATTGAAAAATGGTATTTAGGTATTCAAAAACAATTTAATAAAGCACACAATCAAACAATTAGAATATTTTAATTAAATATTTAGTTTATTTGATGTCTTAGGAATCTTTTGTTGTTAGTAAAAAAAAAATATATATATAATTATTAAATATCTTATCTTATATTGTTCGAAAAGTGTAAACGAATTCACAACTATTGAATCCAGCAAAATACCTGACGTGTATTCAATAATCCTAATAAACTATCAAAATGGCATTTATTTTAATTAATAATTATAATTCTATAAATAAAACAACTTACTCAAACATATAGAAATGTATTGATAGAATATTTTTGTTTAACAGTGATAAACATTTAACATAATTGCGTTAAGTGAAGAAATTCCTGAAAAATAAGAAGTTTGTGCTAAGGAATGACAATAGTTAAAAATGATTAATTTAAGTGAGAAAGGAAGAAACAGTACAATTAATATTAATTTTTTTGGAAGAAGCTTATTTGTGGTGAGAAGACAAAAAGATGCTGGCACAAAAAATAAATAGTAAAAGTGAAATTTTAATTGAATTTTTTGTTCCTTTCTGATAGATGAGTAAAACAAGATTCCTTATACAAATTTTTGACTTCTTTCTTTTAAATTAAATTTTTGCCTTACCCTACGCACTTCTTATCTTCTAATATTTGTATAATTCTTATTTAGTTTCTTTTTCTCATTTGTTGCTGTAGAGAAACGTGAGTAATTCTAAATCAAACAAGATAATACTAATTAAATTAATTATAAGACTATTATTGTTTATTTATTACTCCGGAAGAGTATAATAATTCTTTTCTTAATTCTTTCACACTCTTGATGTAATTTTTATTGGAAAACCTGAGCAGTAAACACATAAACACTCGCATAAAACCTAAAACCTATAATTTTTTAAAGCCATTTAGATATAAAAAGTCTTTCTACTAGTTTTTTGACTCCTCACTTACAATTTCTCTAGAATTAAATCTACATCATAAAACGAGTATTTCTACATTGAATTCTGAATATCTAATACATATTCAAAAAAACCATCCAAAGTTTATTTCATCAAAAATTTTATGTAAAAATCTCTTAAAAAGTAATTTTTATAAAAAAGTTCTTTCAATCAGCTTTTCCTTAAATTAGAATTAGATGATATTTTCAATTCTTAAAAATTCATTTACAAACATTTTTTTAAGTGAAAAGATTAAGATTATATTTAAGTAATTAATAATACGTCTACAGCGTCTAAGTTGCAGGAGATGTATGTTTTAAAAATTGATTGTAACGAGATAGAATTTCGTTTATAGTTAAAAGCAAGATTTTAAACTTTTAAAATGATTGTATGAATTTTTAATTTTTGAGTAGGACACCTAAATTAATTATGTCCTTTAGTATATTATGGCACATTTTTCATATTTATTTTTAAAAAATATAAACAAAATTTTAGATTTCACTTTTTAATTATTTTCTTCAATTTACAGTTTCTATAAAATGCTCAATAAATAGCTAAGAGCACATCACCTTGAAATAAAAAGCAACTAAAAAGATATTCATGGATGTTAAAATATTTTATAAATTAATTTGCTCTTATTCATTTCCTTTGAGAATCTGTTTTATTTTTAAAAGTAGTTGTCTCCCTTTTATGAGATAATTTTTTCCTATTTGCATAAATTGAATGATTCATTCCAAAGCAAAAATCTTAATTTTTGAGGTTATTAAGAAATCAAAAAGAATGATAGATATACACAAATAGATATTTTTGAAAGAAATCTATTGATTGAACTAAAAGTTATCGAATTTACATATTGACTTTACAAAAGTTCTTAAAAATACTTAGGTATTTTTAAACAAAAAAAATAAATAGAGATTAAAAACTTGTTTGATCAAATATTTAAAAAAAAAAACCCAAATAAAAAGTGTTAAATACGTGCTATTGAAATATCTGAATCAAATGTATACAAAAACCAATAAAAAAATAGCTATTGCTACTTTGATTGTATAATTTGAAAAGATGGCATGAAGATTTTAAGAATGATTTTGATAAAAATAAAAATAAAAAGAAGCTGTTCTTCCATCTATTTTATGATGAAATTTTATTCTTTTATAGAATGTAATCAAAATAAAAATTGATAGATTCTTAAACATTACAGATTTAAATAATTATTTACTATAACTATGTTAGATTTTATCATTTATCCCAAATGGTTTAATTCACCGAATACCTATTCAATTTATTTTTTACATATTCATATATAATATATTAAGCAATTATTTTAAAATTCAAAATATCTTTGACGATATCATATTTAGGGATGATTGAATTATAAAAAGAAAACTCATCTTATTACATTTTTATTTGATTGTTATTCAAGTGCTTCTTTTATCATTTTCTTATCTAAAGTTTAAAATTCTAGCTGGGCCATTTTAATAACTTCTTAGTTAAATTTATTAAATTGGAAAAAACATTTCTTTGGACCAAGGAAAAGTAAAGCACTAAATTAGAAGTATTTCAATTATTAAAGTATTTCTATCATCTATACACCCTTTAAAGTATTTATTACTTAATAAAGGATTGCATAAATATTTTTTCTCAGCTTTGAGATTTGGATAAAATTAGTTACTTTTTAATCAAAAATAAATAAACTATACATAATACCTAATCTAACACTGCCCCTAAATTTTAATTACTTTCATTATTTATTAAAAAATTGTTAGTTTTTGTCGTATCGTATTTACTCATTTACACTGATTTATAATAAAATTTTAAAATACATTCTTGTTTCTCAACTCAAAATTCTTATTTATGGAGAGTAGGGAATAAGCAGTAAATTAATTTTTTCCATTTCTTTGAATTTAATTGTAAATTTGTATGAAATACTTCACAAAGTTATTTACTAGAGATAAAAAAATATTTATTACTGATTAAATAATTAAAAAACATGATATTTATTAGTCAGCTAATATATAATTAATAAACTTAACATTTTTTGTGATAAATAATTAATCATTTAGTATAATTTTTTCTGTCTATTTTCATAAACAAATTCAAGCATTTATTTGTATAACTATGGTAAATTCTATATTTCAAAATAAAAATTTGTCCTAATTTATTTACTGTGAGAAAGTAAAAGAAGTCTATTTATAACATTAATAAGGTGATATCACAAATTATTATAATAACATTGATTGATATTTTAAGTTTTAGCGGAGAAACTAATGTGATCAATAGAAATTTGAATTTTCAAATTTAGAAGCAAAAATAAATTTGCTTTTTTAGTTGTAAAAAATTTTGCCTACCCGCACACATACATTCATTCATTCATAAGTACATAAATATTATTACTATGCAATCAAAGAAATTAAGAAAATTATTTATAAATTTGTAAGTAAATTTTCTCAATTATGAATGCTTACAATATAAAAATCTGTGAAATTAGAACCAACAGAATTGATTTGTAATTATTTTCTTTAGTTAAATTTTTAAAAAGAAAGTATTATCAATTATTAATTCATTTACTAATGTTAACAGACTGTTAAAAAGTCTTCGATAAACTCAACTAGCAATCAGATTATCCTCCATAAATAATTATTCAAAAAAAGTAATTAAATTTAACTTTAACAGTTAAATTCATCTATATTTACATCAACATGCAAACAACGAATAACTCTAAAAGAGAGTAAAATAATATTCTAAAATATGTAAAAATCATATATTATTTTTTATTTTTCACTAATTATTTTCAATTAACTGCTTTTTTCTCATGGCTTTAAAAAAAGACGGAGTTAAATAGATAAATTATTAATTAAAAAAATCTAAAATAGGATTCAGCTTCATTTTAGATTTTTCTTTCTTTCGTAAATTTTTTATTTTAAAGAGATTCAGTTTCAATTAGGAATTCTAGCAAAATGTTCAGCCATGCTAGAAATTATGTATTACTTATCCATCAATGCCTACCAACTATTTTAAATTTTATTTCTTATTTATTCAATAATTTATTTGTATTAAGCATCTCTCATTAATTCATCACCAGAAATCTAATAAAAAATAAATAATTTAATTACGTAAAATTTGTTTATAATTTGTGTAATTTGTAATGCAATCAGATAGATTCTTATTTTAATTGATAACTTAAAAATATTAATATTCTCAAAAACTAATTATTAGATAACTCTACTTAAGCCAATTAAAATTTAATTCTTTTACCTAAATTAATTTAATTATTTATTTTGCTCTCACCCAATCATTTTTCTCTTTGCAACTTAATTTTGTTATGATTAAAATTCTTAATGTAAATAGAAATTTGAGTGAAATCCAAATTATTTCTTAATAATCTTAGATATGTAAACAAGTTAGATTGTTTATTGAGTGAGAGTGTAATTTCGTAATATAATTTCTATTGTTGTAATCAATTATGATTTTCCATTTCATTAAAAATTTTTAAAATTATTTTCGATAAAATTAATGAAAATAGCTTGTTCAAAAGAAAAAATTTTTATGAGTAATATTTTATATTAGGAAATTTATTTTAATAATTTTTTCTCAAAATTAATAATATTCGATTCAATAAATTAAATGTGAAATTATGGGAATTTAATAGAGGAAAAGAGGAGCTTTTCAAATTTAACCATGACTAAGTATCAGTTGATTTTTACTGAATTTTTATATTACATCATAAAACCATTCAAAAATTTTTGCTAAAAAATTAATTTTTAAGACATAATGTTAGAATCAAAAATAAACTATAAAAATTTTTTTTGTTAAAAAAAATTCAAATAATTTAATAAAGAAAATTTGCTTTTCTATATTTGGTAATTCAATCTCTCTTGGTATTTGAAAAAATCTATGGATTGTATTTTCTTAAATTTTTTGATAAGTCAATAAAAGTAAATATAAGCTTACTGATGAATCATTATCTATTTTTTAAGATTTGGAAATGGAATCTAGACAAATTGATTATTATTTAAGAAAGATATTTTAAGAATAAATTAAGTAAACTAAAGAGACCGTAATAAATAAAATATTCTGGATTTTTATTTCTTTATTTTGATAAATTGGTAGTGGAATTTAAACTCTTTGAATAAATCATTTACTTTTTTAATGACATTGCAAAAAAAATTTTTGTATTTTAAATCAATTAAATTATGGATTTGATTTAGCAATATCTTAAATTTCATTTTTTTTTTTGTTACTTTTGAACAAATTAATAGAAAAAAAAAATTAATTATTAGCATCCTTTTAGAAGGATATTTTAATAGAAAAATTTGGAATATGAATCTAATCTAATTGACTGATAAAAATTGTAAATAGGAAAAATTAGTTTTTTGGGTTGAATTTTTTTTACCTTGATGACACGAGAGAAATATGCATTTTTAAGATCAAGCTCATCACTAGAGTCTAAAAGATGACTGAAGAAAGTTAATACTCTCATAATGGAATTATCAGTGTTTCCAAACAAAACTTATCTTAACTCATAATCTGCTTGACTTGGAGTTAAAGATTTTAACTCATCAAAGAACTTGTTATAATTTTTTTCTTTGTAATCAAAAACTAATTTCTAAATTGTGCTCCCCAGTTCATTCATATATTTTTCTTTCTTATCTTTGATTATTTTAGACTGTTCAGAAACCTTTTGTTGATATTCTTTCTTTAATTAATCTCTCACTTCATCCTTTTTAGAAAAATCTAAGAAGAAAGGCATTTTGAAATCTATTTCTTCATTGTTTTCTAATCTATTTCTTTCCTTAATTTCATCTAAGTGGATTAAGGGTAACCACTTACCATCTTCTAATTAGGTGAATCTAATAATATTTAAGCTATCATTTACTGGGTCAATCTTATAATCAACCTTTCCTTCTAACAACATTTATTCTTCTAATTCATCTTCTTCTTACTATTAATAAAGAAAATAAAAATGTAAGCAAGCATTTATAGAAAATTCTGTAAAGCATAAATCTCATAAAATAAGTATATCTATTTAATTTTATATTTCATCATTTCTGATTTTAATTTGTCTTTTCTTTGATTTTTTCATTCATTTCTTTTGGGGAAAAATTTTCGAATAGAAAATATCTTGAAATATTTAGATATTATTTGTATTTTTCCTATTTTGTTAATTTTTTGGATTTTTACCTTGATTGAGTTGTTAAGATAATAACGCTTCCTATCCTCGATATCAGTGTGCTTGATAGGAGATACGAACTTCACTGTTTTTTTTAAGGGAGAAGCCCAAGGTAATATTTCTACAAGATTGTGCCAGATATTTATTTCTCTTGAATTTGCAAAAACTGTGATCAAAAACTCACCACTAGGGGAGTTATCAAGTGAAATAATTGGGCGCTCAACTTCGAGATTTGCAATTAAGTCATTCTAAGCTATATCATAAACCTTTAAAGTGCTATCTAAAGAAGAAGAAAATATGTATTTGTTATTGTGAGAGAAGCAAGCATCTAATATTTTTTAAGTGTGACCAGTGAATTTTCTACCTCTCTTCAAGCTGAGCATATCCCACATTTCGATGGAATTATCAGTCAAAGCAACCAAAAAGTGATGAGAATAATTAGATCCTCTAATAAAGACTATTTTCTCATTTTCATATTGTTTCTCAGATAACTTTGTACCAGCATAGAAATCCCAAATAACCATTTTACCATTACTGTCTGCAGTGATCAAATATTTATTATAGTTATTTACAAAAATGCTAGTAATAGAACCTTCGTGTTCATCTGTAAATGCTCTCTAAAAAGCACCAGACTACATGTTAATCTTAATGACTCTGCCGTTATCTAAACCAAGAACACCAAAATTACCACACTTGGTAACAAAAACAGTTGTAATCTAGAAATTTTATTCTAATAAAAATAAAATGGTTTAAAATATTTGATAATGGCAGTAAATAAGTTTAGAATCACAAAACTTCAAAATTCACACAAAGTTGTGTATCAACTTCACATTAAATTTAATTATAATAATAAAAATAGATTTGATCAGATTTCTATCACTCTGATTTTTATTAAAAACTCTAAACTGTATTCCAATTTCAAAAATTTAAGATTCTTCAAGTTATTTATTTATTTTTATACCTTGAGGTCTCATTAATTTAGTTTTATTTTATGAAATAAATTTTTAACATTTTTTCATTCTGTAAAAGTTTTAAAATGTTTTGTAATTGGAAAATTTATGGTATTTTATATATTTTTAAATATTTGTGTAGTCAATAATTAAATTTTTTTATTTAAAAAATATTATTTGAAATGAAATTATATACCTTTGCTTTTTGAGTTCTCATACAAAATTAAATCTTTTTTGATAATTGAGTGATCTTCGCTTGACCAAATGCAAGGCTTGTCACTTTCCTTATGACAAGTTAAAACATTAGCCCAATCACTGGATCTATTCATTGAGAAAGAAAACTCAAGAATTTCATTAATTGTAGAGGCAACATTTTATTCAGTATAAATATGCTTTCTCTTTAACTTTGTTTTACTTTGATCTTTTGAAGAAAAAGTAATACTCATACATTCATTAATCATTGAAAAATCTCTAATTTCTGATTCTAAGTTACTTGTACTTCCAAAAATATGTAAATCATTAGCAAATCTAACTTGCTTCAATGGATCGACTACACCTTCACGTCTTCTTAAAACTGCAAACTTGTTTTCTTCATATTCTTCATATCTAAACTATTTTTTTTTCAAAATTTTTTTAATACTTCATACAAATAAAAATTTTCTATTTTTCTCTTTTATTTAAAATTCTAATTGATTTTAATTTTAAAAAATCATTAGAAGCTACTCAGCAAAATAGCAATGTGAAAAATAAACGTTTTTGTTAAAATCATTTTTACTAAATAAATTTTAATTTGAATAAAACATAAAAATTGCTTTTGATTTAAATTTTGTATGGCTATCAAATCTAATTTCTACTTATTTAATTTTAATATTTTTATACTTGGCAAACAAAAAATATCTTTTTGAATAAATTTTTAAAATTTTATGTAAATTACTTGTAAAACTGCATTATCTCTTCCTGAGGCAGCAATAAAAACTTATTCGTTGGGCATGAATGTAATGGATGTAACAGATCCCTAAAATACAGATTTTAAAGAAGCGAATATCTTTTTTTCATTGAGATCCCAAATAATGATAGAACCTTTTTCATCACCTATTGCTAACAAAGGCTAGTCTACTTTTGAAAAAGAAAGAGATAGAGGCTTGTTATTTATTTTAAAGGAGATAATAGTTTTATCCTTCTTAATATCATGCAAAACTATTTTTCCATTTGAAAAAGCAAATGCAATAACATTTAAAACTGGAGAGGGTTCTGCTACAGTAAGAATTGTATTATCATCACAATAATTTTTAATCAAAACATTCTAATAATCATAAATCTTTTTTATGGTATTTATATTCCACAATTCAACATTGGTTTCTCCAATAACTAAAATCTTGTTAAGATAAGTTGGAGGATGGATAATGCTCTAGACATTAAATTCAAATTGAGCAGTTGCAACACACTATTTGCTATGATGATTAAAAATTTTTAATGTATTGTTCTAATCAATAACAGCTATCTAATCAGCCATAAGAAGCATAGTGGTAATTTTAGCGTCCATCTTCATTTCTCCTAAAATGTGATAATGTCTCATTTTATAAACAATATTTTTAACTGCTACAAAAAGAAACTCATTAAATCCTTAAATAGCACGCAATTTGCCTTCAAAGTGAGGACCAAATAAAGATATTTTCATCTCAGGAATTGTATAAGTCTTAAATGAGTGACCACATGTGGAAGCCAAATAAAGCTTATTGCCTGCATTGTACAAATATTATTGATTGCTATCACAAAAGACACCTAAAGATTTATAAGGTCTTAAAACTAATTTATCTGCTAAATCCATTTGTTAAAATCTTATTATCCTGACTGTAAAAACACTATTTATCTTTTATCTAAATTATTATGATTCTAATAATTAATTAATAATACTACTTTCTTAACAAATCAATAAATAAATTTGATATTTCTGATTAAATTTAATTTATTAATTAATTGTTTCTTTGCTTGCTATACTTTTAATTATTAGCAAATAAATGCATATATCTTCATGCATTTCTAAATAAATTAATTTGCTTGTATTTTAAAAGACTTTTTATCATTCTACTTGCTTGTTCTCCATTAATGTATTTTGTATTTATTTCTTTACTTCAATATTTTGCATGTTATCTTCTTTTATCTTTATTAATTTTGAACTTAATGCATTCTTAATCATTTTCATTAATATTTTCTTTTCTTTTAACGTTTTTATTTGCTACTTGTTACTTACATAATGATAATCAAAATGAAACACTAACAACCTTCCCAAATATTATTTTTTTTGCTAAAAAATAAATAACTTCTCAAATAATATTTAATCAAACATTTTATTTTCTTAAAAATGGTTTAAATTTTTTGCATCATTATTATTTTACTTTTCAAAAACATTTTAACTCTAAGCATATGATTTTGAGAGATAATTTAAATTCCAAATATTCTATTGATTTTTTTTATTAAAAATGTTATTCCTCAAGGAAAGTATTATTTTGATAAATTTTTTTTTATTTTAATCTAATAAATAAATTATCGAATTAATGAAATTTTTTTTAGATAAAAAAAATGAAACATTTTCTAAGAATAATATTTCAAAATTCAATCATTTATTTTCAAAAGCTTTAAGAATAATGAAAAATATCTTAATATTTAAAGTTCAAGATTTTTAAGATAAAAAAATTTAATACTTTACTTTTTTTGTTTTGTATATGTTAGAGTAGAGTTACTTTATTTTTTCAATCATTTTTAGAAATTTATTAACTCTACTCCCTTGCATAAATGTATTTCATTTTTAGTCTTTATCAACAACTGTTATTTATCCTAATTGGTATTTATTCAAATAACCTAATTTTAATTATCCTTCTTGATAAATTTGAAAAAAGTAAGAGAAATATGGTACTAAAAGCTTTTAATTGAGTATAATTTCTAATAAAAAAAAAACTCTAAACAAAAAAGAGAGTGAAAATTTTTTAAAGTGTTTAATTCCAGAACTAATTTTCTATAAACCTTTTTTTAAATCCTATGTGAAAAAATTCATAACATACTTGATTAATTATGGATAAAAATTAATTGAAATTTCTTTTTTAAATATGAAATTATTGTATTGAATTGATTACTATTTAAATTTTATATTTTTAATTTTTTATAAAGACATTTGTTAAGATCATTTAAACCAACTATCATCATTCATTAGTTCATTTAAAAGGGCTTTGTTTCATAAAATATGATTTCAGAACAAAATTTAAATGTTAAGTAAAAGATCTAACTATAATATTAATATGCATAGTGATTAAAATTTTTTAAAATTTTGATAAAAATGCTTTAGTTTTTTTATTTTATAAATTATAATATTTTCTAGATTATTATACACTTTCTATTCCAATAAATTAATTTTTATCAGCATCTGATTAAATTATTACTTTAATAAAATCAAGATTATAGACTAATAAATTTTGGTATAGATTATTCTTTATTAGGAATCAGCTTCAACCTGAGTAATTCAAAATATGTATTTTCTTCTGTAGTATTAAATTTTTCTACTAATCTCAAAATAGAAATCTACAAATTACTAATAATTTTTGACTTCCTTTTGTGAAGGGTGTAAGAAAATAAAATAATCTATCTCCTTAAAAATAAAAATTTTAAATAAATGTTCATAATATCATTTTATTCATGCTAAGTAAAATTGTTTCACTAATATAAAAATAATTTAGTTTTGAGTTAACTGTATTCATTATATTTAGACATACTAATTAATTTAATCATACATACAATTATTTAGACTTTATATTTATATTTATTCTGAAAATTTTCTAATTTTCGATAACTGTATAACCTATTGATCAAGGGATTGTAAGAAAGCAAAAAAAATTTTTATCTCCTTTTATTAATTAAAGATCTATTTTTCCAAAAGAATTCTGATGAAAAATGATTAAATAAATTTATAAGTTTTAATTAAAAATCCCTAAAGATTTCTGATGGAAAAGTAAAAAATTTTAATTTAACCTTAATTTTTGAAATTCCATTTTCGAAAAGAAGTTTTTGTCAAGTATTAAAAAATCTACTAAAATTAAGTTTAAGAGTTTTATAATTAACAAAATAAAATTTAAAACAATATCAAATAATAAACTTTAAAAAATGAACAATTAAAACAGAGACAATAGCTAAATAAGAGTACTTTTAACAGGTGCTTCAGGATATCTAGCAGGACATGTTCTTAATACCCTATTAGAAAGGGGATACAAAGTAAGAGGTACTGTAAGATCTCTTTAAAATCCTAAAAAGGTTGACCATTTATATAAAATAAACCCTTCAAAGAGAAATAACTTAGAATTAGTTGAAGCAGATCTTTCTAACAAAGAATCATGGGATGCTGCTATGAAGAATGTTGACTATGTTGTTCACACTGCATCTCCTTTCCCTTAAACCGTTCCTAAGAATGAAGATGACCTTATTATACCAGCTGTATAAGGAACAGAAGCTATTTTTGAAGCTGCCTTAAAACATGGTGTGAAAAAGATTGTTATGACCTCTTCAATTGCTTCTGTTTTTACTGGAAATACTCACAAAAATTTCTTTACATCAGCTGATTGGTCTAATTTAGTAAATTTATTTAATAATTAAATTTAAAAATTATAAATATCTTATTTCTCAGCAAATAATTCATAACAATTTTGTTTGTTTGAAATTAAAAGAAAGAAAAAAAATAAATATTTGTTTTGAATTAATGGAATTATTTGAAATAAAATAAGAACATAATAAATTAACTATCTATTATTAAATTAGGCTTAATCTCCTCCTTATGAAAAATCCAAAACTTTGGCTGAAAAGAAAGCTTGGGAAATATATGAAAAAAACAAATCAAAGCTTTAGATGACCATTATATTACCTGGCTACATTCAAGTAAGATTTTTAAATATTATTTTTTAAATAAATTAATTTTAATAAAAATTAAAAGGGACCATCTTTCCATTCAAATGATTGTGTCAGTGCTGATTTTGTCTTAAAAGTTATGAAAAATGAACTTCCTGGAATTCCAAAAGTAAGTCTATCAAATATTGATGTCAGAGATTGTGCTTTAGCTCATGTAATTCCACTTGATGAAGATAAGTTAGAGTTAACTAATGGTAAAAGGTATTTGCTGACTGAAGGCACTTATTGGATGTATGATTTAATTTAGATTTTAAAAGAAGAATTTGAGAAGTATAAATACAAATTCCCTTCATTCACTGTTGAAAGCAAAACCTTACTAAATATAGCAGGATGCATGGACAAATAAATATAGCTTATCAAACCTTATTTCTAAAGAAGAATAATATATGATAATATTCCTACTATGGAAGATTTAAACATACATTTTAGACATCATAGAACAACAATAATTGAATATGCATATGATTTAATCAAAAAAGGACTTATTCCTAACAAATTACCAAAAGATGCTTAAATAAGCCCTGAAGTTTATAAAAGTTGAAAATATTATTAACTTAAATGCAATATATATAATTAATGTCAAGTACTTAATTTTTAGATTTATTTAGATAAAATTATTTAATTAGACTACTTTTCTTATTTAATTTAGAATTAATCATAGAAAAAATTATAAAAATAAAAATAATTTAACTTAAAACTAATACAAGCCAAATAAACTTGAATAAAAGGCCAAATGTAAAGGACATCTAGTTATTAAATTATAAAATTAAGTTAAAAACTAAAATTTTTTATAATTTTGAGGTTTCTTTGAAATTTTTAGTTTTTTTTTCAAAATGGATTTGTTTTAAAATTTTTGTTATTCGATTAAATCCTATTTGTAAAATATATTTGAATTGGTATGGATTTAGGTTACTTAAAATATCTTCTTGATTATTATTCTTGATGATATATCAATAAATTAGTTTGAAAGAAATTGTATGCCTTACTAATTGTTCATCAAAAAATTAATAATCTCTTTTCACACAATTAATTAGAAATAATTGTATATTTTTTATTGGATTTTTGAGTAAACTAACATGCAATTTAATACTATATTTTAAAAGTAAAGTAAGAATTATTGAAGATTTTAAATTTCAAGTTAATTAAATTGCACATCTATTTTTCTAAAAGAAACTTACTTACATATATAAACACAGAAGTATCTAAAAAATTATTTGTAAGAATAAATTTATTATTAATATCAATAAATTAGCAAATATGGATAACAATTAAAAAAGAGATAATAGCTAAATTAGAGTTCTTTTAACTGGAGCTTCTGGATATCTTGCAGGACATGTGCTTTTTAATTTATTGGAAAGAGGATATAAAGTTAGAGGAACTGTAAGATCTCTTTAGAACCCTAAAAAAGTTGATCATTTGTACAAAATTAATCCTTCTAAAAGTAATAACTTAGAATTAGTAGAAGCTGATCTCTCTAATAAAGAATCATGGGATGCTGCTATGAAAGATGTAGATTATGTTGTACATACAGCATCTCCTTTCCCCTAAAAAGTTCCTAAGAATGAAGACGAAGTTATAAGACCAGCTGTATAAGGTACTGAAGCTGTTTTTGAGGCTGCTATAAAGCATGGTGTAAAAAAAATTGTTATAACTTCTTCGATAGCTTCTGTTTTTACAGGAGTAACAAATAAAAATAGTTTTACATCTGCTGATTGGTCTAATTTAGCTTAATCTCCTCCTTATGAAAAATCTAAAACTTTAGCTGAAAAGAAAGCTTGGGAGATATATGAAAAAAATAAATCTAAAATATAAATGACTATTATATTACCAGGATATATACAAGTAAGATATTACTTAAAAGAATACTAATAAAAAAATAACCTTTTTTACATTTAATTATGCATAACAATATATTATTTTTTTAATTTAAAAGGGACCATCATTCCATTCAAACGATTACGTAAGTGCTGATTTCATCTTAAAAGTTATGAAAAATGAGCTACCTGGTATCCCAAAAGTAAGTCTTACAACTGTAGATGTCAGAGATTGTGCTTTAGCTCATGTAATTCCTTTGGATCAAGATAAGTTAGAACTCACCAATGGAAAGAGATATTTACTTACAGAGGGAACTTATTGGATGTATGATTTAATTGAAATTTTGAAAGAAGAATTTAGTTAGTATAAATATAAATTCCCTTCCTTTACTGTAGAGAGTAGATTATTGTTGAACATAGCTGGATGCTTTGATAAATAAATTGCACTCATAAAACCCTTTTTTTAAAGAAGAATCATTTATGATAATACTCCTTCAATGAATGACTTAAATATTCACTATAGATATCATAAAACTACAATTATTGAATTTGCCTATGATTTAATCAAAAAAGGATGTATTCCAAATAAACTACCTAAAGATGTTTAAATAAATCCAGAAAAAAAATTATGAAGGAAACTATTCTTAACTTCTAATTAAAATAAATAATATTTTTAATAAAATATTTAAACTATGTTAGTTTGTTTTTTAATTGTTTTTTTATCCTCCACCTTATTATTAAATCAGTAGCTTTTAAATTGTAAAAATAATTCTTAATGTAAAAGTTAGCAAATAACAGATTTATATTATTAAAATACATTAGCTACAATTATTTCTCTTTGATAAATAATAAATTGACTTGAGTTTAAATAGTTATTAAATAATAAAATTTATCAAATTTTTTTGATATTTTAATGAATTTAATTTTAAAATCAACATAATTCAAAAAAAAATTTTTAATGTGGTTTTAAATGGAGAATGAAGATAAAATAAGTATCGCATCATCATAGTTAATTTTTTTTTTTCAAAATATTTAAATCAATATTTTATTTTAAATTTATTTATTTATTTTATTTTTTTTAAATTCTTAATAAGAAAATAAATTGAATTACATCTTATTGCTAAGATCTTTATATTTATAAATAACGTCTAATATAAGCTGAATAAATTAAATAAGTAAACTTTTCAAAAAAGTATTAATTAATTAATAGAAGAAGTTATTCTAAATATTAAAATCCAGAGTAATTTTAAAAATTAATAATATTTAAATATAGTTTTGGTGAGGTATGTTGAATTGAATAAAAAAATCTTAGAATGATCTTTTTAAATTAGAAAAAATAATCAAATGATGATAGTGAATAAAACTAAAATTATTATGAACTTAATTATATTTAAAACTAAACTTTTAGTTGTATGATTAAATAGTTTTAGAATATCTATTCAATATAAATCCTCTTCATAATCGTTATCTTCTAAAATTGTATAATGTGCAACTTCTACATAATCCCTTATTAGTCCCTATAATTCCTCTCTAGCACATGCAAATTCATCAGATTCCATTCCTTCACCCACAAAGTAATGAACAAATGCTCTTTTTTCATAAAGTTTATCAAATTTTCCAGCCATAATTTAAAATATTGAGCTAATAGAAGTGTTATTTGCAAGTAAAATAGCATCTCTTTAAAATTAAGATTCATTATCTTAAAATAAAAAATTTTTAGGTTACTTTTAACATAATCCAATTTTCATTCCAGTAGGAACATAATCAACAAAATCAATTGATTTTTTGGATTTAAGAACTTTTATAGATTCACTGATTTATCTAGGAAATACATCCCCTCTTGCTGTTAAGCAACATGAGATATATTTATCTTAATCAGGATTACAATCTACCAAAAAATTTTATTTATTAAATAAATTAGAGCATATTTAATTTAAGGTGGGTTTATCCGATTTTTCACTTATTAATTTTAAATTAGAAGAACTAAATGACGGTATGATGCTACAAATTCTAGGGTAGCAAACTAGATTATTAAGCAAATTATTCATATTATAATTCATGGTACCTGCAAAACGCATTGAATATGTAATTGATGAATTAACTATACTAATTAATTAGTTGATATTTTGGTAGTCAGGTTCCTCAATATCTAAAAAATTATCAAAAAACTTGTAAATTTATTCATTTTAATAAATTATAGCCAAATCTTAACTTTCTAAAATATCATGCATACCCAGGACAAAGTTAAATGGTTCAACAACCTCATTTGCAATATTATTAGATGGAAATAAGACTTAGATTACATTAACTTTTTTATTAAAATCTACTTATAGCTTATCAGCAATTAAATTACCTAAAGAAGAACCTGTCCCTCCATGCATAGATCTGTGAATAACAAACCCTTGTAAATTTTCACATTTCTCACACTCAAATCTAATTTTATCATAAGCTAAATCTGATATCTCTCTTCCAACATTATATTTTCCTCTTACATAGTTACCTCCAGTATCTTCTTTACCTGAAATTAAGGAATCTTTTCGAAAAAAATTACTAGTAATTCTCCTAATTTAATCAATAGGATTTGTATCTAAATCTAAAAATATTGATCGAGGTACATATTTCTGCTTTTATGATTCACTAAAAAGGCAATTAATATTTTCTCTTTCCTCTTATTACTAAGTTATTTTTTATCCAGATAAATTGATATTGTGTTCTAAACAAACCTATTTCCAGTATTCATACCCAGACTGCACTCCGTATTAACCAACAAAAATGTTAATGATTTCTCCCATTAATTTTATTAGATTTACTTTTTTTTTTTGATAGAAAATTATTAATAAGAATTTGAAAAATAAATTATTATTAAAAAAAAGAATTAACTGTTTCTTTTTTTGCAACATGTAACAATTTTTTAAAAATTTAAAATTAAAATTTATTAAAATAAAAATAAACCTAATTTTTAATCAAAGTTATATAAAATAAATTAAGTTCATTTTTTTTTGTGGAAAAAATTTTATGAGCATTGTAAATTTTTATGCAATCTTGCTAATTAAAAAATGGAAAAAAAAAAATCAAAAGCTCTAAAGTAAATCAAAAAATATTTAAATACATACAAAAAATATAATCACTTTGATTTTTACATTTAAATGAAAATAGAAGTGAAAAACTGAACAGTACTGGAAGGATTGCAAATGCATGATGGTAGGATTTAATGATGAAAATGAGTTAATAATTATTTTTTTAACAAAAATAAATCTTTTTTATTAAATTGATGAATGAAATTATTGTGTGTTTTTGAATAATAATTCAATGAAATGAGTAATAAGTTTTATAAGATTTTGCAAACTATTTTGATGGTCATCCTTTAAAAGATGATAAATCATGACTAATTTTAAAATCTTGTATTAATTCTTCTCATTTCATTATAAAGGTAAGTAATCCAATTAATACTTCTAAGTAGATTTCAATTTTTGAAATTTCAATAACAAATTAAATAGATAGATATAATAACTTAAGTAATTAATTATCAATAGCAAGAAGTATTTCTTAAAATTTATTTATTCAATTAAGATAAATTAAAGTAGAATATTTGCCAACAATCTTTAGTTTAAATTTGATTTCAAGCTTTCGTTATATTAAATGGATTTTAAGGTAAATTTTAACCTTTGACTTCAAATATTTATCATTTTTACTTTATTTTATAAAATCAATATATTTTAATTAAGACACCAAGTCGTAAATCAATTGAAAACGATTAGCTATATTCATCTGAGAATAGGTCTAATTACTCTTCGATAGCTAGCTCACCTTTTTTTAAGAACTATAAAACTTCAGTGGATTATGTAAAATAAGTGATGCAAATGGTTTCTATTCTGAACTCAGTTTTTGATTAACACAAACATTCCAATCTATAAGATTTTTTTATATTACTTAGAGAGCAAAAAATAAATTTAGATAAAGTAAAAATAACATTATTTTAAATGGTGATATTTATTTATTTATTTACAAAATTATTTAAGCATAAGGTAGCATTATAAAAATTAAAAAATGTTATAAAATGTGTTATAAGAAGAAAGGAGCTTTAAACATTTTAAGATATCAAAGAGTATTCTTAGGTTACTTAAAAATATAATATAAAATAGTAGCTTTTGTCTATACCAATTGCTAAAAAGAAAGCCTAACCTGTGAAAAAGAGTCCATTTGAGAAGAATCGTGGCTCAGAATTAGGAAAAATAAAATTGATATTTAATGAGATGAAATCAGAAGGTGTTACATTTTCAAATATTTCATTACAAAATATAAAGAGTTATTTTGAGTTTGAAAGAGCTATTCGAATAATCAGCAAGTTAATTTACAGAAAGCAATTTAATTGGAAAGAAGTAGTATTTAGAGTTGTTTTTATGAAAATTTACATTCAAGGATTATCAAAAAAAAAGATAATGAAGAAATTTAAGAAATAAAATATTGAAAAAATGAAGTTGATTATTAAAAAAATTTAAGAGAAAGGAGTTAAAAGTCTACTAGTTATTGTAGACGATGAAGAGGTTTTAGATTAAATATCGGGTAATCCTCGAAGGAGTGGTTTATCTTCTTCAACTTCATTGGATAGTGAAAGTATAATTGATCCTTCCCCAAGAAGATAAGTAAACTAATATTTAAAAAGAAGATAGCTTCTTAAAAAGATTCTAAATAAAAATTCTTTGCCATCTTCTGTGAATAATAGGGAATTAGATAGATATGTTAGTAAATTTTTTTATTTATAAAAATTTTTATGAGACAAATTATATTAGTTTCAGTTGAAGAATTAAAAATATTTAATATAATAATAAAGATTATGAAAGAGCCTTAGTTTCATTATTTAGAGTTATTGATAGAGCTATCCATAGAATGGTTTCATTCAGCATGCAAGAATTGCATAGAAAAGTTGGATATAAAATGGCTAAATAAGCTACTTTAAAAAATTTGCTTAATTAATACATTCATAGGGTTAGTCAGCCTATCTAAAGAGCATTTTATGCATGGCTTTCATAAACAACAAGAATCAAAAAAGAAAGTGAATTTTTCTTTAAAATTAATAAAGTTATGAGAAAAAAAAATGTAAGAAACTTGAGAGAATGTTTTTGGATATTAAAAATAAATAACATCAATAAAATGTATACTTAATCCAAAATAAAAGATAAGACTATATTTATTAAGGCATTTATCAATCAAATGAAAAAAATTTAAGAAGCCAGATTAAGACCAAGTTTTCATTAATTACAAAGATATTTATAGTTTTAAAAAAGAAATCATGAGAAGATAATTTTTATCTTAGGAAGTATTTACAAGAAAAAGATAAGCTAAGCATTTAGCAAAATTGTCACATTTCATTTAAATTTAAATTCTAAAAACTCAGTTGCTTAATCAACTCTTTTGGCTATTCTAACAAGAAAATTATACATTAAATAACTTTAAACTGCTTTTGGTAAAATAAAAAATAACCTAATGATAAATTCATTTTCACCTTAATCATTTTTACTCTCTCAACTAATTCAAATATTATAAAAAAATTTGGCACAGCTCATGGCTATTTCATTTAATAGTATAAAATAATATTCTAACAATTAATAATTCTAAAAGTTAAATAACTAAGCCAATTATAAACATTTATCATTTTTTATTTTAAATTTTCTGAAAAAAAAAATTTTCCAAATTTACAAAGATTTTCTGAGTAAGCTATAAAGATAATAGAAGGCAAAAAAGAGGCAAATTCCAAGCATTAAATAGCTTATTAAAAGTCTTGAAAATATAATTTAACACTAAAAAAAATAAGCATTATAAGAGATTTTATCATATTACAGATCTTAACTAAGAGTGGTATCAAATCGAACTGCTAAAATTACCTAAATTAATTTACTAGTTGATGTAATAAAGAAGCATTTAATAATTAATAAAACTACAGCTTTCTCTAAAATAAAGGCTTACATTAGTAATACAAAAAAGCTAAAATATGATGCAATTAGGATCATAAATATTACATCTTTAAACAACATTAGAAGAAAAAAGATAGAAGGATTGGCTGCTATTTTACTTAAAAGCTAATATATATTAAATAGAAATAATAAGATTTAATAGTTAATAACAGTTGTTTAGAAGACATATGCTCTTAAGCAGTATGCTTAAAAAGAGAAATCATTTAACTAAATTAAAAATTTTTGTAAGTTTATTATAAAAAGAGCTAACTACTTGGCTAAAATTACCTAATAAAAACTTAACAAAACGAAACAAGAATCTTTCAAAAAACTAAAGAGCTACCGTGACTATATAAAAAATACTGAGCAAATCAAACAAGCAAAATTGAGTCAGGGTTTAGTGATTTTGCAAGGTTATTTTTAATCTAAAATAAACATGTCTCTTGCATATTCTTTCAATGAAATAAGTATTTACACTTATTAATAAATATTTTAGAGATAATAAAAAATATACAAAATGGTTCAAATTTGTGAAAAGCTTAAATACTGCTCTATTTTTATGGCCTTTTAGTAATAATATTTTTATTTTTACATCTATTTCTTTATTAATTGTTATTTTTATTTCATTAGAAAATTGAAATTTCCAGATGAATATGTAAGTGTAGGAGGATTAAAAAAATCTTCATCTTAACATTCCTTGATCCATGAAATAGTTAAAAAAGTAAATGAAGAAAATCAAAAATTTTATGCTTCAGAGATTGTAAATTAACTTAAATAGGATGGAGAAAAACTGAATAAAATAGAAAAATTATAAGATTAAATGGATGATTTGTAAAAGAAGTAAATAAATCATTTCTAAATATATGATTAATTGCAGACAGTTTTAAAAGACGCTTTTATCAATTAAAGCAGCAAATATAACTCTCCAAGATTAACTGATCATAATAGTAGCTAAAAATGTAACCAAGATAACTTTGCTCCTACTAATAATACTTTTTTCAGTCCTAGTGAGAAAAAAGATATTGTTGAAGAAAGTTAAGATTAGGGAGATTATAAATATCCTAGTTTAGCTTCTCCTGAGTTTTATGAAAATGAAGCAAATAAAAGATCAAAACAAACTTTAAGAAATTTATAAGATTAGTAAAATTCAAATGAGAATTAGTAATCATCAGATTCATGTGATAATTCAAAAGCAATAAAAAAAAATTAAGAAAACAATTCATTTAAGGAAAATCAATCAATCAGCTTTGGATAGGACCATGAACAGAATAGAGTTCTGAGATCTAAAAAATAAAGCAATAATGCTGAAAATTTATAAGAAAGTGATGATAATGCTTAAAGTGATAACTGTGAATCAGAATATGAAAATGAATTTCTTAATTTATAGGATCCAACTGAGATTTTATTATAGGTAAATAAGGAACTTGACAATCAAAATAATTTGTTTAATTAGAATTAGAACTTACCTCAATACTAAGAAGAGAATAAAAAAGCATCCCCATCTAGATCAACTGACCAAGACAATTATTATTCAAATTATGAAAATCCTGATAATAATTATATAGATTACATCAAATCAGATTCTGATATACCTCATGAAAAAAATACTTTTGAACTTTAAAGTAATTAATAGAAACCAGAAAGCACTAATCCTATAAACAGGAAATTATTTGGCTAAAATCAATAAGGAAATATCATACCTTAGTCGGAATAAATAAATAATAGTAGCCCTAATACAAATTAATAATTCAAATATTAAAGTGAAATCCCAAAAATAATTATAAAATCTGAAGATGATGTGAGTGAAATTCTTGAATATCCTCAAAAGAAAATATCCTAATAAAATTAGAATATAGGAGATGAATAAAAATAAGCATAGTTAGCTATTTAATAACAAATATCTCAGCCTGAGCAATCTGTATAATACTCTAATGATCTAATTAATGAATAATAATAAAACTAATAAGAAGATATTGTTCATTAAAAAGTTAATAGAGATGAATAGAATGGTATTCCTCATATTTAAAATTAAAGTCTTAATGAAGAAAGATGTAACCAAAATGTTAATCCTTAAGCATCAAATGACCATACAAGCAATTTTAATTCTAGTTAAAATCAAAGAGTAAGTTAGATAAAAGTTTAATCTCAAACTCCGCTATCTTTAATTGGGATTAACGATAATTCTATGTAATTACCATCCTCAAATTTAAATATTTAGTAATAACAATCTAGAGATTACTCTCCTCCAGGTAAACCATAAATGAATTATTTAACTCCAAGTTAAATCAAGCAATTGATGAATACTAGCAACAATCCCATAATAGCAAATTAATTCTATCAATAATAAAAACCTAAAGTAGAAGAATAACAAAAATAATTGCATTAAAGGCCTTAACCTCCTACACCAGTATCTTTGGTAGGTTATAGTATGCTTGAATAGTCAATAGATTTAGAAAAATCACAAGAAATATAAAATAGAAATTAGTTATATCCTGTAAGATAGTAATTACCTGTTATGACTCCTCAATAGATTAAACAAATATTTGAAAGATAAAATAAAAATTCTAATGAGTCACCTAGATCCTAAAATCTTTTATAAGTAGAGAAAGGATCTATTACAGTTTTTGAAGCTCCTCAAGATTAACAGCATGGAGATTATTTCCACAATAGCAGTTTACAAAATGAATAAAATGCTGATTAACAATCATAAAATAATAGATAAGATGCCCATTTTACTCCTAGTTAGATCAAAGGTTGGCTCAATTAAAGCCAAAATTTATCTTTTTCACAAAATGCTTCTCCATAAAATTCATAACATAACCAATAGAATTAGTAAAACGATCCAAATCAAATAAAATAAGATTAACTGAATAATAGTTTCGAAAATAAAAATAAAAGTAGAGTAAATCAAATCAGAATGTAACCACTAACTCCTGTATCATTAAGGGGATAATTTAGCTAAATTGACAAAAGTATGTTTGATACCACAAATAATAACTATGATTCATAGTAATAAGAAAATTCTTAAAAAGAACCAATTGGAAAACCATAACTACCTTTTTTAACTCCTCAACAAATAATGTAAATTATGAGAGGCGGAAATAATACTACTGATGTTTAGAAAAATCCTGATGACTCTTAGTAAAATTTGTTAGTATAAACTTCAAAAAATAGAAACATGTCAAATTCACCAAAATCCTCTACTTCTTTGGCTTATAGAATTAAATAGTAACAAAATACCAATCAGTATCCAATTAGTGATTAAGTAGACTAAGATGATAATTTGCCTTAATTTAGTCCTAATACTTCTTTTGATATGTTTTCAAATAAAATGTTTGGAGATGGTAGCATATAAAAATAATAACTTTTAGACAATTTAAATTCAAATAACCCTATCTTTAAGTTTGATTCAAGCCAATAAATGACACCTACTTCTCAAAGCATAAAATTTTAACCTTAAAGACTTAATAATTTTAGGTTATAAGAACTTGATGTTTCTGATTTATCTAATGCTTTTTCTTAATAAGAAACTCCCCTTCAATAAGACACTTCAAATAATATAACATAGTTATCAATATTAAATAATTTAAATTAATAAGATGATTAAAATCTTTAAAGAAAAGATAGCACTAACTAAATTAATATGTAAAGATAGAGTTCTAGTTTATCTCCATATCAAAGAAATTTAGTTTAATAAAAATATTAACCTAGTATATTTAAATCTTAAAGTATTTTAACACCAAATAATTAAAAAAATAGCAGCTATGTCTCTACAAGTTTGTAGAATATTGATAGAGCTAAACAAAATGAATCAGAACAACCAAATTCATTATATCCATCAATCAGTGAGCTTTAACCTGCTTAAAGTCTTGAAAGTAGTATTGAAAATCAAGAGCAATCAGGAAAAAGTACATAAGACTAGTAAATTAATCCATAAAATTAATAGATTCTAGATAACTTAAAAAATTAAATTCCTTCCCCTTAGTAAAATCAGAATAGGAATAATATAGAAAATGATAGCTATCCAAGCCAAACTAATGAACCATATAATAAATAAGATAGATAAGTTGATTAACAGTAGTCTTAATAATTGCTAGAATAGTAAGAAATTCTTTAATCTTATTAATAGGCTTTATATCCAAACAAAAGGTAAGAGAATTACTTAAAATAAAGTAATTAGTAGGAAGAAAATAATATTGATTAATTATAGAATGCTCCAAGTAATTATATATCTTAAAATAATGTGATTAGTTATCAAAATAATACTCAACCCAAAAGTATTTAATTTAACTAATAAAATATGCCAAGCACATAAAACACTTATGAAAGCCAATAAAACTTCTTGTCTGATTAATAATAAGCACAAAGAGAAAATAACTAGGAAAAATAATAAATAATGAATGATTAAAAATAATCTTTTTAAAACCCATAATTTGATTAAAAATAAAACTAAAGTAATTAAAAAAGTATAAATAATTAAAACTAAGTAAACAATGAAGAATAAAATCCAAATAAAATTAATTAATAATAAAATTTTACAAATAAAAATAATTCAAATAACTAATAGTATTATGTAATGTAAGTTTCTCAAAAAGAATTTGATGTTCCAGCTACTTAATAAAGTGTGATTATGCCTTAAGGAAATAACTAGAATCAAGGTTAGATTGATTAATAAAGTAATCCTTTATCCTAAACAATAAGCCCTTAACATTAGAAAAACTAAAGTTAACAATAATAAGCCTTAGATAATAATATATAATTTTTAAATTAAAGTTAATCTCCTTTGAATAAATAAAATTTCAATGTCTAAAATTAAATTAATAATTCTTCAGGCTAAAATTCTCCTTTACAAAATATTTAGTAATAAGAGTTTTAATAGCCTTTAAACAATAGAAATTAATATTTTTAACCTAACTCAAACTTAATAAGTAGTAATTAAGTTCCTAATTAATCAAATGAAGAAGTTCAGTAGTTTATACAGGACAATATTGATGATTTTGACACTGACTCAGTAAAGAGATAAAAGTAGCAAAATTAAAAATAGAATCAAGTAGGTGATTAAATTCTAAATACACCAGTTAAAAATAATAATTAAAATATTACTAATTAAAGAAAAAACAAACTAGTTTAGGATGTATAAAATTTAAATAAATAATAAAGTAACCAGATTAATCAAAAGCCATTAATTTAGCCTAAAGATACTTAATAATAAGATCAAGCATATCCATATGTTTAAAATAAAGATGATAAAGATTAAAAAGATTATTCTTATTTAAATAGATTTCCATTAGAGGATTCATAATATTAATATGGTGATTCTTTACTTTAAAATTCTCCATAAAATAAATTCTAAAATCAAGATATGTCTTAAAGTAAAAAATTATAAACATTCTAAGCATCAAGTGATTAAAATTAATAGAATGAAGAAATATATCAAAATAATATGATAGATCAATAAAATTAAAATTAATTTGATATAAAATCTTAAAATAATTATTTGTAACAAATTAATTAATAAGAAAGTATTCCAAATATGAATAATAATTTTGAAACTGATCAAAATTATCTGATAAAAGTTTAAATGTAAATTTTTTAAGGTTAAAATAGTGGTTACGAATAAAACTAAAATATTATCCCTAATGAGGAATAGAAAAGAGAGGAATAATCTAATAAAATGAGTTTGCCAATCTAAAAAAATTATAGTAATTAAATGTTTAATATTGACAATTAAATTCCAAATAATTTATATAATACTTATTAAGATAATAAATAATCTCATCCAAATAAAGAAAAATTATAAACATTTTAGTTTCAAGATAGTGACACTCAATATAATTCCCAATTATCTCCTTACAATATACATGAAGAGCAGTTTGATAATAATCCTTTGCAGTATTCAAATCAGAATAATAATTAAGGATTTCCTAACATTGATGATTAATAAAATAAAAATAACTCAAAACAGATTATTTAGTAGAATTAACCTAGCTAATAATTTGAATATCAAAATAGCTAAGATAGGTCAGATAACATGTATAACTAAAATTATCAGGAGGAATAATAAATTCAATTTATTCCAAAGCAAGTAAATTAAATGTAAGGAGATTTATTACTGAATATTGTTAACTTATCAAATTAGTAAACAAATAATTAACTTAGGAAAAATTTATCATTATAAAACTTTTAAAATTAAAATATAAATGAAATACCTTAATAGGTGTAATATTTTTAAGACAACTAAACTAATGATGGAAATGATAAAAATGTAAATTATTAAGATTATACATAAAACTTAAATAGTTAGTATGATTCATAGTAAATAGAAGAAAATTAATACGAAAAAACTTAAACCTCTTTGAAAGCTCCTTAGTTATAGAGTTACTTACCAAAAATAGATTTAAGCTAATCACCTATTTAAAATTAGTAAAATAAAGTATTTAGATAGAAAACTCTTACTTAAGAAGTAACTCCTAAAATAGAAAATAATGGCATGATTAGCTTCCTTCCAGATAATTAACTAAGACCATCTCAATCATTAAAAAATGAAAAAAATACAAACAACAGCTTTTTAGAATCCCCATAAGTTTAAAAATAAAACGTTTAAAATTATCCAAATATTTCTTACACACCCTCTTAAAAATAATTTGATAACAATGTCCAAAATTAAAGAAATCTTCAACCTTAAAACAGTAATCATAAGGTATAAAACTCTGAATAAGATAATATATATTTACCTTAAAAGGGATAAACTTAAAGAACTCAAGATAATTTCCCAATCTAAAATATTTAGCAGTAAGTTTCAAGCCCTTTTAACTCTAATCGTGAATAAATAGGCTCACATTAAAATTAAAGTTAAATAAATTAAGATTAATAGAATAAGGATGCAAATTAATTTTATTAAGAGTAATAATTTTCAAACTAACTCAATAATTATCAAAATTAGAAGACATAACAAAATTCTAATTAGCCTAATTAACAATACATAGACTAAGGACTCATCTAAAATAATTATTTCTAAGATTCAGATTCTGTTAAGAGATTGAAGTAATAAAAAGAAAATCAAATTAAAGAAGAATAGGAAAAGCAAATAAATCCTGAAAATAGAAATCAAAGCAAAAATAATTCATCAAATATTAACAAATTTAGATAAGAGCCTGATTAATTTTAAAGAAATGATTATTAAAACAATTTTAATAGCTACCCTATATAAGTTTACTACTAAAATAATGATTTATAGGATCAATAATAAACTGATAAAACAAATTATAATTAATAAAATTAATAACAATAGAGATAAAGTGGCTAAGACTAATATGCAAATACTAGACAGATATCTAATTAAAACTAATAATAGTTATAAAATTAATAATACCCTTCAGTTTAAAATATTTAAAATGCAAATGAATAATAGAATTTATATTCTTAATAATAGTTATAAAACAATTAAATACCTCAAAGAATTATTTAAGAAGATTAAAGTTTAAAGTATCCTAATAGATAAAATAGCAATCAAGACAATTAAATAAAAGAAATTTATAATAGCTAATATTCTAACATAGAAAACAAATAGACTATAAAAAATCAAGGAGATAGCAATCAATTATATTCTTAGTTTTAACTTCCATAATAGCAATAGGATTCATTGTAAAAAAATTCTTAGATGCAGTAGCAGAATAATCCAAATGTAGGTGAGAGTCAATAGTTTGATCAAAATTTTGACTTATAAAACAAAAGATAAATGTATGGTTTGAAAAACTTTTAATAACCTAGTAATTAGCTTAATAATGATTCAAATACAAATTTACAAAATAGATAAAATGAATAAATTATCTCATACAGAGGTAAATAGAATTAAAATAGAACTCAAAAAGAATAGCCCAATGATTAAATGATAGATAGAGTAAATTAATTTGAAGATTAAATAAATTAAAGATATTCTCAAAATACACCATAAAGTAGTTAATATTAATAGCTTGCTAGAAATATTGATAAATAAGACTTAGAGTAACCAGAAAAATAACTTTTTTCGAATGGACAAAACTAATTTAGATAAATGGGTTAAAAATAAGTATAGTACTATCCTGAGTCTGATAATAGTAATAATTACAATAACGAAAATAATGGAAGATCACCTGTTAATTAAATTTAATAAGATCCATCATATTAGAAATATGAAGAAAATTTGGAGAATATATATAATAATTAAAAGATAAATCAAATACCAAACATTGCTGCAGCTAATGTTTCACCTATACTAGATTTAAATTTATCACCAATTTAGAATTTGCAAAATAAGATTTAAACATAGAAATCTACAACTATAGAAATAACTCCTAATATGGAAACTAATCGTACGACTAGTTTTCTACCTGAAAATTAAGAGGCTACTTATTATAATATTAGTTAGCTATAATCTCCTTAAACTAATAAATAAAATTAAAGTAGGAATTTTATCTCATAAAATACACCTAACTAAATTACATAACAAAAATTTAATCACCCTTAAATTGAGTCTAATATGTGGAATTAATAAAATTGTTAAAGATAAGATTAATCTTCAGAATTTAAGCAACAATTCTAAGCTCCATAATAAGAAAGCAACAATTTAGCTGAAGTAAACAACACTAATCAAAATTATTAAGAACAACCTAATTAATAAATGGAAAATTAATAGAATTATAAAAGATTTTTACAAAATTAAATGCAGTAGCAATTTTAAGGTTAACGCTATGATAATAATAATTTCAAACCTGAATAATAAAGTTAATAAAATGATCCAGTTTAAAATAATATTATTGCTAATTAGTAAATTATTGATTAAAATTATAACTTGGATAATGATGACATTAAAAAACAAAAGTCAAAGTTATAAAATGTAAATATGCCATAAAATGTAAGTTAATATGAAAAAATTTTGGCAAGTTAACATCCTGATAGTAATAGCAATATACCAAATTAGTTTTACAAAGATTATTAGCCTGACAACCAATAATAAATATAAAGTAATAGACTATAAAGTTAAAATGAGCAATAAGTTTAGGTTCAATAGCAAAATTATTCTTAAAAATAACAATTAAATCCTTTAATTTAAAATCAGAATAATCTTTAATATGATAACAAAAGAGATGGTTTCAACTAATAATATTAGTAGCCACAGTTAAACTATTATGAAAATTAGGAATAGAATATTGAGATTTATAATAAAAATGAAACATCTCCTTATCAACAGTCAAAAATTGGAAAAAACTTAAATTAAAGTTACTAATAGCCTAAATTTTAAAATGAAATCAATTAATAACCTGTAGATTAAATAAATGACTATAGTGATAGTTAGAGATATAATTTAATTCATGACTAGTAGCACAATGACTTTAGAAATCCTAATTAAATTTTCCCAAATTAAAGAACTTAAATGACTTAAAATTTCCCTCAGGCTATTAATAGAATTTAAAAAAATTAAAAATAGAATCCTTATCAATAGTCATAACAACCAAGAATAATTAGTAATGAAGAATATTAAATGTAGCCATAGTAATAAATGATTTAATATGCAATAAAATAATAAATGATTCCTTAAAAAGATCAAAACAATAAAGAAAGTAAATTAAATTCTTCTTTAAATAATACTCAATAAAACTAAATGGATGAGCACCCTCAAGGATATGACTAAAATAGCAGGGTAAATGAAGAAAATCTATCTTCTTAAAGAATTAATAGCAGTAATAAGCATTATTTTGTTGATTAATAATTACCTAATGAATAAGATCTTTATTTTTAGAATAATTAATAAAGTAATTGTTTCAGTAACTAAAGCCAAAAACTTGTTTAGGACTAAGATCAAAATTAGAACAGATAAATAAAGTTAATGTAACAACAGTAAAATAATTATTCAGGTTTAACTATTCCTTCCAAATTAAATAACCCAGATTTAAACAGAATTCAAGATCGTCAATAATCATTGACAAATTAATCTTCTCCTTTCAACAAATAAAATTAGCTTTAAAATGTTGCATTTCAAAAGTAATAGAATCCTTAGGGTTTAAATTAAGAATTAATGTCTAATGAACCAAATATTTAAAATAGACAAATTTAATAAAACACTTATTGGGATAAGTAATAGCCTTTTGTAGAATAACCTTAAATTTAATAACAAAATTAATATCCAAATCAATACTTAGAAAATAATAACTAAGGATTAAACAAAAATTAAAATTAATTAGATGTTTAAAAATAGAATTATCAATTTCCAGAAACAAAATAAACATATTTCTAAGAATAGGCTATAAATAAAATTTAATAAAGACCATAAGCTCAGATTTAAAATTAAGATAATTTAAATAATAATTAAATAAATAATCAGAATAAATAAAATTTTGATAAAGAATAGTAATAAGGTAATTAAGAATAGGAATATCCTTAAAGAAATGAATAAATCTACAGCATACCTCATTAAATTTAAGAAAAATATTCAATTTAAAATTAAAAACCTTAGAATCTATAAAGTTAAAACAATAACAAAGGAATACCATCAACTCCTTAATCTTCAAATAGGTTAAACAGATAAAATTAATTTAATAATGTGTACTAACCTTCTACACCTAATGAATTCGAAAATATCAGCTATGGTTAGTATTAAAATCCAAATAAATTAAAAGAATAAAAAAATCTTAGTTAAGATTAATCATTAGATTAAAGTTAAAATAATCAAAATTCAATTTATCAACTATAAAATTAAAGTAATTAACCAAACTAACAAACCAAACCTTAGATTTAAAATAATTAACCACAATTTGAATAAGGAGACTAGCCTTAAATAAACTAAAAAAGGAATTCTTAAAATGTACATTAATAATTTGACAATAATCCAAATTAATAAAATTAGTTTTTAAATAAGCAATAATAACTAAATTAACCACCTTAAATGTTATATCCAAATAAGTAAGATATGAGCGCTGAAGATAATGATTCTAGATAATAATAAAATTTATATAATTAGCCTAGATAAGATATTAATAAGGCATAGCATAAAAGCTAATTCTAACAATATTAACCATAAGAATATTCAAAGTAAGAAAAAAATTAAAGTGAGAAACTTTAAAACAGAAGGTCAAATCCTGATTACTTAGAATATAAAAATTAAAATGATCTCTAATAAGTCACAAAGAATCTAAGTAGAAATAATTCCCAGCAGAGTTAAAATAATCAATTTCAATAATTAGATGATTTAAATTAGGATCAAAATAGTTAATTTAGCAATTATCCATAGAAATTTTAAGATTAAATTTAATAGTTAGTTTAGAATCCACAATAATAGGTTCCTTACAAATAAAAATCACTGGATGCATATTGGCAAAACTTGAATAATTAGCCTGTTTAAAATTAAATGATAGACTAAACAATTTAGTAAGTTAGACCAAAAATTAATTCATAATAAGGACAATTTATAAATGAATCAATTCAGAATCCTAAAAATAACTCTGATTTGTTTAGCTAATAAATAATAAATTAACCATAAAAAGGTTTAAAAGATTTAAGTAAAAATAGTAATCAATAATAAAGATAATAATAGAATCATCAACCATAATTTGTTAATTAATAGCCTAATAACTAGTAGAGTAACTATCCATAAAAACTTTCAAATTAAATTTAACAATTAGCATAATAACCTGAGGTATAGAATCTTTCCAATTAAAATTTAAAGAGAGAAATGGTAAGTAATAACTCAGATTAAGGTTATAATAATTTAAATAAGTCTGTGAACTAATAATCAACCATTATCTAATATCCTTAGTTGAATCAATCAAATGATTAAATTTTAGATTTTTAAGGTGTCAATTTAGGATAACATTAAATCTAAAATAAAATTTTAGAACAAAAGCCAAACTAAAATTAAATTTCACAATAAAAATTCAGATAGGAATTGCCAAACAATAATTAATTGTAAGGATAATTTTCAAGAAATCCTTCTTAAGAAATGATTAAAAATGCAAATTTAAATAATTCCAAATAAAATATCAATCCATAATAAAGTAGTAATCATCCCTAAAATAAATATTAGTAAACATATTATCCTGAGTAAGTTCTAGATGAAGATTGTCCAGCAAATTATTAAAGATAGTTATAAAATTTTAATTAAGAAATTCCTACTTAATAGCAATAATTTAATTAAAATGAAGGTAACAAATTAAACTTAATTAATAAGTAAAAGAGGCCATCTATTTAGCAACAAAATTCACAGATAAATCAAAATTTACCAAATAGATTTGATAATAATTAGTATTCTTAATACCCAGATAATTTATAATATTAAGATCAGTTTACAGATTACGATTAACAATTTTAATAATAATAATAATAAAATAAATAATTTTATCCTAATGATCCTTACAACAACAAAAGTAATTTGAACAAAATTTAATAGAATTTTATTGATCCGAAAAAGAATATTTCTGATAAAAATTATGATAATTACAATGAGAGAGAATAACATAATATTGAAGGAAAATAGTAACCATAATCATAACAATAAAAGTATTCAAATATAAATGCTGCAAAATCATAATAACCTTTTAAACAATAAATACCTTCAGGCTAAGAAGAATTTATTTATCCTTAAAATGATTAGTTAGATCACTATGATAATAAATAATAAATTAAACATTTTTTGTCCTCACTAGATGAAACAAGTTAAAATAGCCCTAATAGAAATAAATAAATTGATAGAGATATCATCAACCAAGGATAACAATAAAATCCAATTTAAAATAGAAGTATGAACAACTAAGTTACTTAAATTCTTCCCCCAAAGAACGATTATCAGAACCAATAAAATAATTTATAATTTACACCTCAATAAAAATATTTGAATCAAAATTTAGGGATAAATGATTTACCAAATAATTAATAGCAATCCTTTGATAATTAAGAATATTCAAAAACGCAGTAACAACCTTAATAAGATATAGGAAGCAATCTTAATAAAATTCAAAGGTTGTCTAATTCTTCTTAATTGCAAAACAGAACCCAATAAAAAATCTAAGCATTGTCTCCCTAGACATATTATCTCTAAGATTCACCTTAAAACTAGTTTTAAGATTAGATTTAAGATATGATGAATTAGTATCCTTACCAGGATATTATTTCAGGTAAGGACAATAGATAAGTGTATAACTCTAATAATCAGTAAAAATAAAGCAAATCTATAATTAATTCATAAATTAATGCTTAATTAAAAGATTAAGGTTAGTTGACAAGAAATTCATAAATAAGCAATCCTGATAATTAAAATCCTAGTAAGATTTAAAACACTCATAGTCAATAAAATCTTTCAAAAGCTCCTTAAACATCAAATGATAATTTCTTTAACTAATAATAACAAAATCCAACAAGAGTACCTCTTTCATAAAGAGAAAAATTGGATCCTCAAACTCTAGAGGATCTAAGTGATATTCAACAATTCTTAGAATCCAGAAGAAGAGATAGACCAAAACCAAAATCTAAATTAAATGTTTAAATACTAGAAGACGATCCATTTTCATAATGAAAAATTATTTGAAAAACTAAATTCTTCTTTAAATTTTTTATTTTGATCTAAAATTTAATTTATAAATATGCTAAAAATATCATTTTATTCTTTCTGTAGTAAAAAACAATCAAGAATTTTAATTTAAATCTTCAAAAAGAAATCTGTTAATTTAAATCAACTTTAAAGATTTGATTGAATTAAGTTGTACACAGGAAAAGAAAAAAAATATTTATTTTCCAAATAGCTTAATTTTACAGAATTTTTTATTGTTTTAATTTTTAAAAATATTCAAGTAAATAAAAGTTTCTTTGATGAATTTGACTTAAATAAATTTAAAAAAGTTCAAAAAGTCTAAATGGTATTTTTTCATGTTATTATTACAAAATAATTTATTCAATAAAAATTTGTAAATTACTTATTATTGTAAATAAATTTATCAAAAATTTAAAGCTCTTGATATAAAAAATAAATTCACACTATAATCTATTATTAATTAATTAATTCATCTTATATTACTTCAGTTAATCTATCTGTTTCTAATTTATTTAGTAGGTTAATTTGCAGAGATTGTTCAGAGTTGTAAATACTATTATTTGAAGGCTAAAGAAATTTTTTTAATTATGAGCCAATAATTTCACAAAATAGTTTAAGATGAGTATCAAATTTAACTATATTTTTTACAGGAGATCCAATATTGTGTATTCCACTTTGATTAATTACTTAAATTATTCCAAGAATTGTATTTTTTTTCTTCGGCTTATCCCAAATTATATACATACAAAGAGGCATACTTGTATTTATATCAACTAATTGATTGAAGTTAGTATGATTATAAGCATTATCTATTGTCAAATCTTATTTAAGTGAAAGGCAATGCCCTATTAAACCACAATTTAATTCGAATTCTTCTTTTTCATCTAAAAAGGAAAATTTAATATAATTTTTGAAAAAAAATAAAATAATGAAATACTTTAGTAGTTTATTGTAAACAACTTCTATTTCTCTTAATCAACTAAGAATATTTTAAATTCTCCAACATCCAAATAAGATTAAATCATATTTCTAGATTTGCAAATAAGAGTTTCTAAATTGGAGCAGTTTCCTAATTTTATAGAGAGGTGAAGTAGGTTTTTAATCATACTTTAATTTTTTTATTTTTAGTCATGGTTAATTGAGGTACGAAGCACATTCATAGCATGATAAGCCATAATTTAAAGGCATCCTTCATCGTCTTTTGTAAAGAATCCATCATTTTTATTTATGGCTTGCATTACTCCTAATTAGATATAAATATTTTTTTTAATTCATCTTCTTTCTTTAATAAATTTTACCAACTAAATTTCCTTTATCAGAATCAATAACAGGCACACAAAGAACAGATTTTGTGAGATAATTGTTCTTTTTATCGATTTCTGGATTAAATCTACTATCTTTATGAGCATCCAAAATATTTAGTGGTTTCATAGTATTAGCAACAAACCCTACTAATCCCTAACCAAAAGGAACTTTAATTACTCCTGAATCTTTTGCTATTTTAGTCCAGAGCTCTGATGTTTATGGATTGACTAAGAAAACGGAAGCTCGGTCACACTCTAATACGTTGCAACACTCTTTAACAATAATTTAAAAAGCTTCATTAATCTCCACAGAAAGGTGGATTTTAATAATTGCATTAATTAGATTTTTTAATTTATTAGTGAGATGGAAGAATAAGTCAGAAGACTCTAAAGTATGAAGTAAGCAGTCATAAAATTGCCCAAAAGTATTTTTTGATAAATTTAGAATAGTTTTCTTTAGATTTCTTTCATCATTTAACATTTATCTTATGTATTAAATAGATTTGTTCTCATTATAAATCTTCAAATTATCAGATGGTTCTAATATTTTATTATTTATTTAATTTTTAATTGGTTGGTTTTTTTATAATCATTTTTTGATGAATTTATTGATTGAGTTTTTAGGAAAAAAAATTATGTATTTTACATTTTACTTGTTTAAAATCATCATTAATTTGAATATTTTTTAAAGACTTTTAAAGCTTGGATAAATTTAAAAAAGAATTTTACTTGATTTTAGCTCAAGAAGTTAAGTTATGAATGCGAAATCTGTTGAGTGAGATACAAAGTTAGCTTTCATTTCTGATTTTTTTAGTTAAAAATTTGATGAAGTGACATTAATAACATCATCAAATTAATCAAATATTGTTTTGTTGCTATTAACACCATGAGGAGTTTCATTCAAAAAAGATTGATTGAACTACTATGATTAGGTATCAGCATCATCTTGTAGAGGGTATTCTGAAATTTTTTTGAAAGTTTCACTCAAATTGTTTATTACTTTATTAGTTTTAGGTTTAACTGCTAAAAAATTTTAATTCTACCCTTCGTTGTTTTGTGTATTTGTTGGAAAAAATTTATTTGTATCTTTTTTAAGCTTAGAAGAAGAATGTATGGGACTTTTTACTACAATCTTCCTTTCATTAAAATTGATTGTCCTATGTGCATTATTACTTTTTTAATTGACAATCTGCAATTTTGGAGGAGTTTTTTCCTTTGCTATAGTATTATCACTTTTGTCATCTGTGTTTATATTATTTCCAAAATTGTTTTCACTTAAGCTTTTTTCCTTATTATTATTCTCTAATGTTGCTGGCTATTCTGAAGTGTTTGTGTTTTTTTATATCAAACCATTTTTCATTTTGTATGGGACTTAACTATATTACTCGTTACTTACTCTTGGAGGTTTAAAAATAAATGTTAATTTTTGTTTTGAAGATCTCCTTTGGTAAAGCTCAACTCTCTATGGAAATTCCACAGAGGCATCTTAATTTTGCTTTTCAAGAGGTATCATTGATTGAGAAACTTACAATTAAGTATTGAGATTTTCAGATTCTTCTATTTTTTTTATTATTTTTAAAAATGTTGGAAAATTTAGAAAAAAGTAGATCAGTAAAAACTCTCATTTTTTAAAATTGCATCTTAAATTTAAAAAAAGAGATGTTGAAATAGATTATCTAATCTATCGAAGAAAAATGATTTTACTTGCTTATGTTGATACCTAAGGAATTAGGCTTAATTTTGGCGATTTTTAGATATTATCATTAAGTAGAACCTTTTATTTTTTAAAAAGTAAATGTGACTCTGAGGTAGAGATTCCTTTATTGCTATTTTGTTATTCTAGCTAGTGGATTTAATGTTTTAATTTGATATTTTCTAAAACTAACATTTTATAAATCTAATCTTTTTGCTTAAGAGATATTTCATAATACTCATTCATCATCTTCAAATGCTTAATTTGTTTCTCCTGCAATTTAATTGTTTCTGATGCACTTTTTTAGAAGCTAGTATGATTATTTGAATTAGTCTACTAGGTGTGAAAACCACTTTTAGACTAACCAAATACCTCTTCATAATTATTTTAAATCTATGAGTTATTATATTTATCTTCTTCATCAAACCTATTATCGTTAGAGTTGTAAATCATTTATGAAGATGTTGTTGTATTTATATGATTCACATTAGGTAGTAGACTATTAAGTTTTGTTTACCTAAAATCATCTGCTTCTTTCCTTTTTTAATTCTGCTTCTCCTAGGGTGAGAAGCAGTTAAGGATAGGAGATTTATAAGAACAAATCAGATCATTAAATTTCTTCTACTATTTATTCATATTAGTTTGTGTTGGCTAGAGCTATTTTTGACTATGACTTTTTGAAATCCTCCTATTTTCAATCATAGATAAATTAATTAATTAGTTAGTTAATTTTTCAAATAATTATTCTTAATCAGTGTTGGTTTTTTTTCTTTTTTATAGATTTTAATAAAAAATTTGGAAAAAAACATTCCTATTACCTTTCTTCAAGAAATAATAAAAATTTAGATAATGTTAATGCAACAAATAAATAAATTGCTCAATTAATGGTAAGTGTATTATTTTTTATTTATTTAAGAGAAACCATTATAAAGTTTAATTACATTCTAATTCATTTCTAAATAGAAACGCATATTTTTTATTTACTAAAGGAAATAAACATTTCTTTGCAAATAAATTTTTAATAAAATATTATGCCTAAAACTAAACTAAAATTTAAATTTGGTTGAAAAATCTACATCTGAATAAGTTTTAAAAAACTGAAGTATGATTCTTTTATTTCTTCTTAGTTTTTTTATTTCATTTTTTTAGATTAAAAAAAAAAATACTAAAAAATCAAGCCATCAAAGTTGATCAAAGTTGGAAGAAAAAAAATGAACATCTGGCTGGTGTTTTAATTTTAGGGAGTTATGAAGTAAATACAGAATTTACATAAGTTAATTTTGAACTATTTGGAAACAAATTTTTTTTAGGTAATTATGAAATGAACTAATCAAACAATTAATTTTTTAAAGTAATATTTAAGTGGCGTTACACCTTTAAATTATAACCATCCGTTTACATCCAAATATTTGATCATTAATATCAAATGTAGAAATTCAGCCTTTTCTTAATTTGGTGATGTATTATGAAAAAATAAAATAAAATTTGTTGAAATAATTCTATTTTTTCCTTCTCAAATATGTCAAAAATTTTTATTAGGATTAAGATTTAATGCCTCTCTCCTTTCTTTATGTATAAGCAATTAAAAAAATAATATTTTAAATACTAATATGCAAAATAATCCATTTATAACAAAAAAATTTTATTAGCTAATTAATAATAAAATAATTATGAAAATAACCTAAAATAATTATTCTGATATTCTTAGCTTTATTTAATTGAATATATTTTTATTCAATATTATTTTCTATTAAAGAAAAAATGAAATTATTAAAATTAATTAAAAATTATGGATCTAATTAAAAGTATGAAATCTTTGTTTTTGAAATAAATAAAAAAAGTTAATTGAAAATTTTTTTTTATCAAGTGAGGACAATATTTTAATTCTTTTAAGAATTATTTAAGTATAAAAAATATTAGTTAATTCTAATATAAAATTTCAAATAATAAAAAATCTAAATTGGTATTTTGAATTAAAAGAAGATATCAATTGTTGTTATCAAGCTATTAAAATATATTTTAGAATTAGCTAGAATCAACTCTAACTCCTTTTGTTTTTTTGGTTTTACGCTTAGTCTTATTATTATTTTCAATTGATGATTCTGTTCTTTCCGTTTTTTGTGTTTAAACACCTTGTTTCTGAGATTCCTTGGCATCTTTACCTAGTGGATTTATTACTATTGTCCTAGAGCTGGTTTGTAATTCAACTCCAACTTCTTAAAATACATTAGAGTTGTTTCTGTGTCTTTTTCTACCATGATACTAGATATTAGTTTGGGATACTGCTTGACCATTAACTTAATCAGAGTATCTTACTTGCATTTGTTAAGCAGATTATGTTTTGGTTTTTCTTAAATTAGCATATTCATCTGTTTTATTTTTAACCTCTTATTAAGGTTAAACTATGTTTATTTCTTCAAATCCTTAAATAGATTTCCTTGAGATAGCAGAAACTTATGAAACATAAGTATTATTTCTTTTTCTTCTATTATGCCTCATGTGCTTATCATCGATATTTACTTTGTTTCTTAGTTGTATTCCATCTTCTTCTTTAGATTCGTTTAGGTTAGGTTATGAAGTTTTGTTATCGTGGCTCTAATCTTATATTTAATTTCCAACTTCACTTTAATTAGGTGTTTGCTTTTTTAAAATAGTTGGTTTTTTAAGAATAGGCTAAATATGCTATTCATCATTTGTTAAACTTTTAGAGAAGACCACTATGCTTGTCTATCTAGGAATATCTCTGGATATATTATCCTAGAATTGAGATTTGATTGTTTAAATATCATTTATTTAGCTACCACTTTTATTAAATTTTTCTTCATCTCCTATCTGTCTATTGCTAGAGCTTAAAATTTCAATAAAATTGCTGCTTTTACTACTTTATCGTCTTCTGCGATGATGATTGTCATCAACTGCAAAACTAATACCCTGTTATGGGCTTCCTTTTTTTTTATTTTCATTTTAATCTTTCCCTAATAACTTCTTTTATTCTTCAGCAGCTTTTTCTATTTTTTACTTAAACACCTCTTCTACATCATTTATTTGCTTTATAAACCAAAATCTTGCATAACGAGCTATTTCATATCCTATAAATACATAATGCATAGTTATTAGTAACAAAATCTAAGAAATCATGAACCACCCAAGTTTAACTCTACTTTCTTCATCTTTACCCTCATCCTTACCAAAATTTTGAATCATAGCTTGAATAATTACAAGCTATAACTCACTTACAAAAACTTTAAAATTATTCCTTTGTTAAACATATGGTTTGTAAATAAAAACCAAGAACATAATACAGCAGTTGCAGATGTTAAACAGTTCATATTGAACATAAACCATACTACTTAAGAAAGTAGAAATAAATATGAAGATGAGCCTTCTAAATATCAATAACACATTAAAGCATGTTTAGAAATAGAAAGAATCTTTTTTAAGTGATTACCACAGAACTCCAAATTTAGTTTCAAATCTAGGATCACCTTTTAATATCTTTTATTTGTTATTATATATGAGCCTAACCAAAAAGAATAACTGTATAAATATCAATATGATTGACACTAAACAAAGGAAAAAACTGAAGTAGCAAACTGGATGATCAAATTTCAAATCAAAAAACTATAAAAAGATAGCAAAAAGCAAGTGCATAAAGCAGAGTAGAGAATATTCAAGAAACAGGTTCCATTCAAATACATTCTATATGATACTTTTCATAACTGTTTATACCCTGTTTGCTTTGATATACTTCTAAAGAGAAATGATTTTAACTATAATATAAATAATCAAAAATATAAAAAATAGAGTGTATAAATATCCTGCATTCTTTAGAAATAAAGAATCAGTTTTGAATTGATAGACATACCCATACATGATATTTTCATCAAATGCTAATTTAAACATATTTGGTAAAAAGTCAAAATTATACACTTAGAAACTTTTGAAAAACTAAACTATATTGTAGGGCATTCTAATTTAGCTGAGAGAGTAATAATAAATCATTTAATGCACATAGTAAGTGTAAGCTACAACTTCAAACTATTTGTAAATTATTAAAGGAATAAGGCTGAGAGTAAGAATTATTCCAAGAATCCAAACAGCAAAAGCTATATTTTAACTACTACTTATAGTAGAAGAAGAATAGTAAAAGTAAGTTGGCAGTAATACAGAAGCATTATAAACACCAATAATAGTATCTTAAGTTGCAACTGATCTAACATTTTCAGGATGAATAAAAGTCAAATTAAAATAATCATCTCTTATCGTTGTCTAGAGATTTAAATAAAAAACATAAGAAGTAGAGTTCACCATTTCCACTTTGGTTTAATATCCTGATGGATCTTTTTCCCAAATAGAATAGTTAGTATTAGTAGCAAAAGTTCCTGAAGAAAATTTAAATGGCTAATCAAAACTTAAAACTACTTAAAACCTTTAGCTATCTGGTAAATCTTAATAATCAAAAGCCTTTAAATTAAAATTCAAGGCTTACATATTTATACAACTTCCACTTACACAATTAGCAGCTTTCATAATAAAACTTTGTAAGCTCCACTAACCATTACCTATTACTGTTGTATCTATTACGATTTCCACTATGTTTGTTACATGAGGAACTGAAAAAGTCAAAGTAACTTGTGTATCTTACTAAATGGGAAGACTACCTTTCATCCCACAATAATCAATATTGCTAGGTTCTTTTTCATTTTATTAAAGTTTAATTTAATTTTAATATAGACTTAAAAGAATTATTCATTTTATTTAAAAGTTAAATTATGATTGTCTAAAAAGATTTTTTTTCAAATTAGAAAATGTATATTAAATTTTGAATTAAGAAATTTTATTTTTGTTATCAATATCCATTAATACTTCTAAGGAGTAATCATAATAAATAATTAATGTGAATTTAGTAATTATAGTATCATTCAAAAACAATAGTTTTGCTGGATATAAACAAAGTTTTTATTTTTCAAAAAAAAGAACCACTCAAAAACTTTATTTATTTTATCAATGATTTGTTAAAAAATAATTGAAATTTACCAACAAAAGTCCAGGTTGAAACTTTAATTTCATCAATATAAACATTAAATTATTCTCCAATATTCCATCTATCAATCTATATTAGTTTTACTTCAAAAAATAGCTCTGAATGCTTTTATAAAATCTCAATCTTTCTTTTAATTAATGCTTATTTATCAAAAGGGCCCAATAGATATAAAACATCTAATGGATTATTTTGACAAATATTTATGCAATTCATAAAAGAAACAGGAGATTAAGATATTTTATCAAATTTAACCCAAAGCTAGTTATTATATGTAGAGCTCATTGAGAGAGCACAATCAGTATAATATTAATCTTCTATTATAACATTTTACCCTACAGATTTAAATAAAAAGTATGTGTTACTCACAAATAAATATTTTATTAAAGAGTTTAAAGTTACCATTAGCAAATGAAGTGAAAAAGAAATAAGTAACAAAAAGAATAAAATTTATCCTCATTTAATTTATAAAATGATTCATATCTAATAGATATTTATTTTTTTATGCCTATCTTCACCAAAATTAAATATATTACTTTCTTTTGTAAATCTTTTTTATATCAAAAATTCTGGTTTTATATTAAATTTCACTAAACTAATTATCTTTTAGGTTAGTTCTCATCTTAGCCAGTTAATGCCATATAAATAATAACTAAATTTTAGATAATTCAGAATTTTTCATTTTTATCAAATATTCAATCAGCTCAATTTTATTTAATTCTTTAAAATTATTTTTTTATTATTAATTTATTATTACAGAAAAAGAAAATTGCGAAAATATCCTAAATTATTTTTATTGATTATTTATATTTTTATTTCTTGAGTAATCAAATTAATTGCTTTAAAGATTATTAACAGAGAAAAATAAAAAAAATATTTTGTAAACCTGTTTTTTTTTTCAAAAGTAAAAATTAATTTCATAAAATGAGATAATTTTTTTTAATATAAAAATTTAATAATAAATAAAACAATATTTCATATTAGATTAGGCCAATATTCTTTAAAATTTTGAATTAAAATTAACTTAAGAATTATCAACAAAAAAATAGAAGATTTAAATAAAAAACTAATAATTTCTAAAAATTAATAAAAGAGAAAAAAAGAATAAATAATATGTAGAAAATAAAAAATTGAAATAGAGATTTAAAATAATTTTTAAATCTTTTAAAAATTTTCAAGGAAATATCAACAATGTTTTAATTTTAAAGAAAATAAATAGATAATTAGAAATAGTGTTTTTCAAAGATTTTATTTTCAATAGCAAAAGCAAATGATTGAGAGGAGTTAATAAATTAAATGAATAAGACTCTAAAAATCAAAAAATTTATTAAGCCTAAACGGAAGGTAGGCAGGTAATTAAATAATAAATTAACTAAATACCATTTAAAATATAAAATTCAAAAAATTACATATCCTTTAAAATTCAAACACTCATATATTTGATTGATCAAATAATTAGCTTTTGTTTGGTATTTAAATTTCAATTAATGTGTTTTCAAATGTATTTATATTTTAACAATAAAAAATTTGCTAATCAATTATTTTTAACAAATTAACATTCTTTAAATCATTCTAAAAAAAACAACAAATTTAATTTTAGTTCTTTAAACATGGGAAATTGTGCTAATAATCCTTGTGGCTGTGATGGCTAAATGGAGTAAACCAACGAGGCTTTTGTTTCAGGAAACATTTTAACCGAAAATGCTTAAATGTCACACAGAAATAATTTATCTGCTAATAGAAGACCCATTTAGATAAAGTCAAATTAAAAATCATTAGTTGTGGCAGACTTCGACAATAAAGAGAATGCCTAAGTAGATAATCAACACAGAACTTCAGTAATTAACAATGGAGACTTAAAAAATTCTCAAAAATTACATTTATCCCTCTCTAAGACCCAAGCTTCTGCTAGTAAGATGACCTATGGTAATGGAAATGTTGAACATAATAACAAAACAAACGATAGTCTTACTACAAAAGATTAGTCTTCCATCGCTTCTTAAAATAATATTGGTGTAAATCAAAAGCCTAAATTCACAAGAATATCTACTAATCCTAATTAGATCCATCCTGTTGTTTAATAAATTCTGACTTCTGTAGGTAACTTTGAATACAATTCAGATGAATCATATGATGAATAACTTCTTGAAGGCCCTCTCCTTTTTGAAAATGGAGCTGTCTACTATGGAGAACTTCTAAATAATATGAGACATGGACGTGGTAAACAAATCTGGAAGGATGGTAGCTTTTACGAGGTATTGATTGCTTAAATTTTCATTTATCAATACTTCATTCTATCTTTTTAATTTTACCAGCTTACTAAGCAAAATTTATTAAATATAAATATTTTTTTAACTTATAGGGTTATTGGAAAAGCGATACTGCATGGGGTAAAGGTAGATTGATTCATAGTGATGGTGATGTTTACTTTGGAGATTGGTAATAAGATAGAGCTCATGGCAAGGGAATTTACTATCATAGCGATGGAGCTAAATATGAAGGAGAGTGGCTTGAAGATAGATAGCATGGTTAAGGAACAGAAACTTGGCCTGATGGAACTTCATATGAAGGTTAATATTAATTAGGAAAAAAGCATGGAAAAGGCATATTTAGATGGTAAATATTTTAATTAATTTAATATATTTTACTTATTTTGCTTTTATTAAAAACAGGGCTGATGGAAGCTACTATTAGGGTGAATTTGCTAATAATGAAATTGAAGGTAATGGAGTTTACAAGTGGAATGATGGAAGAGAATATTTCGGATAATGGCATAATAATAAAATGGAAGGAAGAGGATTCTTCAAGTGGCCTGATGGTAGATAATATGAAGGATAATATATAGATGATAAAAAAGAAGGATTTGGCATTTTTACTTGGCCAGATGGAAAAATTTATAGAGGTAACTGGAAAAATGGAAAATAACATGGATATGGAGTCATTTAGTTTAGTGATGGATAAGAAAGAGATGGTGTTTGGCTATAAGGAAAATATGCAGGTAATGACATAAATAGTAATGAAGAAATAAAGTAATAAGCTGCATAATATAAAGCTGTTATGTAATAAATTTCAAATGAATAATAAGAAAATCAAAGACACTAATAAGAATTACAATAATAAATAGACAAGTGATAATAAAAATTGTAGAGAATACATTACATTTAGTAATTAAATCAATAATAATCATAAAAAAATAATAATTAGCATACTCTTTTATATAACTTAGCATTTAACTATATCAACCAATATTTACAAATTTAAGCTAAATATTATTAATATTTTTCATATTTAATAATGTTAAATCATTTTTATTTTATAGTCATTGTATTTTTCTTAAAACTATATATTTAAGTAAATTACAACTTTTACTCACTTTTAATTACAAATATTTAACATTATTGCTATAAATAATTTTAAATATGCCTACTTTGTTCTAATTTTAATTTATCATAAATATTTTCTATGTTTGATGCTTATTTTAGAATCTTTTTAAAAAAAAATATTAATTTCCTCTTTTTTTTACTTTACATTAAATTTTATTAAACCAAAATCAAATTTTCAAATTTGCAAGCAATATATTATTAATACATTTCATTTTGAATAGTTGAAAGCTTTTTTGTTTGATAAGAAATTTAAATTTACCTTCTAAATGTGTTAATTGAAGCTTTTTTTAACAAAAATTTCCAAAACTGTTGAACTTAATTAATTTAAAATTGTCAAAATTAAATTCTCAGTGCTATTTATTTTTATTTTAATATAAATCTCTAAAAATATTTATTCTCAGTTTTGATTGTTTGTTTCTTTCTTAAGAAAATATATTGTTTAAATTTATTTAATTCTACTTTTATTTAATACAAGAAAAATTAAATAAAAGAAATGAATAATAACAAATATATTTTACTATTTTTTGTTAATTGTTTAAGATTCTCAATACTAATTTTCATTCTTAAAATAATTTAAGAAAAATTAATTTATAGATCATATTTCTACTTGAGTTAATTTAAAATCTTTTTCTTTTTCAATTTTTTTTCATTAAAATGTTAGATTTATTTAGGGTTTGTTTGAATTATAAATTATAGAAAAAAGCAATAATTATAGGTAATCCCATCTCGTTTTTGCATTTTTAAATTCAATTAAATGGATGGGATTAATATTTTGGTTTGTAAATTAGATAAAAGATATTAATTTTAATCAAAATAAAATAATCTCAGTTTGATTAATAAAATAAATAAACATCCACAAAAGAAAATAACAATCAATTACTTTACTAATTAAAAAATATATTTTTAAAAATTAAAATTAGCAGATACAGTTTTAACTTACAATTTTAATCTAAAGCAATCTAATGAATATATATCAATATCCATTTAATGTTGTACATAATCAGTATCTTATTATTAAAAATAAAAGCATAAGTATAATATCTCTAATCAGATAGAGTTCAGATTATGTATGTAGACTCAATAAAATATATTGGTTGATACGAATGAGAAGGTAACAAACATGTTCTAATTTAATAAGCCTTTTTCAAATATTCCAAAAGTAATTCTTAGTATTTAAAATTTCAATTTTGGTGCTACTTCTAAACAATCCTACAAATTAAGATTAATTAATGTTAGCATATATTCAGTAACAATTGAAGTAGAATCTGTAGATACAAAAATTCTTGATTTAAAAATTGGTATACTTGGATTAGATTATCCTTGCATAGAAGTGATATCAGGTAGCCTGACAGATTAAAATCCATCCTTTTTGTTTAATGGCAAAGCTAATATTAAAGAATATATTACTTTACAAACAATGAATCTAAAAGTACTTTAGTTAGTACTAAATTATCAGCACCTTATACAGGTTTTTATGGTATAGATAGCTTTTCCTTTAGTAATTTTTGGAAAACATACTCAGTTTTTTTTCAACCATAAGATGCTAATTCTCCTATTTAAAATTAAAATTATGATTTTAGTACTGAAATAACAAAAAGTAATAATATTACTTCTTAGAATATAAATAGTATTTAGTCTCAAGTTTTTGATTTAATAAAATTGGTTTGCCCTTAGAATTAATATTTATATTAAAAAAATTGTATTCAAACAATAAACGAAGGTATTTACTGATAAGAAAACCCAAAATTATGTTATGATTGTGATCCTAACTGCAAATCTTGTTTAAATTCTGGCTAAAATTGTTTGAGTTGTGTAAGTACAAAGTTTCTACTTGAAAATAAATGCTATGATAATAAATAAGATGGAACATACTGTATATAAAATGTTTGTTATAGTTGCTCAAATGAGTGCAAGGAATGTGAAAACAATAAAGATTTTTGTACAAAGTGTTAGGACTTTTAGTTTTTATTTGAAAATAAATGCTACAATTAGAAACCAACTAAGGCTTACTGTAAAGCTCCAAATTGAAAAAATTAAGTTAAGATTTAGGGTTAAGTTGGCTTAATGTTTTGAATAAAATTTATTGTTTTTACAAAAATGAAAATAGAATATAATTTGATTTGATTTGATTTTTTTGGATATTCTTTTTTATTAACTATTTTACTTATATACATTTTAATTAATATCTTATGATGAACTTTAAATCAAAATAATTTTTATGTGTTGTTTAATCTTAGATTAAATATGGAAAATTTTATTTTTAATTTAGAAAAAAATCATAATAAATCATCAAACAAAAAGAAATAATCTTTTATTTTAAGCATTATTTCAATTTAAGACATTTTTATTCTATTAAATAATTTTAATAAATTGATTGAGGAGCAATGAAAAATGCAATCTTTGATTAAATAATTTACTATCCTGATTCTTTTATAATTAATTCACTTAACTTTTTGATATCTTATTTAAAATTTTCTGATTCTATTTTAATATTGAATAATTTTAAAAGAAATTTTTTAATAGGTTTTAGGTAAAAAACCTTAAATGCTACTTACTTGAGAAGTGTAAGTAATTTAAAATGAATTCTCTGAACTTATCAAGATTTTATTAAACAAAAAATACTGATGTTTTGTAAATGTTCAATTTTAGAAATTTAGATAGAATTAAGTTTTAGAAGAGGAAGAGAAAAAAAATTATAAAATTGTTTTCGATTTTAGATTGTAAATGCATGCTTTATTTCAAGAGTCACTTAAATTATGCTGCTATTTATGCAAATTTTACATAATTGATAATTTCATAGCAAAAAATTTAGTTCTATCTAATTTATACTTCCTAATTAAGATATCTTTGATTGAGGATTGTTAAAAGCATTCATTCTGCTTCTATTTTAATTAATTTTTGTAAAAGAAAAGAAAAGGTAAGTTAAAAATAGTAATAGAACTTATCAAGATAGTTTTTCTTTTTGTGCCAATTTAAATATTCTCAAATTTATGAATGCATCTTAAAAATAACATTAATTTAATTAATATTCAATTTACTAAAAGCTAAAATCAATTAAAAAGGTAGAATAAAAGTTATTTATTAAAAAAGATGGCTGACGAAGTTAGAGTTAATAAAATGGGAAAACACTTAATTTTAGATTTTTAAGGTGTTGAAAAAGTAGACTTAAACAGCTTTGCTGTTATTGACAAGCTCTTCAAGGATACCTTGTCCTAGGTTGATATTACTGTTGAAGACATTTAAAAGAAGGAATTTGTTCCTCAAGGTTTGACTGCCATTTACATGTTACGTTCTGGCCATTTGACTATTCACTCATGGCCTGAAAGCAAGGCATGTGCTATCGATTTTTATCACAGTGGTGTAGATACTTGGAATACAGTCAGACATGTTGAGGAAAGCCTTTGTGATGCTATGGGATGGGAAAACTGTACTTCCACTGTCACCATTCCCAGAGGTGTTCATTCCAGACTTTATTGTAATGAAAATCAAGCTAAGTGCGAAATTCTTAATCATGTTAAGTTAGTCCACAGAGAAAAGACTCCCTTCCAAGAATTAAGAGTTTATGACACTAAATATATGGGCAGAGTTTTATTACTAGATGGACAAGTTCAAATCAGTGATGAATTAGATGACAACTACACAATCGATATGTCTCGTGAAGTTGTTAAGGCTGATAAAACCTACGAACACATCCTTATCATTGGTGGTGGTGATATGTTGATAGCCAACTACTTACTTGAAAGCTTCCCCAATGTCAAAAAGATTACCGTTTGTGAAATTGATGAACGTGTTGTTGAAAACGTTAGAAAGTACTTCAAGATGTCTGAAAATATCAATAAAAATATCGAAAATGGAAAACTTGAAGTCGTCTATTAAGACGGTGCTGAATATGCTAAAAAGCTTGCTGAAGAAAACAAATTGGTAGATGGTATTATTATCGATTGTACTGACGTCTGGCTTGAAGGTTGTGTTGCCTCTTCTTTGTTCACTGTTGATTTCTACAAAGCTATCTTCAGTTGTATGAACAAAGGAGCCAGATTCTCCCAATAATTATCTTTCAAGGATCTCGTTCCCCAATTCAAACTCAAGTGGTAAGAAGCTGGCTTCGAAGACATTGATGTCATCGAAACCACTACCCCTGAATATGGTGAGGATCTCCCCATTGCTAATGTCGGAAAGTGAAAATTTCAATTTAAAAAGTTAAAAATACAATAATATAATGTAGAGATAAAGATATATATTAAGCGCAGAAAAAAGAAGATATTTTAAAAATTATTACCAAATTAAATTTTCTAAAATTAGTTAAAACAGTAAATGAATTGATAAAAATTAAAAATCTATCTATCTCTCTATCTGCATTGAGAATCATTTATTTGATAAATAATTATTTATTCAATAACTAAATAAATACACAGCTATCAGCTAAATTAATAAATATCTTAAGAAGATTCTTAATTTAAGTTACCGTATCTGTATTTTATAATAAATTAAAATGTATTGTGTATTTACTGATCTATTAATAAATAATCTATTTTCAAATCAAAAATCTCTTCAACCATTTCAAATATTATTTTATTTTTAGCTCTTTTTTATAAAAATTATTTTCTTAATTAAGATAGTAATGTAAATATTTTTTTTTATTTTATTCAAAATTCTATTCTTTTATCAACCAAATTACTCCTACTAAAAAATAATAAATTTAACACTCTTAATTCTATCTATAAAAGTAAAAAGCTGTAGTTTTAAATTAATAATTTTGTTAATTAGATTTTTTTTAATTTTTATAATTTTGTACATCTATGAAACTAATTTATTATTTTTTTCATCATTTTGTTAAATCATGAAATTATCTTCTTTTTCTCATTATTTAATTTTATACCATTATTTTAAATATAAAATGATTTTCAATAACAAATCAGACAATTATTTAAAACAATATCTCAAATAGCTTAAAATAATTAATTTTGTTTTTCAAATTTTTTACCTAAAAATTATAAATTATTGTTCTTCTATTTATTATTTTTGATTATTAAATCTTTTTTTTATTAATTAACTAATGTTTATACAAATCTCTTAACTTTAAATAAAATATAAGTATGCTTTGGGTTCGCAAAGTAAAAATAAAATAAAACATATACCATGAAATTTATTTACATATTAAAAGCTATTTTTCTTTAAATGTCTCCTTTTCAAAAATATTTTTTGTTAGTGACATTTTTTTTAAATAAGAAAAAAGAAATTTCTAACTGAAAGTTCAATTTTATTTTACAAATTCTGTTCTAAATAATAACTTAAATCAAATTTGATTAAGAAATTGAAAATCCAAAATATTAAAAAATGTGAGAATTTCTTCAAACAATAATCAACAAAAAACCAATATAAATTCACCTATTGAATGATTTGGAGAAATAAATACTTTTTGTAGGATTAATTTAATTTACAATAGAAAATCAATAATATTTGATCTAATTAATATGCAAAATGCTTACTTATTAAAATTAAACCTAAAAAAATAACTGTTTTTTCACAAAAATATATTTATCAATAAATTTAAATTTTAGCAGAGAATTCATGTGGAGATAATAAATTTAATGTTTTAATATTATTTATTATTTTGCCTCTTGATATTTTTTTCAATCTAATTTAAGGCCAAGATCAATTCAAAATAGTTAATTAAATTCTTGAGATGGATGGTAGCAGATAAAGAATTCATTTAATTAATATCTTTAATTTCCTTTATTTAATACATTTATTGCCTTAATATTTTTTTATTAATAAAATTTTGAGTCTATCAATATAGCTTGAGTGTTTATGTGCTTGATTTATTTATTTAATTAATTGATTGATGAATTAATTCATGAATTATAGATAGATGAATTTTGTTCATTTATTATTCTGTAATTATTCATAAACAAAATATATTCATATAAATACTTATCAAAATTTAGGTAAAAGTAAATCAAGAAAATATTTTGGTTTACAGAATACTATAATTAAAAACAACTTATTAGCTACTAATTATTTCAATAAGAGAAGCTTATTTCGCTGGCTGATAAAATTTTTGCCATAATTAAGAAAACAAATAGAAGATAATTATAAGTAAAGTACATTAATACTTTGCTGAAAACTTATTTTAGGGGTATTAATTAATTTTAGGATTTCTTTAAGTCTGTGGCTTTTTTGATTAGAAAAGAATATAATCTTCGCTTATTTTTAAAAGATTGTATTAAATTTCACCTTCTTTAGATCTGTAACAGAAGCCTAATAAATAAATAAATTAATTTAAAATATTTAGCTGAGAAAAGAGAGAATAATTATTTTTGGTATAATATGATTACAAATAAGAAGAACGAAAGTTAAAACACTAGTTTAAATACATTTTCAGATTGTTCTATGCATTAAAGTTAATCTAAATCAAAGCATTTACCTGTTTCTATTCCATCTACGATTAACAAAAGAGTAGCACTAAACCTGAAAGAAATTAATTAAAAAAATTGCACTTTAGATTAATAGAACAAAGAATAATTTACTGATTTAAAAGATAGAAAAAAAAACTAGCAGTAATTAGAAGATTAGTATAATATCTCTATTTCTCAACAACATACTTTCAACGAAAGGAAGCGTGCTTTTTCTTCACCTTAGCCATTCTATTAAGCTATGAGAGATTCTCTTCACATCAACAATTAACTGTAATAAATCTTTTTTATTCATTAACTTAAGGCAACTAAAATCAGATTATAATCTAATTTCCTGTATTTTCTTGCTTTATTTAAATACTGAATTTTGCAAAATATCAATAAAATTCTTTGTTTGTTTTTATTTCCTATTTAAAATGGTTAAATAAAACGTTTCCTTTGAAACTATTCTACAAAAAGTGTAATCACCATAGCAACCTTTCATTGATATCCTTGAATAAAACGATCTTTTACTTTTAAGAAATTTTTTTTGCATTTAAGGTTTATTATTATTTTTGTATATATAGAATAGCTACACCAACATTTGGGGATGATGACTGGAAAAGTAAATAACTTTAGTATTCTAAAGATAAAAAAGATAGTTTAAATGGTTGCTAATCTTCTCCAAAAAATGAAGGGAAAAATTAAGGATATGATGTTTAACCTGACCATATTTCTTTGAATAATAATAGCATTATACATGCATAAAAGGAAGGTGATGCTAATCTCTAAATTATCAATAATGACAGTATCGGTTTACAATTAAAATTAGGAAATCATCAAATTAACTCTTAAAATGGAGAAAATAATAAAAAAAGAAAGAAAGAAATAGATCAAGATTAACAATTTGTAGAAGTAAATCAAAGCATGTTTTACTAAACTCCTCATTTATTCCCTTAACAAAATAATATAAATGATATTTCATGTTAAAGTGCAGGTGCGTTAGAATCTTTTGAGAGTGGAATTAATTCATCTTCTGCGTTAAAGCATCCAAAGATTAGCAAAAAATCTCCTCTTTTTGAGAAATTTGGTTCGCAAAATCAAGGTAGACAAAGATCTCCTGATTTATAATTTCACTAAAATAATGGAAATTTATCTGCATATAATTACCCAAATATGAATAAATAGTCCTCAAAGTATTCAAATATTTATTTAGGGTCAAATAATAGCTCTAGTAGTTTACAAAATTCTTAATGTTAGTTTTTACTAGGAGCTAACAATGAAGCAGAATTCACTAATGACCATACTCCCTTAAAGAGGAATCCTCTTAGCAGTTTGTATACTCATTAAATCAATACAGGAAGATCTACTTCAGACAAAAAATAAATTTATAATAGGCATCTTTAACCTAATACATAAATTACTTCCTTTAATCTACGTATGAATTCAGAAGCAAGTATATTAGCCAATCAATAAAATGCTACAAGCGAAGCAGATAAAGGAGTAAAGCTAAATTTTAATAATACTTCTTCATTCCTTCCTTAAATCGAGCATTCATAATAATCCAGTCTCATGAATTATCATGTGCAATCAGCTAAACACTCAAATGAAATAAGAATGGTGGAGAGAGGATTTTCTGAAGAGGGAAGCTCTATTTTAAATAATATTTAGAGAAGTAATAATTTAAATAATGGAGCTAAGTTCCCATTAAAAAGAATAAGTTCTGTTGATGAGTAAACAATATCTACATGCTTTACCTCTATAAAAGCAAGTTCTCCTATAAAAAAGAACAGAAATGATATTTTCAATGATTTTACTACTCAAACACAAAAAACTTAAGATTCTGAAATATAGCTAGCTTCTTAAAGGAATATTCACCACACAACAATATAATCTTAAGAAGATTAACTTAATCTGCTATAAGGAGAAAAGCTTAATTTTAATAATGCTAATCCATAAGCCAAGTAAATCAACTTACCTCAAACAGCAAATCAAGAAAAGTTAGATGACATTTAGAATCCTAAAATGAAGTAAAAATACATTTAAATCAATATACTTATAATAAACTACCTAATTAAATTCAACTTACCAAAAATATTAGATTTAATTAAAGTTGTTATCAAAAAATATTTGATATTTATCTTTTAAATAATTAAAGGGAGTCCATAAGAAAGAAGAGCAGAGAGAGTACCAAGATTTAAAATTCTTAAAATACTTTAGAATTAATCAAATTAAAAAATTCATCATAAACCCCTTAGACTGTAAGCAACACTCTTGGAAGCTTAATCCAATTTACTTCCAGAGATGAAGCAATAGATGATCTCTTAAACCTAAAACTTGAAAAAATAGATATCAAAAAGTAAAATTCCTAAAAAAGATCAAGTCCTTCACTTGATTTTTCAAGAAATTAAAACTCAAATCCCCCCTCTACAGATATACCTGATGATGAAAACTTAAAATTTGTTAATAATCCTACTTAAATAAATTCATACAGACACAGAAAGCCAAATAGTATTTATATATCTTCTTAGGATAAGTAAAAGAGAGCAGAAAGCGCAAAAAACAAATCTAAATTAAATTTCTTTTAAAATGGTTTGATTAAAAAAGAACAGTTACAAAACAGAAAAGTAGAGCCTGAATCAGCTAAATTTTCTCATCCTGGCAGGAAGCTTTCTATAAAATAAAACGATACTCCAAGCCAATAAGATTCTTATAGAGCAAGAATAATAATTCCTAAGCCAATATAACAAGAGTAGAGAACAGATCTATAATAACAAAACAATAATGTAAATATTTTATATTATTCAAATTATTCACTAAAACTTCATATTTATTTTAAAAGATTTAACAAGAAATTGAAAATTTGTACAATCCTCATCAAGAAAATATCTAAAAACACACTGAAAAAATAGTAATCATTTTATATCATCATAAAACCTGTTATTTATTTTAATCCTTTTTTTAATAGTGTAATAGAATTCAAGGTATGTTCTAAAAACAAAAAGAAATTTATGAACAAAAATATAAAAGAAAAATGACTGCTAATAAGGATGAAATAGATTTACTCAAATAACTCAATTCTGCTTTAGATGAACTCAAAAATGTTCACACTTTTTCATCATAAATATCCTCAATTAAAAGTAGTAACACAAACTAGTAAAAATAACAATAACAATAACAATAACAATAATAATAATAATAACAATGATCAAATAAATAATCTCATTATACAAAATATCATAAAAACTAACCTATTTAATCAGCTCAACTAAAAAACTTAAAATATAAAATAGCTTCAAATACTTAATTAATCTTATTTAAAAACAAAATATTATACTGCTAATAAAAGAATTTAAATTTCACAATGTATATCTCACTATTTCTTTATACTAACTTTTTCTAAATTGTTTACTACCTATCAAAAAAACTAACTCAAATTAAAATCTATTTGTCATGATTTATGCCTATTATTTTTTAAGTATTTATTTTCATTCTTTGTTAATAATTTTTTTAATTTAAATACTTCTTAAAAATTTAAAGCTGAAGATAGATCTTCATCATACATATCCTTTTTGAGAATTAATATAAAAATATATTAAGAAGGATTTATCAAATTCAATTGTTAAAGTGTTTACAATTAATCTTTTATTGAATAATAGACTATCTAATACTTATTTGCAATTAATTTTTTTTTTACTTAATTTAATAAAATCTTAATCTTAATTTAGTTTGTAATATGAAAAGATATACATTTATATTCTTGATTATTTTAAATTTGTAGTTAGCTCTATCAAATTTACAGTAGCAAAAAGCAATAGATAATTGTGAGGATTATTTTCAGATCAGAGATATACAAAACTCCTACAATAAGAATTAAAAATTTTGCATCAAATGCAAACAAGGTTATATAGTTAACTAAAATTTTTAATCATGTATTGATATCAGACATTCTGAATCTTAATTCTAATTGATTTACTGCAAAAGAATAGCTTCAAATGGAACTTGTGCTGAACCTATTGATGAAATGGTAATGTATTCAAACTATACTTTCTCTTATGTTGGTGAGAGAAAGGTTTTAGAGAGATGTGCTATAGTTTCCTTAAATGGATATACTTGTTTATACCCAAGATTTGGTTATATTTTGGATGTTAATAAAGATGTTATTATGAAGGATTCTTAAAAGACATTTTGTGCATTGTATAACTCTTAAAACAGAGATTGTCTAGAATTTCAGGGTGGATTCTTGAGAATAGAAGGCAGCTAAAGTGGAATGTTCATAGGAGATAGCATGATAAACCCTGATTTAATTCTACCTTCTTCAAATTCTAAAAGAATTATTTGCTAAGTAGGATCCGAATTAATATAAAATAGATTCATAAAAGGATGTTTTTCTACTTAGATGCTCACTAATTAAAACAAAATATAAATCAATAATTGTAAGGAAATGATGAATGAAATATAATGTAAAGTTTGTTAAGAAGGATATGCATTAAGAAATGATAAGTAAAAATGTTAAGCCATAGTAAAAAATTGCTCAGAATATGTTGAGATTTAATCATAAAATTTATGCATATAGTGTCTTCCATTTTATCAACTTATTGAATAAATATGTGTTTCTATTCCTGGCTGCTTATTAATAAGTAGAAAATATGCAAATAAATGTCTTGCCTGTGTACCTATGTATGAACTTTAGGATGGAAAATGCATCAAATTACAACATAAAAAATAAGAGTATACTTTTAACTTTTAAGATGATTATGGTAATGACCAAATAAATTTAACCACATACAAAGTAACTGAAGGGTTAAACAGCTAAAATACTGAATGCTTAGTTATGGATTAAGACTAATGCTTGAAATGTAGAGATGAGAATTTTTATTTTGACTAAATAGAAAAGAAGTGCAAAAAGAGAGTTCGTTCATTAAATTGTGTTTATTAGGTACATAATTAAGATGAATGTCTAAATCTAGAATGTGAATAAAATTACTAAATAAATAGCGAAATTTTTGAAGAACTGGATTTGAAGGATCAAATGGTGAATTATTATATAGAAGAATATCTAAACAAACAATTTTTAGATTCAGACTATTTAATGGCAGATGAAGAAGTTTAAAGCATGAAACAAGATTATTAAAAAAGAGGAGCTCTTTTAAAAAACAAGATATATTGTATGCCTAAATAGACTGTTAATCTTGAAAATTGTATAGAGTTTGATTTATTAAAAAATAAATGTTTAAAATGTAAGCAAGGATATTTTTTAACTATATAAAATGAAGCTAGCATACCTAATCTAATAACTAAATGCTCAAATCATTTGTAAATTATTAATCTCTAAATAGATAAATGTATTTCATATGATATAGAGAAAAGTTTTTGTTATGAATGTGAAGAAGGATATTATTTTAATTCGAAAGTTAAGAAATGTCGACAAAAGATTAATAATTGTGTCATCCATAATTTATTTAGTGAATGCCTTTTATGTGAAGAAGGATATTCTTTAAATAGTTAAAACACTTGCTCAATCAATATAATCAAAGAGTTAAATATATTTGAAAGCTTACAATAAAATTCTTCATTCTGTGCAGAATTTTTAAATAACAAATGCTCTTTATGTGAAGAAGGCTTTGTAATGGATAAAAGTAACAACTCACAATGCATATTAGATTACTTATTTCCTGATTGCATAGAAATTGATTTCATTAATGATGATTCATTTTAAACTTTATCTGAATAAGAGTATATTAGAGAGGATAGAATATGTACCAAGTGCAGAAAAGGTTACACTTTATAATAAGGAATCTGTAAAAAAGAAACAAAATTATCCAAAAATAAAAATACGAGAAATAAATGTAATAACGAACTCACTAATTGTCTGATGTGTGATGATTCAAGAATATGTTTATAATGTGAATATTAATATACTTTTAATGAAAAGAATAATTAATGTATTAAAAAATAATATGAGCAAAGATTTTTGAAAGGTCTAGAACCTGTCAAAGATGGATGCCAGTTATTTGATGATGAAGGAAGATGCAAATTTTGTAAAGATAATCTTTTCTTAATGACTGACTTTAAATGTTATGATGAATGTCCTTCTGATTACACATTCTAATATGATCATAAACATGGTATTGTTTGTTATACTTGCCCACTTGAGTGCAAGAAATGCTAATTCGATTACATGAATTTAATAGCTTATAAATAAATCAAATGCTCTAGTTGTATAAATGGTCTTATATTTCATGCAGATACTTTCCAATGCAAGAAAGTATGTGATTAATTAACTTTAGAAGATTCTGGATTTTGTGTGTAAAAGTGCAAGGATAGCTATTTTTTAAGCTAAAATAGATGTCTAAAAAGTTGTCCTCTTTTTTATGAAGAAATTAATGATGAAAAAATTTGCATATAAGACTGTCAAGGAATGTATAAATATACAGATGATCCAAAAAAGTGTTCAACTAACTGTGATGAAGGATATGCAACTATGGTAAATGTGTAGATATGCAAAAAATGCACAGTCAAACAGTGCAAAAAGTGTGATGCTCAAAATGTAGATTTATGCTTAGAATGCAAAGCACCCTATACTAATATTAATAATTAATGCAAATATTAATGCAAAAATAAATTGATTGTAGATGAGATTATTAAATGTGATAAAAACATTGATATTCCATATTGTGCTAAATAACTCTATGATAACTGCTAGACCTGCTTAGATACTTTTGAACTAACAGATCAATTTGAGTGCTCTTGTCCTGAGGGTACTTTCTTCAATCTAGAAACAAACCAGTGCGAACTATGTGGATTAAGATGCTTACAATGTGATAAAAATTAAGGCTGCATAACATGCGCAGAATATTATTATAAAGTTTAAGTATTTGATAAATTTGAATGCACTAACAATTGTGGAATAGGATATTTTCCAAATTAAGAAAAACAGGTATGCTCTAAATGTAGTTAATATTGCCTGAAGTGTTCTACTAATACAAATTGTGATGAATGTTTTCCTTCATTCCAGAAACTGATAAGATAAGAATATTAAAGTAATTAAAGTTATTGCTAATGTCCTCTTAATTTTTCTGTGAATTAAGAAAAAAGTATTTGTGAGCTCTAATGCAAAGATGGATATAAATCTGATACTTTGAAATGTTGTGAAATATCAAATTGCTAAAATTGCAATAAAAGTCATTTAATCTGCGAAAAATGTAACAAAAATTATCCTTATTTATTTTAAAATACTTGTTTGAAAGAATGTCCAGAGGGATATTATTAAGACGATTCTGAATATAAGTGTAAAAAATGTAGTCCTCTCTGCAAAACCTGCACATCTGATGAATAAAATTGTCAAAGTTGTTCTCTAACTGAAGAAAAAATAGAAGACAGATCATGCAAATGTAAATAGAACAAGGTTTTTTTCTAAAATGAATGCTATCAAGAGTGCCCCTAATATACTACTATATCAAAAGATCAAAAAATATGTGAAGAGTATTGCACTGATTTATCTTATCCAGTATTTGATGAATTAGGGAGATTTGAGAGATGTGAATTCGATTTAGGACAGCCAGATTCTTAGTTTTGCTATTAAAATTTAGGTTTATTAAGCAGATTAATAGATTTCTCTATAGATGATTAAAAAAGGCCAAATAATAAAGAGTCTATTACTTTAATTGCTTCAGTTTCAAAGACTCCAAAAGATTGTTATATTTTTAAGTTGAGAGGAAAAAGCGATAATGATTCTTTTCATTTAATATACAAACTTAAAGACTAAAAAAGTTAAGACTTATTTAATTTAAATTTTAATTTAGAAAGTGAAATAGAATTGAATTCAAATTAGGAAAGTAACCAGATAGAGTGTAATCCATTTTTTTGCACACTTTATTTAGAAGTTTACTTAAAAAATGCTTTGCAGTAGATTTACAAATTAAAAGTAAACATAGAATCGAATTCAGTTGTTGTTGAAGGATTGCAAGATTTATCAATTTTACTCAATGAATAATCTAACTCAGTTATCCCTGAATAAATTCCAATAGATTAGGTATAACACTCTATGCTTTAGATTTAATGCAATTCTTCAAATTATTGCAGTTAAAAAGGAATAAAAGCTGAAGTAAATAGCCCAGTTAATATAGATATCCAAGCAACATTTAAATTTGGAAGTAGTGAAGATAATTTATTGACAGTGTATCCTCTTTCTGTGTATGTTTTATTAGAAAACTAGTTAAGATTACCTATAAACACATTTTACTATGATAATTTCTTTCCATCTACAATCAGAATGATTGTTTATTTTGAATAATAAATTAAAGGTGAGTTAATAATTATCTTAAGAGCTTATAATTAAAAATATTTGATGAAAGGATTAGAGTTCTTTAGCTATGAAAATAACTACTTGAAATTTATATTTTAAAGAATTAATGTCCAGATTATAGATACTAAAAAATCTAAAAACGAAAAAGAAGAGTTAGGAAAATAAGATTAGTAGAATATAGAAGGTTAATCATAATAATTTGACTCTACATACCAAATTTTTATTTTACTTAACACATTTGTTTCAATAATATTTTTAATAAAAGTCTTTATTTATTGCTTCAGAAAAATTAAAAATAAAATAAATTTACCTTAGTAAACAGACCAAGTAGATATCTTAAATATAACTGAGGAGAAGAGTACTTCGCATTAGTAATAGGTCTCAATAGAATTAAGTTGAAATCTCAATAAAAATTATTTAAATTTTTATTATTCACTTATTTTAATTTACGTGTTTGTTTTTTGTGGCTTAGATATTTTCAATATTTATGATCAATTATTTGTTTAGATTAACTTTTTTAAATACTTGATATTTTATTATGTTCTACTAAATAAATTAGCTTTGGAATACTTTTCAATAATAAAAAAAGTTTTTATTCACTAATTTTAGTAATACATGTTTCTTTTTGTTACTCTTTGAAATTTTCAGATATTTTTTCTATTTCCGAATAATTATTTGGTAAAATAAACTTTGTCAAACCCTTGATATTTATTTATATCTTACTAATGTAAAGAAAAATTTTAGTAACCAGATTAAAATATTAACTAAAAATTTGATTAAAATAAGAGGAAGATAGATTGTTTTTTTTGGTTTTTTTAATTCTAAAAAGTATGTTAAAAGCAATTAAGTTTAACAAAGTTATATTCTTATTCTATATATTTATTTGCTTTATTTTCTCTGAAATATTCAATAGATCAGAGATAGATAAAATAGATAACTGCTTAGAACAAATTTTTGCCCCTAGTAGATATAATTAATTTGTTTACGATTAATTAATTTGCATATAATGCAAATTGGGATATATTGTTTCTAAAAATTATAAATAATGCATACATTCTATAGATTAGCTATTCTACTCATAATATGTTAACTGCAAAAGACTCGCTGATGATGGTAATTGTGCTGAAGCTTTGGATGGGATAGAATTGCTACCTAATAATTTCTATACTATTGTAAAAGATCAAAAGTTTTTTGAAAGGTGTGCAATTGTTAACGAAAATGAATCTGAGTGCCTTTTTCCAAGATTTGGATTTATTCTAGATGTAAAAACAAAGAGGATTTTCAAAGATACTAACATGACTTTTTGTGCTTTGTTTGATTCGTTATAATAAACATGTTTGAAATTTTAGTATAGATTTATTAGATGGGAGGATCAAAATTAATAAGGAGTTTATCTAGGAGAAGATTTTATAAATCCAAGTAAATTAGCAAATCAATCTACAGCTAAGAATTTATATTGTTAAAATGATTATTTTTTAGGAGTTAAAAAGTTAATTTAATTTGAAGGATGCATAAATGAAATTCTTAAACCACTTCCTGATAAAAATAATTGTCTTTTCTATTAGGCATTCAGAGATGACAAATAAAAATGTGAAGTAGTAATACCTTTTTGCCAAGAATATATGGAAATTTAAGAGAAAAAGTTATGCATAAAATGCTTTCCTTTTTATAAACTTCACCTATAAACATGTTAACGTTTGAAAGGATGCATATTAACAAGCAATAAAAATCCAAATAATTGTTTAGTATGCAATGAAAATTATATTTTATCTAATAAAGAATGTATAAAAAGAAGTAAAAGAATATTAGAAAAAAATAACAATTTTATGCAAATTAAAAAAGGAAGTAGTAAATCTAGTTATATTTTAAGAAGTAAAGATTTATTGCATAAAGAATCTTTTCTTAAATCTCATTAAAATTTTAGTAAAAATCTTAGAATGTTAAATTTTGAAGAAAAGAGCTAAGAAATTTAAGATTAAAATGAAGATTTTGATAAATTAAAAAAAACTCATTTGTTGCAAGAGAAAGATGATTAACCAATTCAATAAGATCAATAATGCATTTATGATTATTAAAATTAATGTGTTTAGTGTATCTCTTATAGTACTTATTATTTGGATGTCGAATCAAATAGATGCCTAATAAGAGAAAGATCTACTTATTGTAGATATAAAATTTACAATAGTGACAATTGCTAAAATCTGTTTTGTGATAATATGAGATTTTTGAATCCAGAATTATTTCAAAACTTTGATTTAAAAAATATTGAAACACTAGAATATATAAATTACTTAACTGATATGCATTTTGAAATCGATTAAATTTTATCTGATTCAGAAATTAAAAATCTATATAAAAAATACAAGTTTTATGGGATAAATCCAAATCTGAATTCCTAATTTTGCATGGATATATAATTAGATTAATAACAATTTTTAAAAATTTAATATCCAACCTTTATTCTATGCGCGACTGGTATTCATCAGATAGAATTATTGAAATTTCCTTATTTAGTATTCAAGTGTCCAGATACTTTTAATTTTAAAAATGTTTACTTTGATAAATGTATTCAATATGATTATGAATAGTCATTTTGTTTAGAATGTTAAAAAGGATTTTACTTCAACTCAATTGAAATGTCTTGTCTGAAGAAAATTGAAAACTGTCTGGTTCATAGTAAATACTAAACCTGTGTAATTTGCTTAAGCGGATATAAGCTAGTAGAAGAAATAAAGTGTGAGCCCATATGTGGTATAGCTATTCCAGGGACTTAAATATATTTTCATTCATTTTATAAATATGAAAATGCTTAGGTTTTTTGCAAAAAGACTGATATTCCTTGTAAATAATTTTTTAATGAAAAATGCATAGAATGCTTTGAAGGGTTTGTTTTAGATCAATCTTAAGATAATACTTGCTTAAAGGATATCTATTTCCCTGATTGTAAAGTTATAGATAAATACTAATAAAATAGCTTAAGTGAAAAATAAGAAACTTATAAATTCGAAGATAAAATATGTATTTAATGTTAAGAAGGGTATCTTTTATTTGGAGGTTTATGCTTTTGTCAAAAAGCTAGTTGCTTAGAATATATTTTTTGCAATGAGATAAAATGCATGAAAAAATTTAGGAGTTTGTTTATTGGTTAATTAAATTTAGAGCATAATTAGTATTTAGAAAAACATGGTAACTTCTACAAAGTACTTAGTTGCAATATTACAAATTGTCTTATGTGCTATGAGGGAAATATTTGCATAAAATGTATGTATGGATATTACTTTAATTCAGAATAATAAGTCTGCATAGATAATTGGAAGAAAATAATAGATAATTCTGAAACATAAAATGAAGATACAAGCTGCCTATAGCTAGATACAAACACTGAAAAATGCTAAAAATGTAAGACAGACTATTATCTAATGCTTGATTTTAAATGCTATAAAGATTGCCCTCCTGGTTACAAGATATTATTTAGTAAAAAGGCTGGTTAAATTTGTTACTAATGTCCTATGGGGTGTAAGGAATGCACATTTTTAGATAGTTATTTAATATTTTATCCATTTAGAGATTTTATTTATTGTAATTCTTGCTTTTATAATGATCATTTTTTGTACTCAGATACTTAGGAATGTAAAAAAATATGTATTTATTATGAGAAATAAGAAGATAATTTGAAAAAATGTGTATAAAACTGTACACCTCAATTCCTGACTGATGAAAATAAATGTAGTTAAAGTTGCCCTAAATTTTACAAAGTTATTAAGGATAATTATTTTTGTTCTGAAACATGCAAAGGTTATTACATATATGAAGATAATCAGTTGAAGTGTACAGACAAATGTAGATAAGGTTATTTCTAAAATGAAGTGTAATTATTATGTCAGAAATGTTAAGATGAAAAATGCATAGATTGCTAGCAAATATCACCTAATTATTGCGCTATTTGTACCATCCCATATAAAAGCATAAATGGAGCTTGTAAAATAGTTTGCAGTAATTTATTATTGGTAAATGATGAATTGGAGTGTCAAAATGATATTGAAATACCTTATTGCATTAAACAAAAAGAGGGAAAATGTTTGAAATGTCTTGATAATTATGAATATGATGAATAAAAAAATTAATGTTATTGTAACAGTCTTGAAACACACTTTGACTTGCTAATAAGTACTTGTTATAAATATTGCGATGATAATTGCTAGGTTTGTAAACAATTTTAATGCATTTAGTGCAAGCCAAATACTTTTTAAATTTAGATCCATAATAGAAATCTATGCATTCAAAAATGCCCCATAGGTTATTATGTAAAAGATTCAATAGTTTCTGTAGATAAAAAATTATGTATTAAATGCCCTAGCCAGTGCTTATCATGTATAAATAATCATATTTGTTTAAAATGTGATATTGGATATCGTTAATTCGCTTGTAACAACTCTTTAAATAGCGTATATTGTGTAGGAGATGATTTACTTTATTCAAAGCCAATATCTCAATAAATTCAATGTCAATTATGTGCAGTACTTAAATGCATAAAGTGTTTATAAAATAAATATGTTTGTGAATAATGTTAATTGGATTATCCTTTTTTATACTTGAATTCTTGCTTATAAAATTGTCCTGATGGTACCTATTCTGATGATTTGTATTAATGCCAGAAATGCCATGCTTTATGTTAGACATGCTCAAATAAATTTTCAACATCTTGTATCACCTGTAAAATACCATACAATTTGTAAGATTAAGATGGATCTTGCAAATGTGCTAATAGATATTTTTTATTTGAAAATTAATGTTATTCTAGTTGTCCTAGGTTTACTAAAGTTATTGATTATGATAATAGATTGTGTTAAGAATTATGTATTGAAGATAAATCATATCCTGTTTTTAATGATGATGGAGTGTTTGAGAACTGTGAATCAAATTTGAATCTGTTAGATTCTAAGTTTTGTGAATAAAATTTGATAAATTTAGATAAATATATTACTATTTAAATATAAAATACATCTATGAATGGATAAAATAAGAATATTTTAATAATTATTACGGTATCATAAACCCCAAAAGAATGTTATGACTTTGAATTAAAAATAAATCCAGAAATACAAGAAAGTAGTCAAAATCTGCAGTTCAAAGAATATCATGTTTAGAATAAATTTAATTTTTAATTTAAATTGCAAACTGAAATTGAAATAAAGAAAGTTTAACAGCAAGACATAAACAAATGTAAATTAAATATGTGTACTCTTTTCTTACAAATTTATTATTAAAGTGTATTAAAAAAAAAAATAAAGTTTGTTGTCAACTTAAAATCATCAGAAGTCTAGATAAAATTTGTGTAGTTAGCCAGCTTAACTTATTTGTTTTAAAGAGTCTTTAAGACATATTAATTTGAGGAGAGATAAATACTAGATTCAGTTATGTATGTTTATTGCTAAGAAGATTATATAGTTTGCAGTAACAAATCAATTATTGCTTTTACTTCTTCTTCAATTATTTTTCAAATTTCAATTTTGTTTGATGAAAGAAGAAAAATAAACTAAAAAATGATATTAATCCCTATCAAAGTATATTTAGTTAAATAAGATGAAACCTAATCATAAATTGAAGAATTCTTCTATTATAATTAAAATCCTTCATAGATAAAAATAGAAATTAATTTCAATTAAAATTTTGAAGGAAAATTAATTATGCTGTTTAAAGCAAGTGAATAATAAAATTACCACTTAGGCTTTGAGTAATTTGCTCAAAAAAATAAATAAAATTTCTACATAAAATAAGGTTTAGATTTAAAAATACAGAATAATTTATCATCAACAGAAAAAATTTAAAAAGATAATTTAGGAATAGTAAATATTTATGAAATTCTTTATCCTCTTAACATTCTTGTTTGTCTATTAATGATTTTATTTACTTTTATTACAGTGATTCTGAGAAGATTTCACATAAAAACTAAAAGATATCAATATTAAAATCATGAAATCAGCTCATTTTAGATGGCATAAAATGTTTCAAATGTTGAAAATTAAGAATAAGAATGATAAGAATACAAATTTGAAAATGAAATAACTTACTGAAATATGCATAAAATTAGTATTTTGAGTTTGAAAAAACTTAAATTGAATTATAAAAACTCAATTTATCTTAACTAAACAAAATAAGCCTAAAAGTAAAATAAATAATACTGTAATTCCTCACTAAGAGTGAAGAAAAAAAATAAGCGAACTGTATATTTTTTTTTGTTTTTTAATGAATACTTGTAAGTTATTGATAAAATAAGTTGGTGTTAGATTATTTATAAAAGAAATAAAGTATTTATTAAAATCTTATTTCTATATCAATCATATTGTTTCTAAAAAAATAAAGAGAGAAAAAAATAATTGAGTAATTAAGTATAAATTTATGAATTAAATATCATATCAAAAAATACATTTATAATTTGAAAGCTTATGAATTAAAATTTATTTCTTTTTTTATTTTAATATTTGCTTAAAGTTTTTTTAGATATCTTTTTATTAAATATTTTTGCTTAAAAAAATATTGTTTCTTTCCTAAATTTATACATCTCTATTTCAGTTTTACTTATCCAAAACTAAGAACATTTGAGTAAATTGTATCTTTAAATATTAACAAAATTTATTGTTATTGTCAAAGTTAATCTTAAAATAATTAGAATGAATAATTAGTAATTAATTTTTATCTTTGAAGTATTTGAAGTAGCTAAAAATGAATATACAATAAATAATATTTATTTTTTTATTTTTTTGCTTACAAGTTGTAACAGAAATATTTAACTAATCAGAGATAGATAAAATAGATAACTGCATATAACATATTTTTGTACCAAGCAGATTTAGCTAGTATTTATATGATTAATTGATTTGTATTTAATGCTAATTAGGATATGTTGTGTCTAAAAATTACAAATAGTGCCTACATTTTATGTTTTAGCTCTCTTACCTCTAGTATGCTAACTGCAAAAGACTAGCAGATGATGGAAATTGTGCTGAAGCCTTGGATGGAATTGAATTATTATCAAATAATTTGTATAAAATAGTAAAAGATCAAAAATTGTTTGAAAGATGTGCGATTGTTAATGAAACTGAATCAGAATGCCTTTTTCCAAGATTTGGGTTTGTTTTAGATGTTATAACGAAGAGAATTTTCAGAGACACTAGTATGACATTTTGTGCTTTTTTTGATTCAGATTAGTAGATATGTTTAAAATTTTAACAGAGATTTGTAAGGTAGAATTAAACATAGTAAGGAGTTTATCTAGGTGAGGATTTTATTAATCCAGATAAATTAGTAAATAAATCTACAAATTAAGAATTGATATGTGAATCAGATTTTGATTTGAATCTGAAATATCTTGATTAATTTGAAGGATGTCTTGCAAAATTTTCTGCACTTGAACCTAATGAAAATTTGTGTTCAATTTAATAAGCTATGAGAGATGATAAGTCAAAATGTGAAGTAGTTATACCATTTTGTTAAGAATATATGGAGATTTCTGGAAAATAATTATGTATAAAGTGCTTTCCATTCTATAAACTACACCTACAGACTTGTATACGATTGAATGGATGTACACTAACAAGCACAAAAAATCCTAACAACTGCATTTTGTGTGATAAAAATTTTATTTTATCTTAAGGAGAATGTGATTAGAGCAGTTAAAGAATGCTATAGAGTGAGTACTAAGAGAGAAAATTTTTAGAAAAAACATAAATAGATAATTATTATTTGAAGAGTTAAAATTAATTTCAACAATTTAAAGAAAATATTTTAGGGAACTAAAACTTTCGAAATGAACAAAAAAAAAGATAATTATTAAAGTATAAGGAAATTTAATAATTTTAAGCTAAAATTAAAACCAAGAATTTCAAAAACAAACATTTTATTTTGGAAGAAGAACCTAGTAAGAAAGATTTATTCAATGAAATGTGTATTTATAATAGCTTGAATTAATGTTTTAAATGTGTGTCTTATGATAACTATTACTTAGATATTAAATCAAATTAATGCTTAACTAGAGAGAGATCTGTTTGGTGTAAATATAAAATCTATAATAGTGATAATTGTTAAAAATTGATTTGTGATGAGCCAAGCAATTATAATTTTGGATTATTTGAAGATTTAGATTTAAATAATATAGAGACTCTTAATTATATAAATTACATAGTAAATAAGGTATTTGAAATAGATTAAATCATAACAGATTCAGAAATTATAAATCTTTCCTAAAAATATAAATTTTATGGTATTTCTTATGATAAAAATATTTAAATTTGTTTTTATTTACCAAAAAAAGATGACGAATTTATTTATCTTTAATATCCAAACTTTAATAAATGTAAAAATTAAGAGTACAAATTGATTGATATAATTGAAAGGAAATATTTAAAATTTAAGTGCTCAAATTATTTTATTATTAAAAATATACATTTTGAAAAATGTGTTTAATATGACCATGAAAAGTCATTTTGCTTAGAATGTGAAAATGGATTTTACTTCAACTAAATTACAATGTCTTGTCAGAAAAAAATTGAAAATTGTCTTATTCATAGCAAATATTTAACTTGTGTTATTTGCTAGAGTGGACATAAACTAGTAAAATAAATAAAATGTGAGCCTATATGTGGTATAGCTATACCAGGAGCTTAAAAATATTATTATTCGTTTTATTAATATGAAAAAGGCTAAATTATTTGCAAAAAGACTGATGTTCCTTGTAAAAAATTTTTTAATGAAAAATGCATAGAATGCTTTGAAGGATTTATTTTAGATCAATCTTAAGATAATGCTTGCCTAAAGGATGTATATTTCCCTGATTGTAAAGTTATAGATAAATTTTAATAAAATCAGAGAAGTGATTAGAAAGGAGCTCATCAATTTGAAGAAAAAATATGTATATAGTGTCAAGAGGGATATGTATTATTTGAAGGATTATGTTTTTGTCAAAAAGTAAGCTGCTTGCATCACTTTTATTGCGATAGTAAAAGATGTATGAAAAAATTTAGGAGCTTACTTATTGGTTAGTTAAATTTAGAGGAAAATTAATATTTAGAAAAGTATGGCAATTTCTATAAAGTACTTACTTGCAATATTGTGAATTGTCTCATGTGTTATGAGGGAAATATTTGCATAAAATGTAGGTATGGATATTAATTAGACAAAAAAAAGAAATCATGTGTGTACAACTCAACTAAAATTATTGATTTACCAACTTAAAAATATGGTGATAGTAATTGTGAATAATATTTACTGATAAATGAGTAAATTTAGGGATGTAAATTATGCAAGCAAGAATACTATCTCATGTAAGATTTTAATTGTTACTAAACTTGTCCCCCTGAATACATAAAATATTTTCTTTTCAACGATAGTGCTTTGTGCTATTAATGTCCTGTTGGATGCAAATAATGCTAATTTTTTATTTTTGATAAGCAACATGAATGGAATTTTACTTGCAGTTTTTGTCATGAAAATTTTTTTTACTATCCACAAACAAAAGAATGTAAAAGAAGGTGTATCTATTTTATTAAACAAGATAGCTTAAATGTTAATAAAAAAGGTTTATGTGTAGAAAGTTGTAATCCTGATTACTAGATTGATGAAAAGACTTGCACCACTAAATGCCCTAAGTTTTACATGACAATTAAAGGAAATAATTAATGTGCTGAATCATGTGAAGGGCTATATAAATATGAAGATATTCCTTTGAAATGCATTGATTAATGCTAAGAAGGTTATTACTCAAATGAAGAATAATTGTTGTGTAAAAAATGTTAAGTTGAAAATTGCTTAAAGTGTGACAAAAAACAACCTTCATATTGTTATTAATGTTAAAAATAGTTTTTTAATAATAATGGTTCTTGCATATTTAAATGCTTAAACTTTGAATTCTACAATGATTTAACTGAATGTAAATATGATAGTGGTTATTTACTTTTTTGCAAAGAACAAAATCAAGGTAAGTGCTTATAATGTGCTGAAACTTTTATTCTTGATGAATATAAAATAAAATGCATTTGCCCTGCGAAAAATTTTATAGATTGGGATTCATAATGCCGTAAGAGTTGTGATAATAACTGCAAAGTTTGTCTAAATGAATTATGCTTAGAATGTTAACCAAATAAAATTTATTTCAAAGAAAATCTCCCTCCTGTCTGTATTGATAAATGCCCACCTGGTTATTTTCTTAAGATGGGTGATAAAAATTATAGAAATTATATTTGTGTAAAATGTCAATAAGAATGTCTAACATGCAATAATGAATACTCGTGTATAATATGTAAAGAACCTTATCAAGCATAGAGTTGTGGTGATTCTATAAATGTAATTTGTTAGAACCCTGGATTAAATAGTTAGTAATTAGAAGCTTTTTTTAACAACAATAAATGTTGCTTTATTAACAACTGCATGTAATGTATATAAAATAGAAACATTTGTGAAAAATGTAATTTTAAATATCCTTATCTCTACTTGAATTCTTGCTTATAATACTGCCCTGATGGTACCTATCCTGATAATTTGTTTCAATGCTAAAAATGTCATACTTTATGTAAAACCTGCTCTAATGAATTACCAAAATCTTGCATTACTTGTAGTCTACCATAAAAATTTTAAGAATTAGATGGATCTTGCAGATGTACTAATAAATAATTTTTTTTAAAAAGCTAATGCTATTCTAGCTGTCCTAGGTTTACAAAAGTAATAGATAATAATAATAGAATGTGTTAAGAATGGTGTATTGAAGATAATTCTTATCCTATTTTTAATGATGAGGGATTATTTGAGAGCTGTGAATCTAACTTGAACTTGGAAAGTTCTAAATTTTGTGAACAAAATATAATAAATTTAGATAAATATATTACTATTTAATTGAAAAATACTCCTTTTAATGGATAGCACATCAATACTTTTATAATTGTTACAGTATAATAAGTACCATAGGAATGTTATGATTTTAAGTTAAAGTCAAACATTTAAGAAAACGATTTGAACCTAGAATTGAAAGATTATAAAGTTAAAGACAAATTAAGTTTTGAGTTTAAGTTACAAAGTAAAATTGAATTATCTTAACTTTAATAGGCAGATATTAATTAATGTAAGTAAAATAAATGCACTTTATTTTTATAAATTTATTTAAGAAAAATCAAAAGGAAAACAATAAAGTTCACAATCAACTTACAATCATAAGTGGTTAAAAAATAATCAATCTAATTAGTTAACTTAGATTATATCTAAAGATTAGTAATTAAATAAAAAGAACTAGATAGTAAATAAAACATAGATTCAATAATGCTAGTTGATTGTTAAGATTATATTATTTGCAATAATTAATCTATTATTGCTTTTCCTTCTACTTTAGTATTATTTCATATTATTTCTTTTTCTGATGATAAGAAAGAAATAAATAAATAATTTGTTTTAGTACCAATATTGGCTTATTTAATTAAAAAAGATTAAACTTAATAGAAAATTGAGGAAATATTTTTTAATAATAATATTCCATCTTAAATAAAAATTGAATTTAATTTTAACTAAGTATTTGAGGGAAATTTAGTTTTCTAAATAAAAGTTATTGAATCAAATAATAATTATTTAGACTATGTAAAATTTGTTGAGGGCAGTAAATAATCTTATTATATTGAGAAAAGTGTAAATATAATAATTTAAAATAAATAAAACTTAACAGAAAATAAAGAATAAACAAATTAAAATGATAGTTAGTTATACCAGATAATGTTTATCTTTAATATTGTTATTTTTATATTAATAATAACTCTAGCTATAATCAGACTTATCAAAAAGAATGAAGAAAAGAATCTTTAATTTCATGAAAAAGAAGAAAATTAAGAATAAAATTAGAATTTAAAGCATTAAAATCAAATTTAAAGTTATTCAGACTTCAATAATGAATAATTTGAATTTAAATGAAATAAAAAGTAAATATTATTAAGACTTGTACAAAGATTATATTTAACTTTTATATTTACTTCATCAAATTTTATAAAATTAATTTTAATAAATTTACGAAATTAAGGAATTCAGCTTAATTATTTTATTTTTTAAAGGAAAGTGTTTTACCTAATTATTCACAATTGATGTTCATTTTTGTTGAAATTAATTTGATATATCTATTTGACTTACTTTTTTTCTTTTTCCACTCTTAATCTCTAATTTTTGCTTTCAAAATCAAGGATAATTAATTTATAAATACTGTATGTTAATTAACAAACAAGTTGAAATGAATTTGATATATTTATTAAATAACTCAAACTAGTGAATAACTTTTAATAAATCAAAATAATCATTACACTTTTTTGAAAAGCTGTAAGATGATTATATTCAAAAGGAATATTGAGTAAGAAATATTCAAAAAACAAAAATTACAGGTTATTATAAAATAAAACTTTGCATATTCTTTAATACAGTTATTTTTGCTAAAATATTATAGGGAAATTTAAATCTAAAAATTATTTATATTAAATTATTAAATATTCTCATATATAAAACTTGTAAGGGTCATTTTTATATCACTTACATATTTATCAACCTATTTTAATAAATAAATTTAATCTTTACAAAAATTAATTAAAAATATAGGCAAAAAATTTTTGAAAACTAAGATTAAACATAATGAATATAAATAGTATAATCATATTACTCTAAATTTGCTTTAGCCATATTACTTGTGAGCTATTTAACAAATTAGAGATTGATAAAATAGAAAATTGTGTGGAACATATTTTCGCTCCAAGCAGATTTAGCTAGTACCTTTATGATTAACTGAATTATTGCCAAATAATGAGTTTACAATTGTAAAAAATTAAAAGTTTTTGGAAAGATGTGCTGTTGTGAATGAATCTGAATCTAAATGTCTTTTTCCAAAGGTTTGGATATATTTTAGATATAAAGACTAAATAAATTTTTAAAGACACGCATATGACATATTGTGGAATATTTTATTCTAAATAGGAAAAATGTTTGAGATTTCAACAAAGATTTGTGAGGTATTAATATACTTAATAAGGAGTTTTTGTTAATCCTGATAAATTAATAGATTATTCTAATACTATATAGTTAATTTGCTTAAATAATTTTGGAAATAATCTTAAAGATGTTAATTAATTAGAAGGTTGTTTTAATGAAGGTTTTTCATGAAAAAATGCTCACAATAATTTGCTTCAAGGGATGATTTCTAAGATTGCTAGTCAATTATTCCATATTGTTATATTGTTAGGAATATATGGAAATTTAAAGAAAACAAATATGAATTAAATGCATTCCTCTTTTTAAGCTTCACTTATAAAATTGTGCCCAATTAAATGGATGTATATCTGTTAGAAAAAAAATGAAAATAAATGTTTAAAATGTTATTAAAATTATTTACTTTAAAATGGAGAATGTATTTAAATTAGCTAAAGAAATTTAGAGTAGATTTAAATGGAGCAAAATATTTTAGGAAATACTTAGTTTGATAATTAATAAAAAAACTCAAATTTTATATAACCAACATGAAATACCCAGAAAAATGTTAACTTTAAGTATGAATAAGCAGAAATAAGATTAATTTAAGAAGAAAATTTTAAAAAGTTAAATAAAAAATAAATTATGTAAGAAACTGAAAACATTTAAAATTTAAATAAAATATAAAATAAAGCCCATATTTTAAGAGAAGATGATTCAGATTTTTAAGAATAAAAAGAAAGGTAATGTATTTTTTAATAATTTAAAATTATGTGTTCAGTACCTTTTCCCTAGCTAAAGTTATCTGGATATCTAATAAAACAGATGTTTGATAAGAGAAAAATCAATTAATTGTGACTTTAAAATAGATGATAGGGATGAGTGTTAAAATTTTTTTACACTTTTCCTAAAATATAGAATCCACTTTTTTTTAAAAAACTTGACTTAAAAAATATAGAGACTCTTAAATATTTAAATTATTTGATTGACAAGAATTTTGGATTGGATTCTATTATTGATGACTAAGAGTATCAAAATATTTCCTAAAGATACTTATTTTATGGAATCGATAACAGCTAATCTAAACCTTTCTATATCAAGAGTTATTTATCAGAAAAGGAACATTTATTTTTTTAAACCTAAAGTTTTGGTGTTTGCGAAGATTTTAAATATAAATTAATAGATACTTATAGTTTATCTTATTTAGCATTCATGTGCTAAGAAGAAATAAAATTTTAATATTTACATTTTGATCATTGCATGAAATATGACCATGAGTTTTCATTATGCTTAGAAGGTGAAAATGGATATTACTTTAATACAGGTGCTATGTCTTGTTTGCCAAAAATTGAAAATTGTCTTATCCATTGCAAGTTAAAAAATTGTATTATTTGCTAAAGTGGATTTAAATTTGTTGATGATTTATATTGTGAGCCTATTTGAGGTATTGATATTCCATTTGAAGGATTTGTTTTAGATAAATCCTAAGATAATATTTGCATAAAAGACATTTATTTTCCTGATTGTAAAGTTATAGTTAAATAGATAAAATCAAAAAAGAAATTAAAAAATTCATAGCTTTGAAGATAAAGTATGTATTTAATGTGAAGAAGAATATGTTCTATTTCAAAGATTGTGTTTTTGCTAAAAAAAAAGTTCATATTTTTTGATTAGGTGCATGAAAAAATTTAGGAGTTTGTTCATCGGATAGCTCAATTTAGAAGATAATTAACATTTAGAAAAACAAGGCAGTTTCTATAAAATACTCACATATAATATTCCTAATTGCCTTATATGCTATGAAGGAAATATTTGCATAAAATGTAGATATGGATATTCTTTTCAACAAAATTAATAAATTTGTATTTACATTGGATAGAAAATTAGTGAATTTAAAACTCACCAGTAAAAAAATGAAGCTTGTATTGTATTTGCATAAGAAAAATCTGATTTTTACTGCCATAAATGTAAATTAGGATATTATTTAATGCCTGATTTTAATTGCTATTAATCTTGTCCTCCTGGCTACTAAATACATTTGGATTATGATAATGGTAGTCTTTGTAACTTATGTCTATTTGGATGTCAAACATGCAATTTTAAAAAATTTTCTTTTGTGGAACATCTAAGTTATTGTGAAAGTTGTCATGAAAATTTTTTTTATTATCAAGCAACAAAAGAGTGTAAACGAATTTGTGTTTTTTTATTAAAAGCCTAAACTAGATAATTCTGAATAAAATATATATCAATATAATAATAATCCATAATATAGTCTGGGTTAAAAAACTTGCACAGACAAATGTCCTAAATTTTACAAAACAGCTAAAGGATAAAATATTTGTGAAGGATTTTTTAGATATGAAGATAATCTTTAAAATGTGCTGATGAATGTTAAAAAGGGTATTTAGAAATTAAAGAGGAAATGTTGTGTAGAAAATGCCTTTCTGAAATTTGCTCAAAATGTAGTAAAAAAACCCTTAGTTGTGCATAGAGTACAACTTTTAATATTATAATAGTGATGGTAGATGCTTATATATATGTTAGAATTAAATTTTAGTAAATGATAGATCTCTTTGCTTTTATAATTATGGTTTTAGTATACCATATTGTATAGAACAAACAAATAAAACATGCTTAAAATGCTTAGAAAATTTCATTTGAGATGATGCTAAAGATAAATGTATTCGTCCTTCTCCTGAATATTATGTAAATTAAATTTCTAACACTTGCTTAAAATAATGTGATAATAACTGCATTAATTGCTAAAATTATAGATGTATTTAATGTAAACCTAATTTTTATTTGATTTCAAAAGAGGATATTAGCTATTATTGAAAAATGCCCAATACATTATTATATTTCAGAAGATAAAAATATAGGTGAGAATTATAAAGCTTGTATTAAATGCCCTGAGGAATGTCTTTCTTGTGAGAATTAGGACACATGCACAGAATGTAACACTTAATTTGAAGAATACATTTGCAATGACTCTACAAAAAGTTTATATTGTAAAGGCAAAAAATCCCAAAAATTATCTGATTAACAAATCAAATTGAAAATATGTTGTGTAATAAATAATTGTTAACTATGCTCTAAAAACCCACTTATTTGTGAAAAATGTAACAACTTATATCCTTATCTCTATTTAAATTCATGCTTATCAATTTGTCCTGATGGGACTTATCCTGATGAATAAAATCAGTCCTAAAAATGTCATCCTTTATGCTAAACCTGCTCAAATAAATTTTCAATATCTTGTACCACTTGTTAGCTAACCATAAAATTAATATCTGTAAGATGGTACTTGTAGATGCAAAAATTAAAAGTTTTATTTTTAGAAAAAATGCTATTCTAAATGTCTCAGATTCACAAGATTGATTAATGATGATAGTGACAGTAATAATAGGATCTGTTAAGAATTATGCATTTCTAAAGATTTTTCTTATTAATCTAAATCACTTTATAAAAATTGATATGAAAACAGCTTAATAGAATGGATAATAATAAATTATTCATATATTCATAACAATAACAGAAACTCCAAAATAGTGCTATGATTTTGATTTGAAGATAAATCCACAAATTTCAGAAAATTAGTTTTTTCTTGATTTCAAAGACTCTTTTTTTGAAAGCAATATTAATTTTAGATTTAGATTAGAAATTAAAATTGAGTTAGCCAAGATTAGGGAGCTCAATATTAATAAATGTAAATAAAATATATGTACACTGTTTTTATAAATTTACCATAAAGGTATATTAAAGAAATCCATAAAGTTTACAGTAGATTTGAAATCTTAATTGGTAAAAATAAATTCTCTGTAATCAATTAACTAAAAATAATATTTAGTAAGTGCTAATTAAAAATTATTAATTTGATAGCAGCAAAACAATTGATTCAGTTTTGTAAGTTTACTGCAATGATTTTGTAATTTGCAATTCTCAATCTATTGTTGCTTATACTTCTTCTGAATTAAAGTTTAATATATCAGTATTGTCTGATAATCGAAAAGAAGTCATTAAATAAGGTAAATTAATTCCAATCAAAGTATATGTAGTCAAATAAGATTAAATACAATATTAAATATATGATTTCTATTACAACAAACTTCTAACACTCATAAATAACAATTGAAATGAATTTCAATCAAAACTTTGAAGCAAAATTGGTAATATTAATAAAAGTAAGTGAATAAAAAAGAGATTATTTTGAATATGAGCAATTAATCTATATAAACAATTAATAATATTATACACAATAATAAATAGATATAAAAATATTACCATAATAGAATAAAGATGACTAAAAAAGTTAGGATGCTGAAGGTTTAATAACTCAAGAAGTTTATACTATTCTCTTAACTTTTAACATTTTTATTTTTATAATTATGATGATTGTTTTAGTTTTTCTAGCCTTATTTAGAACATTTAGAGCAAATTAATCTAAATATTAGTAGTAAAATGATGAATAAGAACCAATAAAAGATTAAAATTATTTCTCGAATATTTAAAATTAAGATTCAGTATTCAAAAATTTTTGATTTGATTAACATCTCTTTTTTTAATATTGCTAGTTCTTGAAAGATTTTTTCCAAGTCGAGCTTTTTAAAATTGATTTCAATAATTTTTCTGATATTTTGTTAATTAAAAAAATATGAACAAAATAGAACTAAGTGGGCTATTATTTTTAATTATTTGAGAGATTAAAAGCAAAAAAAAATTTTTAATGTTTTTTATGAATTGAGATTGAGTAAAATAAATATTATCTCCTTATCTTCAAAGGTTTCTTTTCTTTTTATATATTAATTAATTTGAAAAATCTATATTTAAATTCAATAAATTGAGTGTTAAATTAAGCTTATGGAAACTCAAATCCAATAAATAAATTTAAATAAAAATGGCTGGTTGAAGTTTCCTGATTATTTTATCCTTTTAAAAGATTATTTTTTTATTATTTCAAAAATATTAAAAATTTGATACAAATATTTTGTAATTGAAATTTGAAAAAGTTGTAAATCCTTTTTATAAATATATTGTGTTAAGTTTATTAGAAATTAAGTTTGTGTTATTAGAAAAAGGATTGAAAATTTGATTTTGTTAAAGTCAAAGTGTTATTTTTAATAAAAGAATGTAGAAAGATCTAAAATTAGTATTATCTTATAGTTTTATATTTATATTTTGTTTCTTGACAACAATAACCAAGTAATTCATAGTAAAAGAAAATATACCTTTTTGTATTGAGTAAATACAGGCTCCTAGCAGATTTAGTTAATATCTCTATGATTAGGATTTGTGCATTAGATGTGTGTTAGGATATGTTGTGTCAAAAAATTATAAATAATGTTTAGAATTTAGATATGAACTTAACTATCTTTAATATGGAAACTGTAAGAGACTATAATTAGATGGATTTTGTGGAGAGGCATTAGATGGGATTGAGTTACTTCCTAATCGAGCATTTACAATTGTGTAGGATCAAAAATTTTTAGAAAGATGTGCCATTGTTTCAGAAAGCTAATCAGAATGTATATTCCCTAGATTTGGTTTTATTTTAGATGTTAAAACAGGGCTGTTATTTAAAGATACGGAAATGACTTTTTGTGCACTCTATGATTCTAAGCTTGATGATTGTGTTTAATTTTAGTAAATGTTTATCAGATTCCCTAATACTAAACAAGGAGCTTATTTAGGTACTTCATTTTTGAATCCTCTTATGATATCATTTAATTCTACATCTGAAAAAATAATTTGCTCAGGAGATTTCACCTATTAGTAATATATTTAATTATCAAAAATAGAAGGTTGCTTTTAAGATATTAAAATTATTAACCACTGCAAATTTTAGAAATATTAAAACTATTGCTAATAGTGTGAAAGAGGCTATGCTTTAAGGGATGATAAAGCAATTTGCTCATAAACAATTCCTTTTTGCTAGGTATACATGGTTATTCATAATACTAATATTTGCATTAGATGCAATAAAAATTATAAATTACAAAATTAAAATTGTATTTAATTAACAAATTGCAAAATTGTAAGTAGGAAAAATCCTAATATATGCATAGGCTGTAAAAGAAATTATATATTATTAAATGGGTAGTGTTTAGATTCAGAATTAATTTAAAAGAGAGATGGAGAAAATATTCTGGGTATAAGAGATGTTGATGGTAATCATGATGTATTAGAAGATAGTGAGATTTAATAAAGAAAATATAAGGAGAACAATAAAGATAATCAAGAAGATAAATAGCCAAATAAAAATGATTTACCTCATCAAATTAACAAAGAAGATGGTGAAAGAATTTTATAACCTCAACAAAATAAATATTCTTAGTTAAAAAATGATAAAATTAATTAGAATTTTATTGAAACCTAAGAGATTGATTTGTCTTTGGATTCAAATTTAAGAAAAAAATTAGATCAGAAACAACCTTTAAAAGAAGGAAATTAATTAATTTAACTTCTAAAAAAGAAATTTAGAAATATTTAAGAATTTTTTTAAACTAATGAAAATTGTCTAGCATATAATGATAAGCAATGTTTAGCTTGTTAGAGTCCCTAGATGTTTTACTTTGATGAAAATATAAATGAATGTGTTCAAAGGATTCGCTCTAAAGATTGCCTTTACCCAGTTTTAAACAGAGATGCTTGCTAGAATTTCAAGTGCAAGGTTGGTAATTTTATAGATAAAATATTCTTAGAATAATTCGATATTAAAGTAAAATAAATAATTAACTATCTTATTCACATAGAAGATAAGTTTTTTGGATCAGATAATATGATGAATGAGTTGGAAGTAGAAGAATTAAGAAATCATTAACTTAGTTTAGGTATAAATACTAAAATTACATCAAACTTGTGTCACCCATCTGCAAAGTTTGGGGGTTAATGTATTGAATTTGGATATTAATGTGAATGTAAAAAAAATTTATTTCCTTCGCTAAATTTAACTTAAACTAATTATTATCTTACAATTAATTGCGTTGATAGATTGTAGATGAAAAATATTCAAATAGAAAGATGCCTACAATACGATTTAGAAAAAAGCTTTTGCTTTGAATGCAAAAAAGGATACTATTTTAATTCTAAATCCATGATTTGTGAATAAAATATTCCAAATTGTTTGATACACACCCTATAAAATACATGCTTTCTTTGTTAAAGTGGATATTAATTAGTAAATAATACATTTTGCTAGCCAATTTGTGGTCCTTACCCTTACACATCTAAAACTGAAGCTCTGAGATTATATAATTCTTGGATGATAAAAAATGATAACGAAAGTGATTAATAAAAAATGGATTGCATAGCTTAGGTAAAACCTTGTTACAAGTTTAAAAAAGATAGATGCATTGAATGTTTTGAAGGATATGTTTTAGATTAAAGTAAAGATTTTATTTGCATTAGAGATGCATATTTTCCAGATTGCAAAGTTATTGATTAAATTGAGTAAATTTTAGAAGCTAAATCTCTAAGAAAAGGATATTCTCATGAAAATAAAGAATGTATCTCATGCTAAAAAGACTATCAATTAATAGATGGGCTTTGCTTTTGTTAAAAATAAAAATGTATGAATTATATATTTTGTAATGGAAAATAATGCTTTAAAAAACATTTTAGCATATTTTCTGGGTTTTTAAATTTGCCTGATAATTATTACTTAGAAAAATTTGGAAAAATTTATAAAGCATTTGAATGTAAAATTAAGAATTGCAATAAGTGTGTAGAAGGAAATATTTGTTAGACATGTTAATATGGTTATTATTATGATAGTTAAGAATAAATGTGCATTTATTTAGGAGATTAATAATTTATCGTTGATGGATAATTAAACTAACCAATTGAATCTGCTTGTGAGGAGTATTTAAAAAAAGAATGTAAGAAATGTAAAAAAGGATATTTTTTAATGTAAGATTAATAATGCTACAAAAAATGTAAAAAAAATGATATTATTTATCCAACATCAATTAATGGAGATTTATGTTTAACATGCCCTATAGGATGCCAAGAGTGTAATTTTGATTTATTATCTTTCATTTATCCAAAATAAATCGCATGTAGTTTGTGCCATAAAGATTATTTTTAATATGAAGATTAAACTTGTAAAGCAACATGTAATTTTATTAAAGTAAATAATGGTTTCACAAAAAAGTGCACCAGGTATTGCAAAAATCTACATATGTTTTAGCATGAAGGACAATGTGTTGAAAAATGTCCTCATAATTTTTACTTAATAGAAAAAGGGGATTTAATCTGTCTGGAATCATGTGATGGGTTTTTAAGAAATGAGGAAAACAAGTAATTGTGTTAGAAATACTGTGAAGAAGGATATTACTAGGAAGGATAAACTTGTAAAAAATGCAAAGCATTAAACTGTAAAATTTGTAGTTCAGAAAATCCTGAAATATGTCTAGTTTGCTTATCTTAATCAGGATTTTCTATTTAGAATTTAGATGGCATTTGCAAAATTATTTGTCAAGGTAATCATTTAGCAGATAAAATAGAAGAATGTAGAAAATATGTAGAGTGCTAAAATGCTGCAGAAAGTTATTGCTAAAATTGTCCAAAAACTTTTATTTATAATAAGTAAAAATCTGAGTGTTAATGTCCTAATAATACAGCACTTTATTTGGAACTTTTTATTTGCATTTAAATTTGTGGTGACAAATTGTAATAATTTGATCCCAAATTTCCTTAGAAGTGCTAAAAATGCTAACCTAGATCTTTTAAATTACAAGATAATAGTTTAGCCTTTTGTTTAGATAAATGTCCAAATGGATATTATGAGGATTTAAAAAGTTAATCATGTTAAAAATGCCCATAATCTTGTTTTAGTTGTGAAAATGAAAATAACTGTACTCTGTGCTAACCTTTTTACACTAAGGTTTATTATGATGAAATTAATAAAAAGGCCAACTGTATCTGCAAAGACAAGAAATGTGAAAAGTAGTGTGAAAGTCTAGATATTTTTCAGATTTAATTTGAATGTTGTTTTGTTCGTAATTGTCAGTTATGTTCTAAAAACAAGCATCTTTGTGAAAAATGTTTCCATTATTCACCTTATCTATTTTTAAACACATGTTTATTAAACTGTCCAGAAGGAACTTTTGCTGACTTATAAAATAATTGCATTCCCTGTGATCGTTTTTGCAAAACTTGTATTGGAAAGAGCTCTAACTGCACTAGTTGTGTTTTGAATTAAAAATTTGCTGAGGATGATGAAACATGTAAATGTAAAAATTAGAAACTATTTTATTCTAAATAATGTTTTTCCTTCTGTCCAAGATTTACAAAGAGTGTTTAGGCTCAAGGATATTGTGAAGAGTATTGCCCTTAGAATAATTCTTTTCCTGTTTTTGATGAAAATGGGGAATTTGAGAGATGTGAATCTGATTTTAGCAGCAATAACTCTAAATTTTGTGAATAGAGTTTAATTAACATAGATAAATTTATTATTTTTTCTATTAAAGATGAAAATTAGTAGGTACATTTTCAAGACAAAGCTTTTACCTTAATTATTTAAGTAAACTCAACTCCAAAAGAATGCTATAATTTTTAACTTAAAACTAATTTATCAGATAATTAAAGCAACTTAACATTAAAATTAAAAGATTTAAAAATAATTGATAAATTCAATTTTAATTTTAGATTAGAGAGCATAATCAATATTTAAGAGTTTTATCAAAATAATTAAAAATTATGCAAAAAAAATGTTTGTTATTTATTCTTTTAAATATTTTTACAAAATCAATTAAGGCTAACTATATAGTTTTAAGTCGACTTCAATTCAATATTTACCAAAATATAATCCATAAGTTAGCATTCTTAGGAAACTCTTGACTATCAAAAATAATTTGTAGAAAAAATCAGTTAAGATGAAATATTAAATTCATAATTATTAGTTGAATGTCAAGGTTTAAAAACTTGCAACAGTTCTTTAATTATCGTTCATACATTTAAGAATGTTGCTTTTAGTTTAAAAAATGAATAAGCTAATAATGGAGATTAATAATTAATTATTTAACCAATCTCAGTATATATCTAAAAAGAAGATTAAACATTAATACCAATACATAACTTTTTCTATGAAAACTTTTATCCATCATAATTAAGCATGACTATTCAGTTTGAAAAAGTAACTTAAGGAAAAATATTCTTGCTATTTAAGACAAACAACTGGAGGTATAGGTATCAAGGCTAAGAATATTTTAACAAAAGATGTAAAAGTTGTAGATACATTCTTAAAAATGTTGATATCAATGTGATGGATGAAATAAATTACTAGGACTTTTATTATCAAAAAAATTAAAAAAATTAATCTGAAGAATACTATGTTTTCTTTGAAGTCATATTATTCATAAATATATTCATTTGCTTAGTAATCTTGTCTAAATTTATCATAAAATGCTTACAAGAACATTAGATAAAAAAATTAAATTACTAATAACACATTGATGACTAAGAATCAAAAAATTTCAATAAATCTGTTGATTAAAAAGAAAGAAAAGAGGACATAAACATGCAAGATATTTTTGCTGAATAGATTTGAAGTTTAATAAATATCTTTCACAAAACCAATTTTATAAATTGAAATTAAATTTAAATCTTAATTTTTGAAAAAAATCCAAAATGTGAGAGCCTTATTTTTTGAAAATAACAGAAGGAAAATATGATTGATAGAAAAATTAATATTTATAATAAAATCATACTTTAAACTGAAGATAATTATTAATGGCAAATTTATTGCAATGAATCAAATGAATTATGAAGTAGGGAAGAAATAAAAATTCAAAATCTTTAAGTTTAATGAATGAAAATCAAATAAAAAAACCTTTCACCAATTATATATTTTTTGCTTGTAAGCTAATTTGTTTAATTAATTATTTCTTTGAACTTAAATTTATTGTATGAGGTAAAATAATTTATTTACATGTTTTATTCCTTTGCTAACTTTTATTAACAAAGTATTTAGTAATTTTCCACAGAAAATATAAAGAAGAAAGCTTTTTTTTTAAAACAAAAATAGAAAATAGAAATTTAACATTATCGATTTTAAAGTGATTTATTTTTATGTATCTATTTACTTATTTTTCTAAATTTCTAAAGAAATAAATCAACACAACCATTAAATATTTTTGATCATTAAGAAGCATGAAAATTTTCAATTTTCTAAGTACCAGTTTTTGAATCAAGATCAAAATAATTTGATTATTAAGATAAGTAAAGAAAATTCGTTGAAATAAATTCATAAGTGAGTTTTATTTTAAAATACCAAAAATTTTTGAAAGATTTTATAAAATTTACTGAAATTCTATACAAAAAAATAAACAAACCAACAAACAAAAGCAACAAATAGATTATATTTATTTCAACAAATAACCTAGAAGTAATAAAATAGGATAATTCTAGATATTTATTATCAATTAAGCTTAAAGCAGGTCTAGTAGCAGCAAAATATACAATTAATCAATAGATTTAACCCCATTCTTTATTTTTTGAAAATATTCAAACAAAAAACATAATATCTGAAAAAATCATTGAACTTAGGTTGGAATAAAATATCATTTTAAAAAAAATTGAGCTTTTGGATAGAATAAAATGAAAAAACGTAAAGATTGCAAAACAATTTTATCAAGGTCTTATTATTTAGTAGGCGCACTTTGCTTCATTAGTTTACAATACTACTTGTTTGTATTTTAGTTTATGAGAGATAGATTTTAATTCTACACAGCCTCTACTGTAACTATTCTCTTCTTCTTTCATGTGCTTTTTTTTCTCCTGCTGTGGTCTATGTTTCAATCTATTACTAGTGATCCAGGCAAAGTACCTCTTTACTGGGGTTTAATTATGGATGACCCTGAAACTAAAAAGCGTAGATATTGTTTAATTTGTCATTAATTTAAACCAGAAAGATCACATCATTGCTCTACATGTGAGCGATGTGTCTTAAATATGGATCATCACTGCCCGTGGATTATGAATTGTATAGGATTTCATAATAGAAAATTCTTCATCTTGATGGTTTTTTACATTTCTTTAACAATAATATATGTCATAACATTTGAGCTACTATTTGCTGTTGATATTATCCGTTTTCACTTTAGTGATTTCACATTAGCAAATTTAATATTTAAAGGTTTAGCACTAATAGTTACAATATTGTTTGCTAGTGTAATAATCAACTTCTTCCACTTTCACATATAGCTCCTCTTGCATAATACAACAACAATAGAAACTATGGAAAAATAAAAGAATGAGCAGCAAGGATAACCTGTATAAAAAGAGAATCCTTTTGATTATGGTTATAAATATAATTGGTATCAAGTATTTGGATTAAATCCTTATTTATGGCTCTTCCCAATATTTGGTTAGTCAGGAAAGCCTTTAGGTGATGGAGTCACTTGGGATAGATTCCCTATGCAATATTATATATAGGATCATAATCCTAATATGGTAACTTTGCAACAAAGATAGAATAACTCTTAAGGAATAATTAGTAGTAATATTTGAAATAAAATAACTAAACAGATAGTATTTAAATTAAATAATTTAAAAGTAACAATCTTTAAAATTAAAATAATTAATTGGAAAAAAACACTCATTTAATATTTTCTATTGTAAAATAGTTAATTTATCTCTATGCGTTCACTAAAATTTAAAATACGAAATTATTTCGTTTTTCTCTTCTTTTAAATTAAAAAACTTATAAAAATAGTTAAATTCTTATTATGATCCAATCTTAAGTTTTTTAAGAAGGTTTTATTTATGCATAATCAATAAACTATCAAAAATAAGTTGATTCAAATATTTATGTTTCAAATTAATTTGTTTATTTTTAAAAGTATTTATCTTATTTTATTTTGAATTTGCTCTTTTTTTTTGTTTGAATTTATTACATAGATGATAATCTATTTTTTCATTTCCTTAATGTAAATTTAATTTATTTGAAAACCTCTTTGGCTTGAGTTAACAAAGAAATAAAATAAACATAAAACAAATGAGTGTATAAAGAATATGATTTGAATAATTTCAGAATCAAAACGTTAATATAGAAAATTAAAATATGAACAATACCAAATTATTTAAGAAGATATAATTAAAAAATAATGTATTAGGTTTAAATTTTATTTTTATTTGATATACTTTATATATTTTTAAAGATCGGCTATGTGTAGTAGTCAATATATTTCATTTAAACATGCATGCATGAGTGGGTAGATGGGTAAATAGATCGATATTTTAGTGCTTTTGCAAATTTATCAAGTGTGATCAATAATAAGATGTCAGATCTTATGTAAAATTCTCAATAATTAGAGTGAGATATTTTTGCTTTAAGTTTATTTTATGTTATTATTATTTTTATTTTTATAATTATTATGAACTTTATTTTGATACTAGACAGACCTTTGTTAGTTTTATTTATTTATTCAATAGCAAATAGATTACTTTTTTCCTAAAATTTCTATTATGATTAGATCCATAAACATATTGCATCAATATAAGGTACTAAAAATCCATTTCTAGGAGAGCTTATCTTTTTTTATTAAATCATTTGAGCTAATTTTTATGATAATACAGTTCCATAATAAATGTATTTTAGAGCAGATAAGAAGTAAGGAAAAATAATAAAACGATTGATTCATTGGTTATAAAAAGAAATAAGCTGGTTATAGAATTAATTTATCTTTAATTTATTGACAAACTAACTAACTAACTTACTTGCTAAATTGTTTATTTATTTATTATTGTTATTATTTATGTTTGTGTTGAAAATTAGATGATTACTTAGTATAAATATTACAAAATGATTCTTTCTCTCTTGCTCATTAGAAGTTTTTACAAATCACATCAAATACCTAATTGAAAATGTATACACATGCAAATATATTTTGTTGAGCCACTACAGAAATTATATTTTTTATTAGTGAGTTAAATATTATTCAACTCATATTTTCCATTCTAGCTCTATTTCATAGTTTAATATAAATAAGTTAAAATTTCCAAGGAAAAATGTTTAAATTTTAAGTATTTACTTTATTAATTAATCAATTGTAATCACTACCATTTCATCTTCCTAATCTTAATCCTCCTCCTCTTCTATTACCACTTGATCATTGTTTTCCACCTTTATTTTTTAAAATTATTTTATAAGCCAAAAATTTTATAATTTACTTACATCTTAATTTTCGTTTGTCAAATTTTAACTTTCCTCGATACCATACACTTCAGGCTAGTTTTCATGATTAGAACTCTAAGCATTATTATTATTTGCTAAGCTATTATTTACTCCTACTGTATTCTATGAATTGGGTAAGTTGCTTGGTTATTTATTAGATTGATCTATACCACCAGCTGGCTTTGAATTGATTACATCTTTGTTATCTTTGTCTGAAATTTGATTTGAGATATCCTTAATTAAATAACAAATAAATTTTGAAATAAGAAGAGAAAATAATATTTTAAAATTCTTGGTTTTTAATTTTTGTTTGAAACTATTGAGTCATCATATTTATTATTATTTAAAGGCATTTTTCTATTGTTTCTTTTTTTGTTAATAGTTAATAACAATTCGAAACTCTAAGGTATTTTTGAGTAGATTTTTATATTAAATTGATTGCTAATTATTTTTAGATTTTAAAGGAGCTTTTAAATTATTTAATGCTTTATTTATTGGAAGAATATATTTTTCTTGTGATTTTTGTTGGATAAAATATTGTCATATCCTAAATGCATTTGCGTACATTTTGATTCAATGAATATTTTCTGGTTAATTTTTGTTTGAACCAAATTATATTTTCTAAATATTTTTTATTGGATCTTACTAAATATTTGATTAGTAACTAACTAACTACTCATTTTTAACTCAAAAAATTAATAAAATTAACTAAATGGATAGGTATTAATTCAAATACTGAGAAATAACTAAATAATAGAGATTAGCCAAAAGTAAGTTAGTTTGAATGTAAAACCACTTGAAATTATTGATTTGAATTCAAAACAATTGATATTAATGGTTATGTATAAACGATCTTTGATATTTTTTGAAATTGCCTTAATAATAGTAATCTTTATCTAGAGTTAGAATAGAAAATAAATTGGATAAACAACAGTGATTTTATGAATATGGTAATCATAAAAACTATCTCAAAGCTAGAGAGAAGTAATTTGAAAGTTATTGATTATATAATTGTCAGTGCCATAAGTTTGTGGAGGTTCAATGATTTCTTAAAAAAATAAATATTTACCTTAATATTTTCTTGTATGTCCTTTGATTTTATAAAAAATAAGATTAGCTACTTCATAAATGATTCAAAAAAAGAAATTATCAAATGAAGCTAAAAAAAAAACTTTGGTGCTTCGTCTCGATTGTTGTTGTTGTTGTTGTTGCTGTTGTTGTTGTTGTTGTAGCTGAATGTCTGTCTTCTTAAAAATAATAAAATCAGTTTCGCTTCGAAAATTCAGCCAATAATTTTTGAAGAAGAAAGAATAAAGAAGAAGGAGAGAAAAACTTTACAGTAGTAATTATTATTAAAAAACTGCTGAAGTACTTCTTCCCCATCTTGATTTTAAGTTCTTAATCTTGGGGACGATCCATTAGCTATTATAGTTAAGCAAGCAATAAATTGTCTTGCCAAAGCCATTCAGGATAAGCGAGTATCATTTAGAATGGAATTGTAATTTGGGGATTGTTTTTTTTTTGATAAAAATCATTGAGACTGAAGTTTATTTTAAGAATCAATAAAATGTTAAAAATTAATTTTTAAGTACTTTTATGGTCTTTCCATCTGTACTAACTATCTGTACACCATGTTCATTCTTTTCATACGATTGGCAACATCCCATTTTTACTTATTGTTGGAAAACTACTTATTTTTCTAATGCTTTTTTTTAGTGGTTTGTTTCTTTGTAAATATGAATATATATGTATCTTATTTGCTTATTATTTGACAGTTTATTTGTTTGTTGGTTCCTTTATTATTTAATTGCTTGAAACGCAATCCTAATTTCTTTTCTTATTTTTATTTGTTTTATATTGTTTTTTGTTTTATCTTTTTTTGTTTGCTTGATTTGTTTCTTATGGTTTAGGTTTACTAGCTAGTTTCTATCAATATAAAAATTATCTTTATATTTTTTATTTCTAATTATTTATTTATCTATCTATCTATCTTCATACAAAATATTTTTCTTTATTTATTTCTTGAATTTTAAATCTATTCAATGAGCTTTGTGAATCTAACAATAAATTAATTTATCGATAAATAAATTATCACCTGCATTCATTTTCTTCTTTTTTATTTTGAAACTCTTCATTGTTTGTTTCTTTCTCTCATTTTAATACAATCAAAATTTATTTTAATACTACTCATCCTGTTTATCTATCTATTTTTCGACTGACCCCAAAATTTTTATTTATTTATTTATTAATCTATCTATTAAGTCAATCAGTCAATCAGTCAGCCAATCAATCAATCAATAGTCTGTCATACAATTAATTAATCAATCTTAAATGTCTTTCTCTCCTTACAGATTCAACCTTCCTTTCAATATAATTTAAAATAAAAAGTATACGATTATGTAAAATATTATTATGTAGTCATTAGATTTTAAGTGATTGTAAATATAAATTAATTCATTTAGCTTACCTAAATTAATAATCTATTGTAACTTGTTTTCACCTAAAATAATAATAATAAGTATATATTTTAATGAAAAATTATAAATAAAGATTTAAACAAATTTGGAATAAATAAGGTGTTTCAAAATATTTAACTTTGGATAATAGATTAATATATTATATATAAGTTAAATATTAACTAAAGGCTTATTAAAATGTAAAATGTATTAATAATTAAAGAGTATAACTTGTAGAAATTTTGAAATAAAATTAACATATGAAAAGTATAGTAGAATATTTAAGATTAATCATAGATAAAAAAAATTAATTTAGTTTTTAACTTTATCATATTATTTTATTTTTCATTTTTTCTTACTAATTATTAAAATATAAAATTTGAATTTCATTTTATTTGAGTAATTTAAGCTAGAATTTAAATAAAATAAGATATTAATAAATTTTTAACAAGTTTATTTAATTATTTAAATGCGAAGAAATTTAATTGAATTACTTCTATAAATTTGTAGATCAAAAATCTCTTTATTTAATTTAAATATAATTTATTAATGATGTTCTTATAATCAAACAAAAATCTAGTAATCATGACAATAATTAAATAAATAGTACTCTTAAAAAATTTAATTAAAATTTTTATAATCCTACTGAAATAATATTTGAATTTATATAAGGTCTCAGTAATCTCAAAATAAAAAAATAAAAATTAATTTCTTATAAAAATTTGTTTATAATTCTTAATTTTAGTTATTGTCTATTTAGATTTTATCATTTACTATTTAATGGTTGATCTAACTAACTTCAGTATTTCATCTCTCAACATAAAAGTAACATTCTAAAAAAATGATTGAGTAGTGTAGAGAAATAATTAAAAATAGAAAATTTAATGATAAATAAGAAGAGATGAGAAGGCAAAGTAGTTTTAAGTTGAATTTAAATGAATTAAACAATTAATGTAAAATATATTATATATTTATTTGAATGAATTTTGAATAGTTTAGAATATAAGTTTAATCACATTATAATATTTCTTGATTTAAAACTATTTCTCATTAATTTTAATTATTTGTTTTACATGAATTTTAATTTAATTAAATCATTATTTTGTTTTATTTACAGTGTTAATCATTTTCCATACATCTAATATTTATTTTGGGTTGTCTGAATTTTTTATTTTTTCTGCCCAAAACTCAAATGAGCGTTCCTTCATCAAATTATCTAAGTTGTTGCTTGACGAATCTTTTAATTCTTAGCTAATTTTCTTTTGCTGATGAGAAATTTATAAGTTTTGTGAGGAATTTTAATCATCTACATCTTTGACTATACTATATACTTACTTTTTAAAATGCATTCCACTGTATGTTTTTTTTTATTTAGGTTATTAGCTCTCATCTAGAATTATATTGCCTGTATTAAATTCTGTTTAGCTCAATTACTTGTTGTGTTATTCTTCTGAGGAGTTTACTTATTTTAGTACTAAACTGTTATTTTTCATGTGCTAAATTGTATTTGGATTTTTCTAAATATACTAAGGTTACTTGGCAGGAGATTAAGTGTTTTCAGAACTTTGTTGTTTCACACTTTTATAGAGAAGTTATTACATTTCTTGAAGTGTCTTCTTATTCTCATTTTTAGAATTATGAGAATAATCATCAAATATTCTTTTCAACTCTTATTAGACAATCTTTTAATTTGGCGATTATGTGATTTTGTTACTTTTTTTTAATTCAACAGCCATACTTTTTTATAAATTTTACTGCATCTGCTATTAGTGTTACTAGTTTTTAATGTAGCTTCCTTTCATTGGTGATTGAGAATTGGAAATATTTTTACTCTTTTCTTAGCTTAGTGATTTATTGAGTTTATCTTTAGGTTACTTTTAGGTTGTTTTATTTTAAGAATAACTGCTTTACCAATTAGATTCATCATAAGCTTCAGTAACAGCACGTTCTGGTGTTTTAGATAAAAACTTTTAGCTATTGTTTTGTAAAAGCTTTGATTATGACATAGTAGATTTAGCTTATAATCTTTAATTCAAATCATTGAGAGCAGCAATCAAATTCATTTCATCTTATTCTGCTTCTATTCCTTAGATATCTTATGCTTAATTGTGGACTTAACTTTGAGAAACTAAATCTTACTAAACATAAGAATTAGAATAGTTATTTTAAGCTTAAGGTTAGTTAAGATAGCTATTAGACTTATACTCATCTATGATATTTTCTTATTAATCGTGTCCATCATTAAATCTTTCTTAGAGTTGATTTTCTTCATTATCGTATTAGATCTCTTCCTCTAAATTATTATCAGATACTCTATTGAATAATTGTTATTGTTACTAATTATCTTCCAATTTAACCAAAGATTAATTATTAGATTTATTAGAAATGTTAATTCCTAAGTGGCTTTAAATCTTTTCTAAAAGCTGTTATCCATTAAATGTGATTCCATTATAATCTATTGAGTTAGATTACTTTTATTATCCCTTCATTTCTTAGGAAGGGTGCTTTTTGGTACTTTTCTAGTTGCTCTCTTAATTTTATAGCTACTCATTTAAATTAACTGGGATAATCAAGCTATCATCCTCTTAATTAACATAATTTCCACTTTTCTAAGTTTAATTTGAAGGAAATTCTTGTTATACTTACAAAGAAAAAGTCTTTGTCTCACTAAATTTAGGAGTATTTGATTTGGCACTTGTTTAGAATTACTTTTAGTTTTGTAAAATATGGTCTTCAATTTAAATATTTTAATTTTTAGTATGATTTTCAGCATATTTAGTAGAAAATGTACCTTTTTCTTAAAGAGATTGATTTCCTTTTTGTTAACTTTTATTAATGACTTGTTTAATCTTTTCTAAATCAGTTTCTACTTTAATATCTTTTTTAACAGTTGTTTATTTCTTTATAGGAGTGAATGGCTTGTTCTATTTTTCTTGGTTAGAGTAAGTTGAATTATTTGGTCTTTTTAAGTGAGATGATGAATTAATATTAGACTCATTAATTGGAGAGATATTAATATTTTTATTAGGTTTTGGTATCTTTTCAGTAGTCATAGATTTATCTTAATTAAACGATTTATCATAATTTATTGATTTATCATGATCTACTTTAGTTATTTTAGAAATAGGTGAATGCTATTTATTTTAAATTTGACTTAAAGCTTGGAATTATTTCACTATTGACTCTCTACTACTTATAACAGGGGGAACATTATTGTTTTTTGTTAAATTAGAGTTACTATTTGTCTTATTTTACTTTGTTTAACTAAGAGTGCTACTTAACTTTAATTCATTCTATTTGTGTTTTTAAGATTCAGGTATGGGATATAATTCATTTAGATTAGCATTATTATTGTTGATGCTGCCTATGTTTGCTTATTTAGAAACTTAACTCTCATTTTAGTTGTAACTTTAATCATTTTTTTAATATTCGATGTGCTCTGAAGAATATAGCTATGATGTAGAGTTAATATCAGTTTTGAAAATAACTAAAGAACTTCTTTAATTAGCTTCACTATTTGAGACATCGTTATCAAATTAATTTTTTAAACTATTTTGCTTGATTTTATGTAGAGGAGAACTTGAATTCTTTCCTTGCATTTCACTAATAGATTTTCTCAGGTCATTCTTGATTTTTCTCAAAGGAGAAGTTCTTTCATTAACCTTTACAGGAGAGTTACTACTTGACGAATTTTATTTTCTAAGGATGGCATTCAAATTAATAGAATTAGCATTTTAATGAGTAGACTATTTCATATCTTATTATTCATTTTATGATTAACTTTAGCTACCCAAAAGCTGTTCAACTATATTGCTTTCTTTTTTCTTAAGTTAATCTAATTATGAACCTGTTAATAAATTATTTTTAATCTAGCCACTATTTAAGACATAACTTGATGTTTCAGGTAAATTATGTATACCTCCATAAATATTTTAACTAGTAAAAGCATTAGAATCAGAAGATTCCCTATTTTATTTATTTTAAGCAAAGTTTAACTAGGGTTAGCTTTTTTCAAGGAAACTGTTAGTTTCTTTGATAGTAAGTGGTTCTCCAAAAGAATTACTATTAAGCAATAGATTTGAGTTTGTTTGATCTTCTCTTTTTTAAGGAGACCAAGCCCTTTTATCAAAATATTTTTATGATTTTTTTACTGCTTCGTTATCACTTTAATTTTATTCTTCTTCTTCAATAATGTCATTTTAATTATTCAGTTATTCATGTTAGTCTTGATTTTGATAAAATTCGTTTTAAATATTATTTTATTATTCAAGTGGTTTTTTGCTTTCATATAAATACTAATTATTATTATCTACTTGCATCTAAATTCTCTCATCCAACTCTAATAGTTTTTGGCCTACTTGTGTTTAATGGTCTTTATATTCAGATAGTTATTTCTCTATCATAGCTTCGTTTCTTAGCAAATCATTAATTGTAATTCCAATATTCTTAGTAGAGTCTTCATTCTTTTTCTTTATTTCTTCTATTTAAGTGTTTATTGTCAATAACCTCTTTTGGAAAACTTCCTTTTTGTAACTCACCAGATCTGCACCTTGATTTTCTTTTGAGATAGATTCTTCTGCTAACTAATTGTTTAATGTGTTGGTTGTTAGGATAGGTTATTTAATGATGCTTTTAAGCTAATCGACAGTATTTCTAAGCTGAATTTAGGCATTTTTGTATTCGCTAGTAGAAGAATTATTTTCTTATTTGTTGGGAGAAATATTTGTTTTAGAAATGACATCTGTGTAACTGTTATTTGTATTTTTTATCAGGGAAGTATTATTCTGTTAATTAATGTTATCTTCTTGTTAATTTTATTATTATTCTTAATTTTTATTATTTTTTTAAGAGTCCGTCTTTTTTTCCGGTGTTTGTAAAATACTCAAGTGACTAGCTAAAGGAGAGTCGTTACTGTGAAGAAGTTATTCAATTTTCTCCTTTTTTGTTGTTAAGCTAGGTTTGACAACAGCGTTTATTTTACTAGAATTAGTATCATCTTATTCTGATTAGTTGTATTTAGATTCGACAGGGGCATTATCATTTAGTTAATTGCTGCTTTAGAAGCAATAGAAGGAATTAAGGCTTGGTACTTTTTAAATTGTTGAAGTAAGCAATGTTTAAGGTGTTGAATTTTGAGGATAGTAATTTATTTACTAATTAGCCTAAGCTGCTAATGGGCTAGTGCTAATTATCTAAGGTTATCTATTAACCTAATTATTATAATTTTTAAGATTAGAAGGATAGTTTTAGTTAAATTAAGTGGTGAATGTGTTGCCTGAGGGGTTTGATGATGGAAATTAATTATTTTTTTGAGAATTATTTTAAAGCATTTGGATAGCTTGTTAATCTTAGAAATTTTATAACGAAACTATAGAGGGAAATTCAGTTATTGTTTGATTTAAATTTTATTAATTTATTTAATATTGGTGATTCATAGGGTGATTAGGGGGTATGTTAATAATCACCTTCTAAACTGGCTTATATTCAGCTGGTTTAGTTAAAGATATGTAAGGTTTGATAGTAGTGTAAAGCTTTTCTGGAGATTCAACTCTTTCTTTTTCAAAACTTTTATTATTCTATCTTAAAGGTGAAACTGATTGACTGCTCTAAATCTAAAATGAAAGAGGCTATATTTGTGAGCTTTAAATAGCCTAAAACTAATGATTATTAATTCTAGTAATTTGAGAATTTTTTATACTAGTTGGAGCTGTTGGCAACATTGGTGGCAAGATATTGCTGATTGGAGATATATTACTTTATTAACCAGAAACTTGACTATCTAAATATCCACTTGAAGTTTTATTTAAAAGAGGTTTTTAAGATATTTTTTTGAGAGGATTTTATGGAATGTCTTTTTCATCTTTTGCATTCATGATTTTGCCATACTATGATATTTTAATGTTCAGAAGCTATGATCTTGCTTAATTTAAGGAGTTACTTCTATATTCATTACTTTTGTGTAAATCAGTTGTACCTGTACTTTATTGTTTAGAAAAACTAATTTTAGAAGGTGGAGTAAAATTTCTGTCATTATGCTAGCCAGAAAGAGTGAGAGCAGTTGCAAAAAAAGGTGGTTGAAAGTTTGTTTAAACAGGAGTCATTTGCCCTACAGTTTATATTTGCTATTGGTTATTTTCTTATGTATAATTCATAGTATTGTTTATATTACTATTTTATAATTATTATTGGCTGTTATGAAAGGGAGCATAAACATTTGAAGATTGAATGGGTGTGATATTTCTTTATTAATTATTTTCTGTTTAATTTACTAAGTTAGTGCTTATTGCTCTTCTATCTACAACTGGGGTAATTCCTATTGCTTATTATTATCTAGGTGAATTCTGGTTGTTACTGCTCTTAACATTGTTAGGAGCATTTATTCCAACAACAAATTGTTGATTTAATGAACCTAAATTTTAAATATCTTATTGGTAACCACTATGGAATAAATTATAATTTGGTGTGTTTGGAGACTTCTAAATTAAACCTCCATTTTATACATGGCTTATAACTATGCTATTGCTTGCTTTGTTGTAATTTTAAATATTTTCAATTGAATTAACTAATGCTGGTACTTAAACCACATCTGGAGTAACACTTCGACTGTTTTTTTCTTTTTATTTTTTTAAAGAAATTTAAAAGTTACAATTTTGTTAAGATTAATGTTTTACTCTTGATTCTTTGTATAGGGTCTAAAGGAATCTAAGTTGGTATTAATAAAGGCTAAACAATAGCAGGAGGAGTTTATATTTAAATGCAATTGCTATGATTCATTGAATAAATGCTTGTAACTTCTGAAGGAGCTTGTTCCTAATCAATAGTCAAAAAAGAAAGTTTTTATAATACCTAATAAATTGCATTCAAAAATAGAAATAAATTACATCTCCCATATTAGGAAGTTGTTGCGTTGTCTTGTTAAGCATGAAACTCTCTAAGTAGTATCTTGATTAAAAGTTATTCTGCTTGATTTTTAGACGAAATTTTTATTTTAATTTAGTTTTATTAGATTAGTTGAATACACTTTAATTACAAAAATTTTTTAATGAATGAATGTAGGAGTTAGACTATGGTATTAATATTTTGATAAATCAATAAATTAATAAATTACATAATAAAAGATAAAGCAAATAATATTGTTAAAAATTAAAAAATTAAATGAAAAAGCAAAAGCTAATAAAAATTTACAATTTTCTGTTAATAGGCACAGGGAAGTATTCGTTGATTACTATTTACGAATAGATTATAATTAAATGGTAAAATTTTAATATATTTTTTTAAATTTGTTTATCATCATCAAAATTATGATAATATCATATCATATCCACTTATTCTTTCCAATCAAAAACATACTACACATTTTCCTTCATCTTTTAACAATTTAATATTCATATGCATACCCATCAAAAAAATATCACTTCATTACATATTCAAACTTATAATTGAAATATCCCAATTTTTATCATGAATTGGCTTACATAACCTTACATTTCTTATTTTCTAATTTATTTTTACCATTCATAATATTGATTTTTTTAGAAAATAATAGAAGAAATTATCTAACGAAATAATTAAAAATCCAATTAATTATTTTGAATAATTTCAGTTAAAAGCTAAAAAAATAATTTATTTTTATAAAAATATTTTATTCATACATTATCTTTTTAAAAAGTTTTAAAATTTCTTTTTTTGAGTTACTGTTTTATTCAAAGGAACTTATGATTATGCAATATGTTACCATTGCTTTAGAACTTTAAAATAATATGTTATTATTTTCTAACTAACAGTTTTTATAAGAGTACTTTTTATTCTTAGTAGGGAAATTTTATTTTGACAAGATTATTTTTTTTGCTATGATACCTTTTATGTCGAACAAAGTTCTTATCAAACTTTTTTTCTAAAAAAACATATTATTGTATGTGGCTATATTGAAATAAGAATCTAAAAAATTATTTAGAAAACTTGAGAGATTACTGGAAAGTTTTTTATATGAAAGAAATCTTGAAAGTAAAGACTAATTTCTTATTGAAAAAAAGATATTAATATAAAAGAAATAGTTATTTTTAATTAATAATAGTTAATAAATCAAATGTTTTTTTATTTAAATAATAAAAGTCATCATTTTAGATAATTAGAAGCAACCAATATTCTTTTTTTTTAAATTTTCTAAAATATAGTTAATAGAAATTTTTTAAAAGCTTTACTTCCTCTAAATGCATTTATTATTTTTTTTAATAATATTTTAATCTAACTTATTTAATGATAACCTAATGTTTTTAACTGAATTAAAAATTAATGATTTTAATTTAAAAAAATTTTAATAACAGCATATTTCTAATAAATCATCAAGTACTAAATTCAATTAAGAATAGATATAATTTTGATGATTTAAAGAGTATTTTCAGGATTCTTTTCATAATTTAGACTACATTTAAGCATTACTAAGAAAGGATTATTTAATTGCTTGTATTAAATTAAAAATTAATTTTTGTGTTAATTAAAGACTAATTAGTATTTAACTTTATAAATACGTCTATTTTTATTGATAATAGTAAATGATTGTCTATATTATTTTAATTAAATTTGATCGCTTTTTAATATAAAAAACAAATCTACTTCTAATGTTTACATGCAACATTTTAAATGATAAAGACAACCATTGAAATAGAATTTTGACATATGCATTTTTAAAATATTTAAGATTTGATGAGCTAAATTCTTTGCCAAATTTAAGGGCAAAAGCTCTATAAAAAAAAGTAATTTACCTTTTTATTTCAAGAGTAAATAATAATATATGAACATAGAGATTGAGATTTTGATACTTTTAAAAAAAGCATGTATTTATAAATAATTATCGCTTAAAATTAATTAAAATTTTGATAGACAAATCTAATATTTACAATTTCATCTTATTAGAAATGCTTAATGAAAAAAATTAGTAAAAATGGAAGATTATTCTAAAAACTTGTAAAAATTAAATAACTGATTAATATGGAGAAAACAAATATGTGGGTTTAAGGTTTGGCAATTAAATACTCTAAGAATCTTGGTAGATTTAGTGATAAAGAGGAATCATAAAATGAATAGTCCAGATAGAAAAAAAGTAGCAGAAGTAAAGAAAATATAAAAAAAAGGTATCACATATTTTATTAGCCAGAATGATCTAGTTAAATGATTAAATTTGATTTATTTGTTATTGATAACAAATAAAAAAATATAAAAAGGAATATGCATACATAAAAGGAAATAATTATTGTTTGATAAATGAAATTGATAGTTTCAATCATTTTATCAAATTTGATAGAACTCGATATGAAATATAATTGTTTAAGAAGGCCGAAATTTATAATATTCAGCGGGTTCTTGTTAATTTTTGATAAGAATTAATATAAATATCCTCACTATAATCAAGTTTTTGTAATAACACAAAGGCAAATTATAATAATTAATTAAAATGAGCAAATATGTTTGTCGCAAATCGAATTAATTGCCAGTACCTAGCAGCTCAGTTAAAAGCATCATCGAATTGCTCTAAGAAAATGTTGAGGAGCTTTAGAGCTGGACGAATGTGCAATCTAATCAGTTTTCATGGCTTCCAATATGCTTAAAAGATGAAGCAAATGGCTTAAAATTTGAAGTTGAGACTGACTAAAAGATGTTTAACTTTTCAAAAAAAAGAGGCAATTTTATATGGCACAAGAATATAAATCTACCACCAATATCGATTTCTAATATGCAAAAGGCTAGCCTGATCAATGTTAATGACTTGATGGCCTTCTGTATTAGCGTAAAGGGCATCGACAGTGGTGTAATAAGACAGGTTGACCTTCGTGGAAGTGGTGTTAGTATAAAGAGCTTCAAGCATAAAAAAGTTGTATTTAACCATTTGAGAATTGAAGAAACATCATATAATAATAAAGAAGTATACTATCTATTTATTTATTTGATACATATTTGGGAAAGGTGATAGTGGAAATTAAGTTAGTGAGAACTAAGATTAAAAATGGCTGAGTTTGGTATTTTGAATGTATTTTTTGGATGATTTAGATAAAATATAAAAAATAGCTATTGATTGTTTGATGATGAGTGGAGGATTTTAATGTTAATCAAAAATTGAAGGATTTTCTTTATTTGCTTAGCTTTTTGTTAGATTACTGTTTGTACATAAATAAAAAGGGTAAAATCTAGTTCAAAAAGAAAATAAATAACTGCTTAGAGCGGTATAATTTTGGGTTAAAAGACAAAATAAATGACATAATTGTTGAACTATGAAAAAGGCTTTAAATATTTGAAAAGAATGCATTAAATAAATAAAAAAGAAGCTAAGATATGGTTCTAAAAAAAAGATTTGATTCCTGCATTTAACATAGAGAGTAAAAATAAGCAAAAGGCTCTGAAAATATAAGAAATATTCATGCATAAATTAGTTTTAAGGAAACTTTAAAAACAAACAAACAAATACAAAGAAAGCAATCGACCTATTTATTAAAATATCTATCTATCTATCAATCAAACAAATTAAACAAATCAAAATGATCAAATCAATCATTTAATTAAATTTCTTCTAACTCTGAATATTAAATTTTACCTATTTAATTGGGAGAAAGAAGAAAATTATAATAAAAACTTCCCCTCTTTTCCTTAGTTACTTAACTTAATTTTCATTGAAAATTTTAACTTATTATTAGCTAAATTCCATTGATTTAATTAATCTGTCATTTTGTTATTTGTTATATATTAGATCGGAGGATTATTCTACTTAGTAATTGTCATCTTTTCTTCCACTGATACTACCATATCCAAAATGCAGCTAGAAAAATCTGGCTAGAAGTAGATAACCAAAAATTCGTTGTAGATGACTCCTTTATAGATTATTGTTTCATCTCCACTTCATGTTGAAGCTAGGAAGAAATCCTATTAACATAGAGTAACTTATTAACACCCTCAAAATAAGACCCATATATTTATCTATTACATTTTTAATAATAAATTATTATCTAGTCCACTCACTACTCTCTCATCGACCCTTTTTTGCCCGATTTTCTCTTTAGAAAGCTTTATGTGTCTAATCAGAAAGTGGGAGAGTACCATGAGATTAAAGACACATCCGAAGACATGTATTTATATTTTACCGCATAAAATATCAGACACAAGGTTGCTTTTAATCACAATTTGATTGCTATCTTTTACAGATTTGATTAAAATTCTTTTTGTAAAAATGAGCTTTTTTTAATTTTTTTTTGTAAAAAAATAGATTCTTCACCCTTTCTTTCTAAGACTGAAATTCCCAAAAGTGATTCATCTATATTATAATCAAAAAATTATCCCTGGCTCACCTAATGTAAAAAATAATTGCAATTAAATTAAAAAATAAGTTTGCTGGGTGTAACAGAGGAAAACTTTTTTTGCAAAATTTAATTATCTCAAAAGCAAAAATTAATCTAACTATTTTTAAAATTATTGCTTTTAATTCCCCCCTATGTTACATTAAAGCTTCCCCAACTCTTATTTTGAATGACTAAAATACAAAGATATTCAATTCACCAAAAAAATAAAATATTATAGATCAAAGATCTACTCTTCTCTATCCAGCAACAACTCTATAAGTCATATTATGAAAACACTCTTTAATAAACTCTTCAACACCAAAAAGAATAAAAATATGGACAATAAAATGTCTCGATCGAAAGCCCCAATTGCTACGAAGATGAAGAAAATGAAGAAATGGCTGATAAGCCACAAGCCTACACCTTTTTAGAAGAAGAAGCTTTTGAAGACATTGAAGATTCTGCTTCTAAATTCTAAGAAAGACAAGAATAAGTCTTTGGAAACAAGCTATTAATCCTTCAAATCATGATACCAGTAGAGAGACAAAATTTAACTAAAATAAATAAGATAGAATCCTTCTTATAATTAATTAAAAGCAAGGCAGTAGGCTTCACATTCTATAGTCAATATATCCCTTCTCACTTCTCTCCTATAGATTCTAAAGTAAAAATTCTCATTATAATCAACTATTTACCTTATTAATTACTCTCTTCTTCTTTACTTTTCACATCTCCTATTTGTTAAATTATTATCTATTTCTCCCTCCCTCTCTCCCACTTTACTTCTCTATTGTTTACTTCCTACTTCCCTTTCCTTTTTCACTTTCACTTTCCCTTTCCTTTTTCAATTAATTAATTAATTACTACAGTTGCTTTCAGTGTTATGTTTTATCTTGTTAACACTTACTTCAATTAACTTCTATTTTACATCAATACATCTAGTTCATCTCATTATTATATATTTAGCTAATCAATTTAATATTTATTTTTATAGGAAGAAACCAAACAGGCATACACATAAATATATAATTAATTAAGTTCTATTAAGTTCAATATGTTCTTTGGTGGCAATAAATCTATTCACTCACACATTAGAGTCTAAAAGAAAGGTGACATACCTAGGGATGCCACCATGCTATCTGTAGACTAAGAGACTGATGGACCTTTCCATCAATCCATTTATTCTCTTGATGTAGAAAATCCTGAAGTCAGAAAAACTCTCATCAAGGTAAAAGCCGTAAAACCTCTTTCAAACCTTCCTGAATAAGAGTAAAATCATCAAATCGCTAACGTGAAACCTTTACATAGAATTGAGAAAGATCTACTTGCTTTGGCGGATGCATATGTAAGAGGCAGCCCTAATTATATTATATTTTATAACTTTGATTAATCTGATGATACAGAAGATACAATTTGATTTTTGCTTCGCTCAGCAACATCTCATATTTTAATCATTAATTATATTACAAATATTACTTATAAAAAAATACAAAATGAAAGAAAAACTACAAATATTTATTAATTTAAATGAATTTCAATAATTCAAAATTTAACTAATTAATTAAATAATCAACCAACCTACCTATCAAACTATATTTATACATAGTAAATATCAACCAACCAACCAATTAATTAATTTAACATCTGTAAAATTAGAAACGATTAATTAATTAACTAATTATTATTAATAAATTCTCTTAAATTATACTAAATAAAATAAATAAGAAAGTACTCGTAACTAACTAAAATATTCAATTTACTAATTTAACGATAATCACTCAATGAATAAAATAGTATTATTTAATTATAATAAAATTATATAAATAAATATATCAAACAAAAAAACCCATTAATTAATTTAATATTTTGTCTTTATTTATTTTCTTTATTATTGTAAATAATTTTTATATAAAAAAATTCATCGTAAAGTATTTAATTTATTTTTATTCTTTATTCTATTATTTGCTCATTAAATCCTAAATCAAAAACATTCTATTTTATCAGAAATTCTTTTTCATTATTAGTTTTTTTACTGATATTTTTATTTGTATTTTGAAAATAGATTATTATATCTTTACTAAATTTTGATTTGGAGAAAATAAAAAGAAGAAATCAATTAGTTAACCAAGTAAAATCAGTAAATAATTTAGTTTAGAAAAAACAATAAAACAATAATAATTATATTGAATCACAAACCTTTCAGCTGTATATTTAATAAGAACTCTCTCTGAGCTCCATTTGTATGCCTTACAGTGTGACCCTTCATGAATTATTTTAAAAATTATCTTGATTCAAATTTATTTTCTTTGTGAATTATTTTTATTTATTGTGGTCATAATTACATTTCTTTTTATTTAGTTTAAATTAATTATCTGAGCATTTTATATTTTAAGTTTTAAGCTTTTAGATAATGTGGATCTATTTGCAGGTCAAATTAGTTTTTTTATGGAGATTTTGAAGATTTTTCATTAATATGGATGATATTCTAATTTTAGAAAAACTTTTTAGATTTTTAAAAAGACTTTTTGTTGTTTGCTAAGTGATTGCTAGAGGGTTTATATGATTCAAATGAATTGTTTAATTGATCTTATATTTATTTAGGTATTAAGTTTGCACTTTACTTTGTGTTATAGTTGTTTATTATAATCAATTAGTTTATGTTATTTTATAAATTTCTTTGCTTTTTCTTTTTCTTTTTGATTTTTTTCTCCTACTTTTGTAGATTTTCCTTTGATGAGTCAGAAAACAAGTATTCAGAATGAAATGAATCAATTATTTATTTAAGATTAATTTGTTATTCTTACTATTCTTGGTGTTCTTAAGTGTCATTTGTTTGTCTATTTTCACTGTTCAAATGAAAATCTCTAAAGGCTGTAGGTACTCTTGTTTTTATTTTGCTCGAGGATATTATTTTACAGTCTAAAGATGGTAAATTATCTATACTGTTGCCTTACAATAAATTAAATTGATCACTTTTTTTTCTCTATTTTATATTTGTGTTAGATCTTTTGACAAATTTACTTGAGTTAGGTAGAACTACTTTAGTTTGCTCTATTTGCTATTTGATATCTAATATTTTTGAAATTTCATTTAAATTATCTAAGCTAGAAGAATTTTATATTAGAAAGTCTTCTTAAAGATTATTATCTAGTTTATTTTTTAAATTATGAGCAGGAGACAATTTCTAATCTTTAATTAGTAATTTTCTTTCTTTTTCCTTAAGTTTTTACATTTCTTAATGGAATTAGTGATTGAACTACTCTTTCTTTAGCTGTCTTACTATACTCCCTCTATCAACAGACTTACTTCTTTTGAAGAGAAAGTGTGCTTAGTAGCTATCTTAAATAACTTAACTCATATTATTTAGTTCATTTTTCTCTTTGTTCATTAATTCGTTTTCTCTAGCAATTTAATTAATTAAATCTGATAGCAATTTAGGCTACTTTAAATATCTTTCCTAACCAAAATAAGCTCTCAAATTGTCTATTTGATTACTTTAGTGTTCAATTTTTTCCTAATTATCATAAACTCTTAAATTCTCTTTACATGCACCCTACTCAATTTCTTATAAATCTTCTATGATTTCCAAATTAAGAGGAGTGTTTGACCCAGATTAAGGAGAATTAACATTCTTAGGTTAAAGTTTAGATTACCGATTCACATACTAACTTTTTACTTTTTATAAGACAGATAAAAGTGATTAATCCCTCATTTTCTCTGCAACTTATTTTGGAGATCTCTAATTTAAATATGCCTGAAATACTAATTTGCTTTATTCTAATTTGCTAATTTAATTTTCTTATAAGTTTAAGCTTTTAGGAAAGTCAAAGTACTTTAAAAGACCTTCTTTTTCTTTTTAAGAATCTATTTACAATTACTCTTCTTAAGTAGGTTTTGGCATTAATCCGTTCAGCATTTTATTTTAAAATTTAATATAATCACTTCCAATGACTTGTTAGGAACAATTTTACTTGTTGTTTTTCTTTTCAACAATGGGTATTTGATAAGGTTGCTTTTTAGAGTGGTGAATAGGTAAATTTACTAAGTAACTACTAAATGAGTCCTCTTTGCTCTTAAACTAGCTTCTTTCAGAATCATCTTTAGATTTTTAATTATTTATGTTTTCTTAACTCAAAGAAGAGTTTTGTTGAAGTAAATCTTTAGATTTATTTAACAAAATAGATTTATTTGTTTCCTCTTCTTATGAATATCTATATCTCATATTATCACTAGATTATTCAATATTACAACCTTTTTTATTATTTTTTTGTTATTATTTTAGCTACTCAGAAAAATTTATATCCAAGCCGAATCTATTTTACTAAGAGGTACCTCTTGCTAGAACGAAATTCTCTCTTTTAGCAAAAGAATTAGATAAAAAATATGTATTTGAAGCTGTTACAAAACTAAAGCCTTTCAAAGATTTTGGATAAATCTAACTATTTTCACCATTAGTTGAATTATTTGTGCTACTACTTACCATTTAAAAATAATGCCTATTATTCATTCTACTTGTAGACTTGTAATCTTTTATTTCTAGCTAGTTTCTACCTAAATGATTGCTACTTAAATTTTAATTATTTTTTTTTATCAAGTACTTTGAAGAAAAAGGTCTCTATGCAAAGTCCTAATTAATCTAACTATTTTCGAAAGCATCTTACTCTTCACCAATGCCTAACAAATTTAACTATTTTTTTAACTCTACATTTAACCTAGATTTTGTTATTGCTTATTATTTTGAAGATTCTTTACATTAAAGAATTGGTAAAATTTGGTTATTATCCTAAACAATCTCTGAATCTTTTGGCTAAAGGCTTTATTAACTATACTCAGATACTTTTTAGTTCATGTAGTATTCAATAAGGTCAGATTTTTCTCTCATAGATATGCTTCTTTTCTTCTTTAAATTACTATTTTTATGCTCTTTTTTCTTTTTTAAGTTTACCTCTTCATTACTGCCACTTTCTTTTCTCTACATTCATGCAAAAATATGAAAATAAGGTTAATGACACACAAAATCTTTGAAATATGACTATAAATAAGTATTAATTGCTAATTAATTATACTATTCGTTTACTTTCAGAATGAAATTTTAATAATATTCTGTACGATTTCTTAATTAATCATTGAATCTATCAATTAATTGATTTTGTGAATTATTTTTGAGTACCTAGCAATAAATAATATTTGAGTGATTCTTATTAATTTATTATAAATTAATAATTTTTCATAGATATTCAATGAATTATAATTGCTTACGGCTGAGACCAAATACAACAAAACAAAAATTAACAAATACCATTTAATTACAAATTTGATAATTTACTATTTGTTTCTTTAAAAGGGATATCAAAATAAAGCTAAATAAATAAAATTTATTCAGTTAGAATTTAAAAAAAATGAAATACTTTAAAAGTTAAAAAAAAGTATTTTGTATTATAGAATAAAAAAGTGATATTTAATATCATATAACTAATAAGATATTGGGGTAAATTATGATTAAATAAGGAGAGTTGACCTTGTTCTTAGTGTAAAGAAAGCAATATCATCAGGTCCACAGAAATGAGAGAATTAATAAAAAATATTAAAAAAAAAATGATTTAAAATTGTTTATATTTTTTGTTCGTTTTAATTATTTAAATATAAAATTTTTTTATAAGTTTTCAAATATTTTATTTATTCTATTTTCATTGAATAGGTAAACAAACCCCTCAGTTTATTTTCCATTCAAGAAAGGAGAAAAGTTATTTCCTTATTGATTAGGGTTTAAATTCTATAATAAGCAACTAATTTCAAAAAATTTAAACAAATTTAAAATATCTATTAACAAGTTTTTTAGATGAACACAAATTTAAAAGATTGAAGAAGCAAAAAAATTGAAAGATAAAAAAAAATCTGATTAAGTAAGATAATCTAGTATTGATACACTCATATAAAATTAAAAATTGGTAAATAGTAGATAAATATATAAAAATTAATTTATCAAAAACAAGATAATTTTTAATTAACTATTGTAGAGTATTATTACTTATATTTTAAATTCTTTCAAGCATTTCACAATTTAACTTCAGCTAAATTTTAAGTAATTTATTTGAATTATTGAGCTGCTTCTACCAATTTTAATGATTATATTTTATTATAATATCCTGCAAAGTTAAATTCTGCTTATTAAAATTCTTTTTGTTGAGTTATTAAGTCATTAATAAATATAAAATATTTGTAGATTTTGTCTTTTGTTTGTTCGTTAAAACTATTTGAATTCTCTAGTTGCTTGTATTAAATTTAGTAGTCATAGGAAAGTGCTTTAATCAATAATTCTTCATAATTATTAGTTAACTAGTCGGAATTTAGTTCTTAAGTGAGCAAAGTTAGCAAGGCTTCTTTCCTTTATAATTACTCTGAATTTAAAGTGTTAAAAACATTCTTGACATCATTTTTAGAGGATTAATAAATTATCTCAAAGTCTTTTACATCACCTAACATATCGTTTTTGATGTTTTAGTAGTTTTAATCATTCTTAAAATCTTCAAAGTACTTTACATCAAACAAATTATTTCCTCTATTTAAAGCATTTTCCATTTTAAATGTCATATTATATGCTTTTTTAGATAAGACAAATTGAACAATTTTATTACGATATTATCTATCAATTGTAGTAACGTGTTTTAAAATCTAGAATATCTATACATAAAGCTTTTTAAAATAATAAAAAATATTAATTTAAAGTTTAAAATAAAAATACTGTAAAATAAATTAGTAGCTCAAATGATTAAAAGTTACTTGCTTATAATGATAATACTTCAATGAGGCATCTTAAATGCAATTCCATATTTATTCTTTTTCTAATTGCTATTTTTCAATTAGCCTCATAGCTTCTATTTCTGAGGCATGACTTGTTTCATTAGATTAATCTACATCTACAGTCTTTTTAAACTAATCCATAATTTTGAAGGTAGGTTTTAAGTTTTACTCCTCAATGTTAGAATCAGTGAGCATTAAATGTTTGAATTTTTTATACAGTTGAGCAGCTTCTTAGTTATTATCAGAAGCAAGTAAAACACTTCCAGCTGGTAGTAAGACACTCACTCCTAATGTGTTAGTTTAAATAATAGGATGTTGATAAATTTCATCCCATTTTATACGCTTATGCCTATCGTAGCATATCATACTTTTAAGTAAGTCTTTCATTGAGTCAGAGATATTTACTCCTGGAACTTCATATTTAATTTCTTTAATCTTTTACTTAAATGTTTCCTTTAAATTCCCAACATCAGATCTGTATGGATACTCTCCATATATCAACTTATAAAGCACTACTCCAAGACTAATTTTATATTTCATAAACCAATTAAATTTGTTGATAATCTTTTTATTTTACCTATAAATATCAACCTCAATACCATAAGGCTTACCTTCTAGAACCTCTGGAGCCATTGTGGTATAACTACCGCACACGGTACTTGTAACACTATTAATAGATTTAGCGAATCCTAGATCAGCTAATTTCAAAGTGTTATTATTTACTAGTATGTTCTCAGGTTTTAAGCTTATTTTAAGATTAGAAAAATGTAAACATTTATTTTTGTAAATAATTAATTTACTCTCTGTGGGCTACCTAATACTTGTGAAGCTCTTTAAACCCATTTAGCAGCTATTTAATGTAAGAAGTCACTCTCTACTCAGATAATTTTTTTTATTAAGATTTGGATAATATTTTACATAAGTCTCCTTGATTGCAATACTCTGTAACGACATAGCAGGAGTCAGCCGTATTAAAGTTATCGATATATTTAACGATGTTTTCGCTAGAGAGAGTACTAAGTAAAGATAATTCTTAATTGTAGAGTTCTTAAAGTTTTTCATTATTTTCAAGAGCCTTTCTCAAAATTTACTTAACAGCTACTACTTCTTGTGTATCTTTCTTATAAGCCTTATAAACACGCCCAAAAGATCCTTCACCTATACAATTATCAAGAATGTAAATATTATGTAATTATTTTCCTGATGGAAATATAGGGATATTAATAAACATCTTATTTTGTTTCTGTAATTTAATTTTTTTATTTTTTTTATTTTTTTAATATTTTGGTTCTAATTTGCTTCTATTTTTTAACATCTATATCAGCAAAAGCTTATCTATCAATATATCACTTCACCATAACAAAATTTTATAAAGAATCTACCTTTTAAACGTATCTTTGTTATTCTCTTTTTTTATTTAATTTAATAGCATTTAACTACAAATATGTCAGTTAACTATGAATAAAATATAAAATACTTTCTTAGCATTATGATAAGTAAATTACAAATGAAACTTTTCCTCTATGTAAAGGATCTCTATTTTGAATTATTTTAATCAAAGAATTTATTTAAATTATAAAAAAGCGGAAAAAAACTGTTAAAATGTGATCACTGCATTTAACTATTATTTAATCATATACACAATAAAATTTAGATAGAGATCAATTTTCAATTTTTGTTTGGTATCTATAATATTTCTTAATTATAATTTACCCATTTGAAAATTTAAAGGAAATTTAGTGTATCAAAAAACAAAAATTTGGTTAATTTGAGATATTAAAAATCCCAAGAATTTTAATGGATCTGATATCAAAAGTCTACAAATTTTAATATAAAAAGCAAAAGACAAATTTATTTAAAACTCCATACTCACCTAATATAAGGGTCTATAATAAATAGGCTATCTTTATATGAACTACTCCAACTCAGTATATCATCCATTTACTTGTTTTTATTTCATTTTTTTCTTAAAAAGTTTTCAAAAAAAATAATAGTTTGGATCAAATGGAGTTATTTAAATAAAAAGTTATGGACTTTTAAATTATTCAACTTTTTGTTTTTATTATAAATATTGTAACCTAATATAGCTATTTTCGTTGCAATATATTTAAAGGAATTATTTTAAAAAACATTATTTGGATAGATTTGATTGAAAATTAATAAATTTTTTAAGGTTCTTGAGTAGCTTTTTGTTAATTGATTGATTTAAATTAATTTGTCTTCAATTTATTAATGAGTTGATTTAAAGAAATCAAAGAAAAATCTTAGAAAAAATCAAATAGCAAACATGCAAAAACAAATAATTAGAGTTTTTATAATCTATGAAATCAATAAGATTTGGCTTTTCAAGTCCAAAAGAAGAATACGAAATTTATTTTTAAGCACATAAATACATTTTTTAAATTTAAAATGAAGATAATTTGTATTAGTTTAATTTAAATATATATAGTTTTTCGAGGTTTCATTTTTACTCTATCCTCAAAAAGGTCAGCCACAAAGTTATGAGCAAAATACACCTATTATTTTCCATTTACTTTTGTTGGCATTCTCATTATTTGATTCTTATTCCTAGGAGTGAGGAGTGAGATATTACAAAAAATAGTTTTGTTCAGTTTATTATATGAATCAAATAAATAGAGAAGCAAGTTTTTCATCAATTACATTATCGTAGTTGCGAGGAATAGTATTTTAGATTTCAATGTTATGTTATTCAAAATCAAAGTCAAACTTTTCTAAGTAGCTATCGATATTAACAATTTCAAGTACTTGGACCTCGTGGATAAAGATTGTTAGTTAATCTGCAGGTGAAAATTTACTTCTTTCTGAAGATAGATTCATTTAATAGTTAATAAGGGTTTATCTTAGTAAGTCATTATATTAATTAGTTAAATCCATACTATCAACTTCTCTTTTAAGTTCTGGATTAGGATTATTCATTTTTGAAAGGATTTACTATACTTCGTTTCTAAGTTATTAGTAGTATAGGGAAATAATCATCTATTCGTCCTTAACCAAGTTATAACAGCTCTAGTATAGTTAAGATCCTAAGAACTGTTAGAAATATTACAACTTAAAAATGTTATCCTTTTTCTCAAGGGATAAAAATAATCTATTATTCATATCGTATAGCTTCTTCTAAATCAAGAAAATAGGAACAAAGGTATTTATTTAAGTATTTGGAAGAGAGTGAGCCTGAGTTACAGCCTTGATTAGTTACCCATAAAGCTATTTAAATTAAATAAATAAATTAATTTTCAATCGTTTTATGAATTCTAAAATGATTTTTGAATATTCATTTTTCTATTTTGAATAACTCAAATCAAACAAAATATTTGACAAAAAACTTCTCTTTGCAAATAGTTTATTTGACTATTTTATTAATGCTTTTCTGCTTAGATTTTTTTTGCTAGAAGGATGGACGTTGGAGTTTTTCAATCAAAATTGAAAGTTTTGAAATGATTTTCAAAATCATTCATTTAATTGAAAAAAAATTTAAAATGTTAATCAGTAAAAATAAAAATTACATTTCTGTAGTGCAAATATCTTTCAGCAACCTTATTGATTTATTCTTTAATGAATTAGTTTTATCTTGCATCATTTTTAATTTATTATAGTTACTCATTACTAATATTGTTTGGTCTGTTTTAATTTTGTTGCATGTTTGGGTATAGTTAGTTAGCTGGGGGATTGAAATTATTTCCTTAATTATATTACATTTGATTTTAAAATCCATTATTATAATTTTAGTTATTCATGTTGTTATTGTTGTTGTTATATTAATTAGGCACATTTTAATTTTGTTAGTTATTGATAGGACTTTAGGGCTCGTTGTATATTTAATCAAATTTTTTTTGTTCAAAATCATTTTAGCCTTTTTCGTAAAATGCGCGATTTTGACCTATTTGGATTCTTGAACTTTGTAAGTGAGCTAGTGAGATATTATTAGAGTTTGCTCTTCTATTATCTTCATTGAAAATAGGGTGTTTATAAACTTCGTGCCATTTTATTCTCTTTTCTCTTTAATAGCAAATCATTCTCTTCAACAAATCTTTCATGTTTTCAGAGATTCTTATTGAGTTTGGTTATAAATTGAGAGGAAGAGTCTTGATATTTTTAAGTAAATCATTATCGTTCCTTCCCATGTAAGGGAAAACTCCAAAAAGCATCTAATAGAAAATGACACCCAAGCTATTGATAAAAAAATAAATTATTAAAAATAATGAATGAATGATGAATGTATGAATAATTAGAAATGATAGATGATTATAAAATATTTAAGATAAATCTCTTTTTAATTTTGATCGCTATTCAACAAATATTGCATTATCTTTTTAAATGAATTTTAATTGAGAATTATGTGTTAAATATTCTAAAAAATATGCTTTGTTTTTTATCTTACTTTTAATTAATTGAATACTATTAATTTTATTCATAATATGTTAATAATTCATTTGATTATTTCCTATCCTTCTTTCATACTTATGAAATCAAAATAAATATTTTATTTATTATTTACCTATAGGCATCGACTTCTAGACCATACTTTTTGTTTTCTAAAACTTCTGGGGCCATTGTTAAAGATGTACCTAAAACAGTCATACCTAATTAATTATCCTTTATGATTTTACCAAATCCTAAGTCAGCAATTTTTAAGATGTTCTTATTGTGAATCAAGATATTTGCAGCTTTTAAACTTTATAAAATAATGAATATATTAAAAAAAGTCATTTTAAAATGAAAAATTTTATTACTCACGATGAACAGCTGGAACTTCATGCAACCCTTTGATACCGTTGAGCAATTGTTTGAATAATTCAATAGCTTCAGCCTCAGGAATAGTTTTTCTTTTCTTTAAATATTGTTCTAAATCTCCGCTGTCGCAAAACTCTAAAACTAAGAAAGCAGAGTCTAAACACTCAAAGTAATCAACGAAGCCAACAACATTTTCGTTTTTAACAAATTTAAGAATCTTTACTTCAGAATTAAACAATTCTCTTACCTTATGAGTTTCCCTAAACTTTTAGTTAGGGACTTATTTAATTGCTACATATTCCTTTTGGCTAAGGCTAATTCCTTTGTAAACCCTACCAAAACATCCTTCACCAATCTTTTCGATAATAGAATATTTTTCGTTTAAAATCTAATCAGGTCTTAATTCCATTTTATAAGAAACTTAAAGTATTTTGCTTATTATTCAAATTTGTTTTTAAGTAAGAGGAAAATAAATGAAAGCTTGAAAAAGTTTTGTCTTTTGCTGAGTCTTGATTTTATTTTTCTGTCTTTATCGTCTTTTTCTTTCCAAAAATTAATATTTTGTTATTAATTAAATTTTTATGATATTTATTAACTCTCTTATTTAGTTTTTCATTCTAATTTTTATCAGATTGTTTGTTTGTTAGTCAATAATAAGAATCTTTATTATCACTACTCATCATCCATTCTATTATATTTATTGTAAATTTTGTTGTCCATCTCATCTTTCTGTTCCAATATTAATAGTTTTTCTAAAAATTAACATATGAAAAGCTTATTTATTTATCTATTTATTTTCTTAACAAATTAATTTTTCTCATTTTTCTTCATTCATTCATTCATTCACTCACTCACTCAATTCAATCTTATCATCAAACTATTATTGAAATCTATCTCTTTTATTAAAAAAAATAAAGAAACCTGACTTAACTATTCATATTCCAAAGTCACTAATGTCCTTTCATGATCATTTGTTCTATTTCAAAAAAGAAATAAATTGCTGATAATATAAATCAATAACAAAATATTTTTTATCATTGATATTGAATCCTTTTTCTATTTTTTATTTCTCCTTTAAGTTTTTATTATTTAGTTAGTAATCTATGGTGCAAAAAAGTAATTTGATAAATAAATACAGTATACTGATAAAAGTATTCAAATAGATTAATTGAGCAATCATGAAAAAGTCTTCAATTAAACATTTTTATAAATACCATTAACTTAACATTTTTCTACTTTTCTTTCATCTTCTTTTTATTCCCTAAATTTTTCATCACAATTTTGGATTACTTGATTTAATTTGAACATACGTATAATTTTAAATTCTTGATAAGAATTTTTCAGAAGATTAAATTACTTGTTAATGTTAATGCATTGAGCTTCTATTATTTTAAAAACTAATTAATTGTTAAAGTCTTAATTGCCTCATAATAAAGAGTAAATAAGTAATAAACCTAATAGATTCGAAAATCTACATGAAATAGACTCTTATCTCAAGCACAAACTATAGATAAAATATCTAAAAACTTCTATTTAAAGTTCTGATCCATTAAATAGATTAGATCTTAAGCAAATATAGTCAATTTACAAATTAAATAACCTCCTCAAAACTAAAATTTCAACAAGGTGATTGAAAGAAAGTAAAATAATCTAAATTATTTGATAATATAAATATTGATTAATTCATTTTCATAAAATTTGATAATAATAAATTGCCCTAATATTAATAAGAAAACTTTTATGTTAAAATTTGATATTTTTATTAATTGAAGGATTTGTTACTTATCTAAATAAAATTTATTCTCATAATCGTAGAAATATTGTATACCAAAAATTTGTATTCTTAGAAAATAAACTAATTTTTTTTGAAATCTACTCCCTTAAACATACTTAAGAAAAATTAAAATTGAGTTTTTATTATTAAATTATAAAATAATTGATTTCTTTTAAAGAAGCAGGTTACAGTAAGTTATTAGATTCAATCAAGTTTTTTTTAAAGTGTAATTTAATTTGGAATAAAAAACTTTAATAGTTAAAATATTTTGAATAAACAAACATATTGATTTGATTTTAAATTATATTATTAATCTTAAACTTTTAGACATTTCATAATTTCATCAAATAAAGTTGTAGAAAAATTTCCAAAACCTTTTTCATATTAAAATAAATATTTTTCTTCATTCTTTTATTTATTTTTTTGGGTGTTCATATTAAAATAGGAAATAATCAACTGATTTTCAAAAATAGTTTTCATATTTTATGAAATATTAAATGCATTAAAATATTTATAATTTGCAGTAACCTCTAATCTTAAATGGTTTCATAAAAAAAATATTGAGTCTAAAATATATTTTAAAACTATTAAACAAATTTTAAGATAATCCTTTATTTCAGAAAATTATTTTTTTCAAAAAAACAAAAAATATAATTGTTTTTTGATTGGTAAAACATTTATTGTTAGAAGAATTCTTTTAGTTATGGTAATAAAATAAGATTTATAATTGGCTTTAATAGAGGAGTTTACTAATAAATTGATTTATAATTAAATGAATATGTTATTGAAATGCAGAAAATATGCAAATAAATTCAATATAATAAATATTGTTTGTAAATATTTATTAAAAAATTCATTAAAATTAAGTAAAGGATATAAGCAAATAGCAAAAAAAAAATGAAAGGATTAGACCTTTATCCAGAATAGCCATCAGACAAATGGAACAAGAGAATTGCTTACTATTTTGATGAGACTATTGGCTGTTATAATTATGCTAATGGCCATCCTATGAAGCCTCTTAGAGTAGCTATGACTGATACACTTATCAGATCATATGAAATTGATAAGAAGATGAATAGTTTTGTAATTTATTTTTTAGGCTCTCATTTATGTTAAAAAACAAACAAGCATTCTAACAAACGCAACCAACTCTAAAAAGCTAAGCTAAAATTTTAATAGTTTATTTAGTTTGAAATTAATTTCTTTGCCTTATTTTTATTTCCCTTTTGACATTTTTCTTTACAATAGGATAGAGACTATGTAAACACTTACATTAGGGCTGTTAATGAAAAAATTTTAACAAATTTCCACTCTGACGAATACATAGAATTGATACAAAAAATTCATCCTAACAACAAGCACTACTATGAAGATCAATTATACAGATGTAGAATTTTCTTTTGAATAAGCTAGAAGATATTAATGTCATATAAGCCATTTTGTCAAATTTATAAAAATAAAGCTTCACTTCTAGTTTAATTTTAAAATGAATAAAAACTACATATTCAATAAATTTTGTGATATTTAGTTAATTTTGGAGAAGATTGCCCTGTTCTTGATAGACTATATGATTATTGTTTGACATACTCAGCAGGTTCTGTTGGTAATATTATTTTTAAAATCTTTAATAAGTCCTCAATTTAAGGATTAAACAAGCTTATCAATTATTTACTAAATCTATCTTCAAAAAAGCTGGCGCCAACTTGCTTGCTAACTAGAAAGTAGATATAGCCCTTAATTGGTCAGGTGGTTTGCATCATGCCAAACAATCAGAAGCTTCAGGATTTTGCTACATTAATGATTGTGTTTTAGCCATTCTGGAATTACTTAAGTACTTAATTTTTATAGAATAATGACATTTAGATAGTTTGATAGATAGTTTATTTATTTGTTAATTAATAATTATTCTCCTTGTTAAAAGAATAGAATAAAAACAGTATCAATCAATTAATGCTTATTTTAATAGCAAAAAACAAATCCAATAAATAACTATAAAATTAAATTATTTTATTTATCTTTTATTACTACTCGTGAAAATAAAAAACACATCAATAATTTTATTATAATTTGAAAGAGGGGTTTTAATTATTATTTAATAAAAATAGAGTTTATCAAAGAGTATTATATATTGATATTGATATCCATCATGGTGATGGTGTCGAAGAAGCCTTTTACTTGACAGATAGAGTCATGACTTGCTCTTTCCATAAATATAAAGATTATTTCCCTGGTAAATAAAAATTTTTGCTGTTAAAAAGAATTAAAACCACTTTGATTTAAAAATATTTAATCTTTTTTACTGAATTTAAAAAGGTACTGGGCATCTTGATGATATTGGTACATAATCAGGTAAGTTCCATGCTGTCAACTTTCCTTTGAATGAAGGTTTGGATGATGAATCTTTTGTATTCATTATGAAGCCTGTTTTATAAAAAATTATGGATAGCTTTAGACCTGAAGCTGTTGTGTTATAATGTGGTGCTGATAGTTTATCTGGTGATAGATTAGGATGTTTTAACTTATCTATTAAAGGTAATTTACAATTGCAAATTCATAAATTTAATATTTGTAAAAATAAAAAAGGTCATGGAGAATGTGCTAGATTTATGAAATCTTTTGGTGTTCCTATTATTCTATTAGGTGGTGGTGGCTACACACTACGTAATGTTCCAAGATGCTGGGTCTATGAAACTTCAGTTGTTGTAAATGAAGAATTGCCTGACTGTAAATTATTTTAAAAAATAAACCCCAATAATTTAATTAAAATCAAAAATAGAAATGCCTCAAAATGAATTTTTACACTACTTTGGCCCAGAATATAAGCTACATATGCCTATCAGTAATATGGAAAATTAAAATAGCAAGAAATACTTAGAAGAAGTTATGTAATAATATTCAAATAATTTATTCCCTAAAAAAAGGCTTAAATTTATTTTTCATTTTATAAAAAAGAAATAAGATTAAAATTAACCTAAACAGCATCAATCCTGGTACAGTTCATATTTCCAATTACAGTAGCAAGGTATAATAAATAGTAAAGAATTATTGATAAATTTCATATTAATTTTAATTATCAAAAGCCTGAATCAGTTTTAATCGATGCCTCAGAAATAATTTCAGCAGTAAAAGATCTTAAGGAAGAAAGAGAAGATAAAAAAATGGATATTGAATGATGACAAATAATTTAAAAAGCTTAATTCTTAATAAATTAAAAATATTTGATAAAAATAGAATTTAAAATATGCAATTATAAATATTATTATATACAGTATTCTAAGAGTTCTCTATATTCACTTTATTATCCAATTCTTTCTTTTTATCTATCTCTCTAAAAACATTATAAAATTTGAACCATTAAATAAAGAGATTTTTTGGTAAAAGTACTTTTTTAAATTAACATTTGGATATATTATCAACGATAAACAATCTTCATTAAAAGATACCTATATAATGAAAATAAGATTACCTTATGGTTTAATTATTAAAATATATTTTTTGAAGGTATTAAAATTATATCGACCTTTTATAAATTAATATGAAAGGAATTTTTGGAGTTAGCGAACTAAAAACTTGGTAAACTTTATGTAAATTCAATTTTACAAAAAAAAGATTGTAAAAACAATCATATTTTTAAGTAAAATTAATAAAATTTTTAGCAGAATGTAACAATAAAAGACTTAACCTACCTTAGTAAATTTATTTCTAAAAATATAATTTAAGGATGATTTATCTAATATTTTATTTACACAAAAAAGAAAAAATAAACTCTCTTAAAAGTTTAATTTTACATAAAATTATGGGAGTATTTTTATAATTTTCATTAGAAATAAAAAATCAATTACTTTTTAAACTTAAATAAGTTTTATCTACAGCAAATATTTATTTACTTCATAGAATAAATATCTTTTTGCTTTCTTTCGTATTGAGAAAGAAGTCAGTTCTTAAATACTCAGATCAAATTTATTGAAAAGTTCAAAAAATTAATTATGGTAATAAAAATTATTTTATTTTTTGATTGCAATATCAATTTATTAATTTTAATTAAACTTTTCCATGCTTTTTTTTTAACATTAAAAAAATTTAGATATGCATTTTCTATATGTTTTCAATTAGCTATTTTAGTTATTTTTCAGAAAGCTGGATGAAATGTAAAAAAAAATAGATTTAATAGGAGTTGAGTTTATAGGAATATATTTTGATTGTTTTTAATGTATTTATATATAAGAAATTAATTTTAGAAAATAACTATTAAGAAATCAAAGTTATCAATATTGAATTAATTTGCAAAGGAGACTTAAGATTGATTGTGCTTGATCTAAAGCAGACTCCAGAATGAATTTAAGTAATAAAACGTTTTTATCAATTACCTTATTTATCATTAATTTTACTTCTTATATTCTTAAGATCCTCATGCTTATGAAGAGAGTCCTTCCTTTCAGGATTCGTTTATAGATTAGTAATAATAAATAAAGAGTAATTTATCTTTGAATACGTTACAGCCAAATGACACTTTTCATGCTGAATACTAAGCTTAGAATCACCCATCTTTTTAGGAAAAGAACCTTTTTTAGAACTAAATAAATGCTAATGAGTATAGTCAGGATAACTTTGAATTAGATTAAGAAACAAGAGAAGAAAATTTTTTAAATAACAATGATAATCAGACTAGAAATTATACTATTAATTATAATCATGAAGATAATAATTAGGATGAAGATGAAGAAATATATACTGACTACCTACCTGAAAACTTCTTTGAATAATTAAAACCACAGCCAAACTAATTTAGTATTAACTAGCAATAAAATGCTCAAAATAAGGAATAAAGAAAATCAACAAATATAAGATCAACTTCTCTTAAAAAAAGAATGGAATAAAAAAATGTAAACTGATTGATATTTTTATGTTAGAAATAGCAAGAAATTACAATTTATTTATTATATTTTATTAATTCTATCTCACTTTTACCAATAAAAAAAGGAAGAGTTATTATACACTAGAGCAGCAAAGCAGCAGATATGCTAAAATCTAGTTCAGCAATAGGTAAAAGCATTTAACTTTGTTATTAAAATATCAAAAACTATTATCCACACTATTTTGAATTCCATTTTATAAAAAAGATCGATAAAGAAATAAAGTACATGTCTAATTCTAAAAAAATGAGCTAAAATAGCTACAGAATTGTAGCAAAAAAATTAGAAAATGAAATATCTGCTAAAATGGCAGAAGTAGACCCTTCTTTAAGTAAAATATTAACATTTTCTTAGGTGGGGAGGTTATTCTAGCTGCTGAACTTATTCACTGTTGTTAAATTTGACGAGAACTCATAAAGTACTAATTTAATTGATTTATTATCTATATTATTATTCATTTATTTATTTGCTTAATTGCTTGCGTCTTTAGCAAAAAATATCAATAACCACCAAAACATTCTAATTAAATTTTGATTATTTTTTAACGAATTTCTTAATTTTGCGAAAAATATCTTCAATCAATAACTAATTTTTCATCGAGATTATCTTTTGTGCAATAATTAACTAATAACTATCTTTCATGCAATTTTCAAACTGAAATTGAGCCAACTAAAATAAGTTCAATTATCTATCAGTTAAATTAAAATACTTCTCTTCAACATTTTAAATTCAATTATATTTCTAAAAAATTAGTTATTATCGATTAGAATATTGATCCACATAAGAAACTTAGATTTGCCTAAGAAGTAATTTTCCTTTTCATTTATCAATTAAATATGCTTTAATATTTAGAAGAAAGTTTCTAAAATTAATGAAGAAATAGTAACTTAAAAAGATAAATTTTTTTTTAGAATTGATAAAATTCCAAACGTTTTTTTTGAAATAAATATTTAATTCTAAAAAAATTATTAATTCAACATTATCAAATTAAAGTTTTTAATTGATTGATAAGATATTATTTAAGTTTACCCAAAAAAAATATTTATCTTTCATTTAAGAATTTGTTTTAAAAATGTATAGACAATGTTTCATCAATAGTTTTGGTTTTTTGTAGTCAATTATATTAATAAAGAAACTGTATTAGGGGAGATTGTTTTTTCAACTCTAAGAATTCTAATGGATCCCATGCAGTTAACAATAAAAGAAACTAAAGAATTCTTAGCTTAATATATGAGAAGAACCATTACATACTTAGAAGAAGACAGAAAAGCTGCTTAAGAGAGAACATAGGGATTTTAACTTTGGAGTGTTGATGATATTATTAAGGCTTTTAGATAGATTAATGAGTAAAGAATTTTAAGGGAAAAATCATAAAATGTAAACAATACTAATAATGGAACTAAAAAACAGTTAAACAACAAAGATCTAGATAAAAATGTATATACTTTTAAGCCAAATATTGATAAAAACTCTTAAATAATCGACGAAATGCACAGGAAAAAGTTTGCTATGGTATCCAGTGGACTGAATCTTACTCCTATAAGACACTCAAATGCAACACAAAACACAAAAAGTATATAAAGTACTAATAAACTTGTAAATCTACTCTAATCTTCCTAAAGTAACTAGAATCTGCATTCTTAAGCAAGCATTTTACTTCAACAATAAATGAATTCGGCTTTAATAAATAATTAAAATCATAACAGTAGCACTTTGAGCTTTTTAAATAACACCAACAACAATCATGGAAACTAACAATCCCATATAAACTACAACGAAAACAATTCTACAACAACCAATGCTACCAGCGACTATAGAAATACCACTTTGAACACAGATATGACTAATAATAGTTCTGAGAATTCTTAGAGAAATAGTGATAAATTTCTTTCATAAAAAGTTAAATCCTTGCTTTCTCAACATCAATATTCTTCAAGGCCTAATCTAAATGGAAATAGCTCAAATTTTAACACTTTGTAACATAATAATTAAGGTAATAACCTTACAAGTCAAAATGGAACAACAGAATATGATCATGAAGACCCTTAGAGCTACTTCTCTAAAATAAAAAGATGTGCCACTTTAAGCAGTTTCTAAATTCCCGAGGAAGATTATATAGAAGATATTAGTCACATTCCTTCAAATAATTTTGAAAAACCAATAGATAGAGTCAACATGATGCTTTAGAAGTAGTAACAAACCCAAAGAAAAATCAGTTAAAAAAAAGAAGAAATTATCTAAGAAGTAAATTAATTTATTTTTTTGTTTATTTCTTAAAAATTTTGTTTTGATAAAGTAAATGAAGGAATGTACTTTCAAACCATAGCTTCAAAGAAGTGTTTCTCCTTAATATTCAGCCTATTCTAGAAATTAGAAAGAGGTTGTTCAAAGATAGCAAAATGACATTAATAAAAGATAAAAAGCTTTAGAGTAAAGATATTAACAAAAATAAGAATATGAGGAATAGTAATTAAATGAATGTACTTTCCAACCTTCCTTATCTCCTTCTTAAAGGTTTTTTTTAATTTAATTTGTTGTCTCTCATTTTAAATAAAATAACTTTACAGGTATCTTAACAATACAAGCAAATTATCTGTTTCTCCTAAGGGCTTTGATTAAACTGTCCACAGAATGAGGGCAGCATAGGATCTGAATAGATAAAGTAGAAAAGCAATGGATTAAGGATCGTAATTTAAAAAAATATTTTTAAATTAATATTTACATAAATTTGTATCTGAAGGATTTACTTATTTTTAAATATAAAAAAAAAGTTATAGCTCAATTGCATAAACAATAAGGAGTTCAGTTGTTAGAAATTCTCTAAGCCCGAATGTTGAAAATAAAAATTTATCTTGGTAATAATTGCAACAACAATAATAATACTAGCCATAGCAGCAAATTCAATAAAAGTAAAACCCATAATTATAATTATAAAAGACTCCTTATGTATAATAGTAAGCTTAAAACTAACAAGTTGATAAAGATTTTACTTAAGAATTAGAAGAAGATTTACAATAATAGTAGTAACAATAATAATTATAGAAGAGATAGGAATAAAAGCAATAATTATATTAGAATAGCTATGAGAACTTAAATATTAGATCAAAGTAGCAATTAAAATAAAGTATAGCTGATAAAGAAAATGAGTAAATGAATAATATGGAAAAGGAGCATTTACTCAATTAATCCTAGCCTTAAGAAAATAATGCAACTTATTAATAGAATACTCATTTTAAAGATTAAACTTTTGGTGATTCATAAAAGAAAAATTAATCATTTGAAACTAATCAAAAACCAAAAGCAAAACCATTTTTTGTATTAGACATAATAACACCAAAAGGAGAGTATTAATTTCATTTATTTATTTAATTTAAATTATTTAATTTTAATTCAATTAAATCTAGGAAAGCAGCTTTAGAATTATTTAAGGATGATGATATTTCCTAAAAAGCTGATATATTCTCTAAGCAATACTTTTTAGATGAAATAACTTAAAGCAAAATAGAGCAGATCCTTGAATAGCAAATGTAAAAATATTTATAAAAAAGATAAAACACAGTAAAAAACGATTGATTATTGGATTTATTATAAACCTTATTAACAAATAAACAACCATCAATACATCCATACATCCACCCACCATGCACTCACTCTTACAACCAAAAATTTCTTTAAAAATAAAAAATGAAAATAAATTGGATATAAAATATTTAATAAAATAATTAAAATCTCTCAAAGTTAATAAACAAAATAAATTGCCAATTCAATTATTAAATTTTTTCAATTATATCATGTAAATATCTTATATTTTAAATAATAAACATATATATTGTAAAGCATTTCAATATTATTTTTGAATTAAATAAAAATCTATTTTTATTATGTTATATAAACCCTAGTTTTATTTTAATTTTTTTACTGATGCTATTGTCTCAATTTTATTTTTTGTTTCATGACTTTAATTTTCAAAGTAAATTCAGGAACAAATTTTAGTTTAAATTATATATTAGAGTTAGTCTTTAAAATAAAACCAAAATATAAAAATTTATTAACTAACATATTTTTGAGTTAT
>JH720386.1:183051-262372 GCA_000231825.2 Tetrahymena elliotti 4EA
ATAATATTATTTAATTTAAAAATAGAAAAATATGATATTGTTTTTTATTAAATTTGTATTTTTTATTCTTTTACTGTAAAATGTAATTTTTCAGTTTTTTATGAGTTGATTGGATTGCTCAATATTTTTTAAAAAAATTTTAACAAAAAATTGAATAAAATGAAAAATCAATTCATCTTAAAGATAATATTTTAAATTCATTTTTATATTTTGGAAAATTTTTATTTTAATTATTAATTTATCAAACTTTGAAAAAAATGGAAATTCATTTTTGGTGAAAAATGATTTTTAAAAATTAATATTACCTATAAAAATAATAATTGTAGGAAAGTAGAATTTAAGAGCATTATGGATTTTTAACAATATAAATTTTGTTATTTATTGTTAATAAGATTATAAGGAATGAAATTGCTTGTAGGTTAATGATAATTTTGATTAGTATATAAAGTTAAGAAAGGAGAAGAAGGAGATATATAGATAAAAAGATTTATATTGAAGAGATGTGTTTATTTTAAAATGAAAGAAAGCAAAGAAAAAAGTATCTTATGAAGATACATACTTATTTGAGTTTAGTTAGAATGATAAAATTTTAATTGAGATGATTATTTGATTATTGATTTTAGAAAATAAGGAAAGAAATAAATTAAATAGAAACAAATAATAGCTTCAAATAAAAATATCTTTAAAAAGGGATTGTATATTTTTAATATTGATAGATATGATCAGAAGTATATTGAAATAAGTTAAAGGCAATTTAACAAAGGGTAATAGCTTCAATGCTAAGCTAAATGAAATCCCAGTTAGATGCTTTTCCAGTTCTGCTGGAGAGGATAATACTGGAGAAGCTCCTAATAATTAATAAGGATAGCAACAATAAAAGGAGTAGCAACCACAACAGTAACAACAGCCCTCTTAAAACTAAGGAAAGAATTAGAAGTAATTTGATAACAAAAGAAACTTCTAAAATAACTAGCAAGGAGCTAATGCTGACAAAAATGGCGATAAATCCAAAAAAAGTTTCACACCCTTCAAGCAATGTAATCAAAAACTGTTTAAATAAATATTTAATTGAAGGCAAATGAAAATGCCTCATTCATTTTAGGAAGTAGAAAGAATTAAATTTAAATCATGATTGTTTTGAAAATCAAAATGTGATTGTGAATAAATTAAATTGAAATTATTATCAACTATTAACAATATTTTTTAATTAGTCAAATTAAAAATCTAGATACAAAATATTTTAATAAAATCAATTTAATTCAATACAGAATTTATGAACAAAATTGTTCTGTTTGAACTTCAACATCATTTATTTTGATATTTTGAAGATTGATTGATTCAATTTTACATATTAATTTCTAAATAAATAAATAGAATCAAACTTCCAAAATTAAAGAAAGAGAGAAGATGGCGGTGAACATGATCAACAAAATCAAGGAGGTTTCCGTTCTAGTTCTTAAAACTAACAAAATTCTACTGGATTTACTTCCAGCTAAAACTAAAGAAACTAGCCAAAGAAGGAAGTCCTCTCTTTTAACTTAAAAAAAGCTGAAGACCAATCAAATAATAGAGAAGCATCTAATTAATAGGATAACAAGCAAAGATACTAACGCCCTTAGAGAGATAACTAAAACGATCAAGCAAGCGAACAATTAGAAGGTTAATCCTATTAAAAGGGTTCAACTTCTTCTTTTGGAAGTGAAGGAATTTTTTTGAACTAACTTTTTAAGAGCGAATAAAACAAAACAGAAAAGTAGAAGGGTGCAAACTAGCATTAATAATTAATGAAAAGAATTAAAAGTTATGAATAAAATGGTAACCCTTCTGAATAGGAAATGCGTGTAGCCATAGAATGCTATAATTCCTGTGGCCTCTATGACAAGACTATTACCACCTTCTAGAATTACGGAGATAATTTCATAAAGGGTAAATAAGGAGTTAGTTTGAATGAAACTGTTCTTAACTCCGTATTTGAGTCTTACTTAAAGAATTCTAGTTCTAAGTTTAGTGATGTCAATGAATTCTTCCTTAATCACTTTGTTCAAACAAAGCAATTAAAGCTCATCTACAAAGATAACATCCAAAACTACATTTCTAGAGTTTGTATTGATCCTTATTTAAATTTGACTCAACGTATTGAATACTTAACTGAGTTTGTAAACATGTTCACTAGCTCATAGGATGCTGACTCTTTAGTTACTTCTTCTTTCAACAATATAGATCTTTCTTCTTTATCAAACTTATTTGGTAATGCTGATACCTAATAATATATTTAGGCATCAAAAACTCTTGCTAACTTGATGAATTTAAGTATTTAACACAACAAGGGATCTTTCAATTAACTTGGTAAAAACACAGAATACAACAAAGTTCAATTCGAAATTATTAACACAAAGAAGATTTTCAGCAATCTTTTGAATTTAAAGTAATACGAAATCTGCAGAGATATGGTTGAAGCTTTAAGCAAAGCAAACTTGCTTCACTCTCACACTTTCAATAGCAAATCTAGTGAATAATAAAAATATATTGACTACTAAGACCTTATTAAATTCTCTCTTGATTTCTAGGTCTCCGTTAATTATTGGATTGACATTATTGCAAAGAAGGTGGATTTTGAATCTTTCACCTCACTCTTTTCTAATGCTATCCTTGAATTGAGAATGAACTAAAATCCCCCTAAAGTATTTTCCATTGAATAAGTATATGACTTCTTCTACAACATTTCAAACTATGGTAATTATCATTTGCATCAAAAAAATTTTAATGTTTGATATATTAAGAATACAAATTTAAAAAAGCATGAAATCTAAAAGATGTCAAAGTCTTTTCAACCCATCTACTATTTCAAATTTGATGTTAGATTAATAGAAAAAGGATTTACATTTCTTAAAATAAATGAAAATTGAACATAAAAATTAGAAATCTTTCAAATAAATTAATAAAAGATACGTTGAAAGACATTTGAATTTGAAAAAAAGTTACAAACTGTTGTTTCATAAGAAATTTTTTGCTTTTTAATTGAAAAAATAGTTTTAAATTTTATTTTAAATAATGAGAGTTAAAAATTAAAATTGCTATTTAAATTTATTTATCAAAATACTTAGATAAATATCATTTTGATGATAAAATTGTTTTACAATATTTATTTTTGTTTTTTATTCAATAGGTGCTCTTAATCCTACTTAAGTCTTTATCTTGATGGATATTTCTATTTATTTAAAGGAATACAACTTAGCTATTGAACTATTTACTCATCACTAAAAGTATACAAATAGACGTAGAGATAACTTTGTTTATGAAAAAATGATCTAGATTGTTAATTCCATTAATTTAAGATAAGCTACTGGAAAATCAAACAAGGATCACGTCCTTTAAGCTTACAGAAAACTCTACACTGAAGCTGAATAATAGACTGGAAAGTAAATTGGATTTTTGAATTCTAAGATTTATGAAATTAAGAGTTGCATCTTAGACTAAAATCATGATAGTGCTTATTCTATTTTTAATGACCGTTTCTTGAAAGAAAGCATTGCTAATTACTAAGCCTTGAAGATGAAATACTTCTTATTGCTTTTACTTGAAAAGTAAGAAGAAAGAGAAGTTAAATATTCTGAAATTTCCATCAACAAATTTATTAATGGATTAGCTCCTAAACAACTTATTCAAATTTGGAATGATGACAGAAATGATACTTATCTTGCTAAATAGCTTGCAAACAAGGAAAACGACTACAATGAATTTGTTAAGCGTCTTGAAGTTGAAAAGTACTATTCAATCATCAAGCGTGACATAAATAATGGATTTTATACTATCGAAGATCGTAGATAAAATATGGATGTCCTTATGAATGAATATGAACGTTATGTTATTGAAAATTTCGAAGTTCTTGATCCCGAATACACCCTCGACGGTAAATTGAAGGGAGCTGTTCTTGATGGTATTCTTAAAATTAGAAAATATGAGGTAAATAAAATTGTTTCAAGAGTAAGCTTTCAACAAATTTATTAAAAATTAATTAGGAAGTCCACTTAAAGAAGGAAGAAAGAAGAAAAGAAAAGCAAAGTAAAAAGGGAGAAAAGGAAGCTGATTCCCAAACCAGTTAAGCTTTGATCCAACACTAAAAGGAAATGGAAGATACTCAAATTGAAATTAATAAAATTCTTGGTAGACCCATTGACACCCCAGTTAATGTTCCTGAATTATATAAAAAGTATGACACTGAAGACAAAATGAATAATAAATATATTGAAAGATATGTCAGAAATCTTTAATAAAATGAATACAATAAAGAAGGAAAGTCTTATAAAATGAAATTCATGAATCTTGATCAATATAAGGAAGCCTCATAATGCTATCCTGAATTAGTTGAATAAGCTGAAATCCTTGCTAGACCTTAAATTCCTGCTGAAGTTAATTTAATTTTTGAGCTCATGACTTGGGGTGCTGAAAACTAATAGCCTCTTGGTAAATTATCTCATTTATTAACCTAATTTATTTCTTTTTTTTCATATTAGCCATTTAATTGGGTGAAATTTATTGTGACTTAAATGGAATTCCTGTTCCTAGCCCCTTGGTAGAAAAGATCAACAATTCTATTGATCCCTATAATGATAATATCGGTAATCAAAATATTATTTAAAAATTTATTTTTACTTGATTATTAATTTATTTATAAATTAGATTTCTTAAACTAAATCACCAGTGCCAAGAGATTAATTGGTGATATTAATAGAGAAAGAGTTTACCAATCACAAACTCACTTCTCTCAAAAGCCTAAGTTTGTTGAACAAGTCAACCAACTTGGTGAAGAAGATAAGTACAGAGATGAAGCTGCCTATGTTTTGCAATAAGAATTAGCTGCTTCAAGACTCACTAAGTACAGAATTCCTAAAAAATACATCATGGAATAACTCAAGGCTTGAACAAAAATCATTTATTTAAAATATAGTTAAAATAATAAGTAAGTAATGTTAATTACTAAGCTGCTTTGTTATAATTAGAATGCTGCTCTAGCTGCTGCTCTTGGAATCCTAAATAATATCGATTAAACAATCAAATTAACAATTCAAATATTCATATTAAATAATATATTTAAATACTATTTTTGTTCTATTATAACATTAAGCTACTCTTTGTAAATTTAATTTTAATATCTCATTAAATTTTCATTCTTTTATTTATTATTACTTACTATCATTAAATAGAATTTCATTTTCAAAAATTTATTAGCAAAAAAATTAAAATAAATTTAAAATATTCATTCAAAAATTATCGAAATCAATATTTTTTTACTCAATTATAAAAAAAATGTTAGGAAATAAGCAATATTTAATTCTGTACTTTCTTAAATTCAAAACTAATTATTTTATTTTAAAAATACTTTAAAGTAAATGAGCTGATATTTTTAAATAAATCTCAAATCGAGTGAAAATAACAGCTATATCTGATATTAATAAACAAAAAGAAATGTTTGAAATATTTCTCATGAAAAATTAATTCATTTGAAACTGTTAAAATTTTTAGTTTTAAATTAATTTAAGTTAACATAAATACTAATAATAATTTATATATATATATATATGTATAGTACCCTAGGGTACTGCCTGTTCGGCTACATACAGTTATACAGTTTACAGTTATATATGATATAATTCTAAATTATTTTTAATATTAAAACGATAGTTTTCTTTAAAAAGGTTTTACATTTGATAAATAAATAAAAATATAAGTAAAACCAAAATATTTGTTAAATTTAAGTATAAAGCGATTTTATAATTTATTAATAATTATGAATTCAATTAAGTATAGAAGTATCTTAACTTATTATCAGAAAGACTTGTTAAACTTTAAGGTAATAAATATTTAGAGTCAGCTGATAAGCTCTCATCAAATAACAAAATATCTGATGTAAACATAAAAGAGTCCAAAAAATGCTAAAAGTAAGAACGTTGAAGAAACTAGCCAAATAATGTGGATGTTTTTATATTTAGGGAAATCATAATAAAAATTCTTGAAGGTTGTATTATAAATCATAAATTTTTGGCTATCCTGATTAGGCCTATTTTGTAGTTCTTGTATAATTTTCTCTTTGAACTTGTAGTTTTTCAAATCTTTTATAAATAAATTAAATTGAAGCTTTATAAAATATTACAAAAATGAATCTTTACATCCTATACTTATATCAAATGTGTAGAAATTTTTATTCATGAGTTCGCATATTTCTGAAGAGTAAACCATTCTTGCAAAAGGGTTACTTACTTTGGATTTATTATCTTTATATACTTTATGTGCTCTGGAGTAGATAACATAAGAGTTACAAAGTAAAAAATAGAAAAAGAAGTTAATTAATGGTAAGAACAGTATTATTACTATCAAAATCACTTTTCCTAGTGGTTTTTTTAGGATAGCAAAAATAAATTCATAGTAATCACTACATTTTGCCTAATCCAATTTATATTCGCATTGGTTATATTCCAAATTATATTATTCGATCACTTAATTGTATTGCGTAATCGGATTTTCAGGTATAGGATCTGACTAGTAGTGAGTAGCTATTTATGTTTCTTCCAGCCTTTTATAGGCCATAGACTATGATTCATTCTTACTCATATTTTAGAATAATATTAATGCTACAAATATGATTAAAAGAATTTAACTAAAAAAATTTTCACTTAATCACAATCACTTTTTTTTTAATGAATTATGTTAGATTTTTAGATTAAATTTTTGATCCTAAGAATATGAGTTGATTGGTAAAATAGAAAATAATGTGACTCAATAACCCTTTTTTTAACATTACTTTATTTATAATTTTATATTTAAGAAAAATTCTAAAATATCTAATTCAAAATAAAATAAAAATCAAATCTTTAAAATATTTCAAAAAATTAATTCAAAAATGTTTTATTAAAAATGATGAATTTTTATATTTTATAATTTGAAGAGATATTAAATTCATTGTAAGATATCTTTTATAAGCAGATAAAAATTAAAATATTTGAACAAGAATAATAGTAATTAATTAATATATTTATTAATAGCTGATAGCCAATTAAATTAAATAGGAATGGAAAATTTAAAGGAACCTTTAGATTTAATTAAACATAGTCTCAATTAAATAATATAGATTAAGTGTAGACATTCTAGAGATTTAAAAGGAAAATTATTAGCCTTTGACACTCACTTGAATATGCTTCTTTAGGATGTAGAAGAAACATTTGTTTAGGAAAATAAAAATGTAAATAATGCATCAGCCTAGAAATAAACTCGTAATATTCCTATGCTATACATGAGAGGTGATACAATTATAACAGTCACTCCTCTCACTAAAGCCTAGAAGTGAGTAATCTAAAATTATGAAAAAAAAATGTATTTATATTAATTACTAAGAACTCTACAAGAAATTATCATGCTAATTTTTTTTAATGCAATAAATAATGAAAATGCTTTCAGTGTTTTTTAAAAGGATTATAGATAAAGATATAAATAAAATATGGAAATAAGAAAATTATCAATGTCTAATTTGTGTATTTATTTGGATTAATAATAAACTATTTCATTTTTAAAGCTTTAAAATAAAGATGTTCTTAAAAATCTAAACCTGCTTGTTGTATTTATATCAAAAGTGTCTAAAATAAACTTTTTAGCTTTTTAAATCATAAATTGTGTATATTAATCATATTTATAAATTTACCAAATCAATATATATTATTATTATTTCTTTATTTAAAATCATTCTTTGTGTTCAAAAAATAAGGAATTATAATGCAATAAAATTCAATATTTAATGAAAAAATTTGCAAAATTTTCTAAAATTTTCTGAAATAAAGCTTTTGAATTCTTTTTAAGAAGAGTTTTCAGCTTAAAAATAGCATAAATGAATGAACTTATAAAATGGTAAACATGCAAAGAGATTTGTAAACAAACAAAGTATTAAGTAATAAATAATATATTGAAAAACTGGAGAATAAATTAATTGTATATTTCGTCAAATAGTCTTTGGATGCTTAAGCTTTATATGTTGATTTAAAGAGCCTTCTGTTCTAATATTATTTTAAATTCTTCAATTTAAAACTAAATAATTCAATTCTTAAATACCCATATGATTTTTTGCAGCTTTCGTATGGGCAAATATAGCTGCGATCTATCAATTTTGCTTATCTTCTTATTCTTTTTTTCTTTTCTTCTTCTATTTCTTCTTCATTTAATTCATCTTCACTCAAATCTTCACTTCTTTTCTAAAATTATTTGATATAAATTATACTTCTATAAGTCCACTTAAAATATAATCAATAATGAAATTAGTACTTCTAATTTAATCAGTCTTATTGTTAATTCATTTTTTTCATAAACAAGTTCTTTCATCTATTTTATAAATATAAAATTCATTTTATATCAGTAGTTGAAAACATTTTCAGATTATGATCATTTTCATTTATTAGAAAAAAAAAATTTAATTGGATGTATATGAATATTCCGCGAAAAAAAATCATTTATTGATTAGAGAAAGCACACTAGATATAAGATTTCTTTTGAAATAGTAAGATAAATCTTAATAGAAATTAGTTAAAATTTATTTTAATGCTTAAAAAGATTCATTTTTGAAATGGTATTTACTTGATTTGTCAAGACTTGATTAGCTAAATACAGCCTACAATATTCTTGATAGTAGCTCATATTTTCATCATTTGTCTCTGTTTTATTTTAAATTTTAAATCAAATTTCACTTTTTAAATAACCAATCTAATTCTTACTTGTACCTACTATAGCCTCCTTTCCTGGCACTTCTTTAAAAGATAAAAATAATTGATATATTTCATAAATTGAGATAAAATGTTTTACTTAAAGCATTTTATAAGGCTTATGGTATCGAATTTTCTTTATTTTAAAAACAAAAGAAAAGTTAAATGATTTTTTTTTAAATAGTTGAGTTAGAAATTCTTCATGGTTTAAAAGTAAAATTGATTTACACCTATTTTTATAATTATTTTAAATAAGCTAAATGGAAAAATCTTTATGATAATTAATTTACGCTTATTAAGCCTAGTCATGCTAATCTTCTCCACTAAGCTGTTGAGGTTTAACTTAACTCATTATGCTGCTTTGAATAAACAAACAAAAAAATAAATATCTAAAATATTAATCAAAGTTAATTAATTATGTTATATCTTTGCAAAAATTACAATTTGTAATGAAAAAAATATCCACTCAGCTATTTATATAGAAAGCTATTTTTATTATAAAAAACTAATATTTTTTATTGGATTGATTGATTCTTACTAAATTAAACGAATATATCTCCTAAATAACCGTATTGCTCATTTCAAATTAAACTCCTTCCAATTCAAAGATTCAAAGCAAGTCACTCAAATATTTTTAAATATTTTATTAAAATCTCTAAGTATTTTTAAATTTAAACTTACAAAAATTAAAAATTGTTTTCTTTTTTTAATCAAATAATTTGTTGCTTTTAATGTTTTTAAAATTATTTAAAAAAATAATATTTTATTAACGAAAATAATCAAATGAGAAATTTTTTGATTTTTAACACTTTAAGCATCACTTTTTTAAAAAAGGGAAATTGCTATTTTATGATATTATTATTATTATTATTGGTACCAAGTTAACTTAAAACCCTTAAACCTTATTAAAAAGTTTAATTTAATAAGTTTTCATTGAAAAATATCATTCATAAATTAGCAATGTAAAAAAATCAAATAAAAATAATTGATTAATTTCTGTAGGTTGATGAACTTTCTTTTTAAAAGTAAATTAAAAATTGAAATGGAAAAAAAATCTTGACCACTCAAATTAAATCATAGTAAAAGAACAATTGCCTGACTTTGAGTATGTCGGAGATAAAATATTTTAAAGTTGATCATAGCTTTTGATGTTATTTTTAATTTAAACCTTGAATTTATAAAAAGGAATCATAAAATAGCATGTAAATTAAAATAAAAAAAAAGAGTTAATGTAAATTAAAATAGTATGAAGATAGATAGTAAAGCATATTAATTTAATTGGGATTCATAAAGAAATCATCAAATATATGGTCATAATTTAGATTTTTTTGATAGTTTTGGTTGGCTAGTTTGTGAGTTAATTAATTAATTTTATTTATAATCAATAATAATTAGATAGAATAATAATTTAACATCATAATATTGAAAATAATGATGAGTTGATCATTTTTGACTGTTTAAATAAATATTGCTTCCAGATTATATTTTTGTTCAAGGAATAAATAATTTATCTTAGAATATACCTTCTATAATCAAAACTTATCTTCATAGCATTGATAATCTCAAGATGATAATTAATGTAATTAAAATTTTAAAGTCAGAAACAAATGACTGGACTAAAAGTTCTATCTATATTTTATTAAATGTTTGCTTAGTTTAGTTTATATAATGAAAAATAAAGTAAATTTGCAAATAAAAGTAAAAAAAACAAATTAATTACAAATCAACTAATCAAATAAAAAATAGAAAAGAATGTCTGGTGCTATTGTTGCAATAAAATTATCTACTATGATATTAATGTTTCTTATAACAATAATAATGGGAAGTATACCTTTACGAAGCAAATCATTTAAAGAAAATTAAATGGTCTTATCTCTCTCCTCAGCATTTTCAGGTGGTCTCTTTCTAGCAGTAGGTTTACTTCATATAATACCTGACGCTGCTGATAGCTTTGATAAATATTATACTTCTACTACTACTTATAATTTAGCAGCTGAGAGTTCAGACTCATCTTAGCAAGAACCAGGAGAATCAAATACAGCTGAATGCGAAACAGTTGAAAATCATTTTCCTTTTCATATGCTTATAGTTGTTCTGAGTTTCAGTTTAATCCTCATGATTGAAAAAATTATTGGAAGTAAATACCATGATGCACTTCATCATAGTCATGATCACAATCATAACCATAACCATGATCATGAGCATAGCAAAAAAGATAATTATCAAGTAGATTTAGAATGTAACAAAGGCAACTAGTAAGTAAACAGTGAACAAAGTTAAAAGAGTTCTAAAATATCACCTTATAAGGATGTAGAAAAAGCTAAGATAGAAGACTCTAACAATTCTCCAATAATATCTGTTTAAAGGAGTTATGAAAATTCATGTATTTAAAGAGCAGATGAAACACAATAAAATGAAACTATGAACAAAACTTCTATGTAGTAGGATATCTCTCCTGGCACTTCTATGATGATGGCACTTAAATTAAATATTGAGAACAGTAGCATAACTGATAGAATAAAAGATGAAATTTGTCAAATGGAGCCTCAAAGAGGAGTAGAATAATTAATGAATTAAGTTAATAATAGAAATCAAAGTAGTAGCCAATAAAAGAATGAAGAAATCCATAGAAAATAGGAGAGAAAAAAAGATGGAGATAATGAAATAACCCCATCATAACAAAGAAAAGTTAATTTAATTCACTAAGCTTCAAAAGAGATAGATAAGATGCAAAAGAATAAAAAAGTTTCATTAACTCCTTTTATTATTTAGTTTGCATTTGGAATTCATGCTATCTTAGAAGGTCTTGCTATTGGTGTTTAAGACACTCTCAGTAAATGTTTAACAATAGCTCTAGCAGTTATCTGTCATAAGTGGGCAGAAGGTCTTGTCATTGGCCTATCATTTAAAAAAGCAGGAGTTCCAATCAAAAGAGCAACTTTGATGGTTGCATTTCAAGGTATTATGAACCCTATTGGTTTAGGCATAGGTTGGGCATTATGTGATGCTGGAGATCTTGTAAGTGGAATATTAGTTAGTATTAGTGCAGGAACCTTCCTCTATATTTCAACTGTTGAAGTAATAGTAGAAGAATTCAATATGGAGAGATACAAAATCATTAAATTTATGCTTTTCTTAGTAGCAATTGGTTTTATTTCTTCTCTTTGGGCTATTGAATAAGCCACTGGAGGAGAATGAATAAATTAATTTATTTGTTTATTGTTTGCTATAAAATTCTAATCACTAAAATATTATTGGCATGCTATTTACGCACCCTAATAAATTTCGTTATCTAATCAATTAAAAAATTTTGACATTTTTCACCCAATATTCTACTTTTTATATCTTGACTCACTTTCTAAAAAATTTTTTCTGAAATAGGAGTTGCTTAAATTATCAAATTAATCTTCACTGATCAATTTATCACTTCATTATAAAAATTAAGAATTTTAATGATCAAAAATATTAAAAAAATAAATTAATTTAATAATTAACATAATACTTGAATTTTAGAAGCTAAATTTCTCTCATCTTTTGATTTGAAAAGTTAGGTCACTAAAATTCTACTATTCGAAAAATTTAAAAATTCATAAAATAACAAAATTAATAAATACTTTACTCTAAAAAAAATAAAATAATTAAAGTAAGTAATTGTATCAGTTCGTTAAAAAGGTCATCAAAATTATTTTGAGATTTCTATATAAAATAATTAGATTTAAATTTAATTATTAATAAATAATCTTATTCATATTGATTTCTAAATTTGTTTTATTTTCAAATTAATATCAATAATAATAATGAATCGTATTAATTAAATAATAAGAGTTAATATTATTTTCAAAAATTAATTTATGAAATTTTTATTTCGTTCAAAATAATTTTATTTTGTATTCTGAAAGTTTATTTTTTATATTTTTAAATTGAAAGTTTTTATCTTAATTTTTTTTGAAGGTTTAATACCAAACAAATAATAAAAAATTTTTTTTTAATTCTCACAATATTTTTGAGTTATTTATTCTGAAATAAAGGAAAAGAATTTTAATTATTTAACTTTTTTGATCAACTGATTTTTGATAAAATTTTTAAAAATGAAAGATTTTAATAAATCAATAAGCTAAAGTAAATTGTAACTTTGTTTCTACCATAAATCAAATTGTATACTAATAATTATATTTAAATGATATAAAACATTTAGATTTGGAAAATTAAGAGTTTAATCTTTCTTCTTCAATATGTTAAAAGCCAATCAAAATATTGAAGAGTCAATTTTTTTTGCATTTTCTTATGCTCCTTCTTCTTTCACTTAATTTCTTTCAATTATTTTGTTTGAAATTATAAGTATGAATATTAGAGTAAAAAGACCATATATTGTAGAGTAGGCGATGTTATCTATGAAGTAAGCTGTTCCATTAATTGTCAGGCTTCCAAGAGTTATTGAAAATAAGATATTTACTATTGATATAAAAAGTCCTACTTCTTCTTGCAGCTACTTATTCATTTGTATATTTGGGATTATATGACTGGAAAGTATTGTTAAAGCAGCAAATGTTTAACCACAGATTTTAAGACTATGGTTTTAAAAATCATCCACTGAATAAAATATTATCCCAGCAAATCCAACTACTTAATTAATTGCATAATAGACTTCTAAATCTCTATCTACTTTTGCTTCTTATAAGACAAAATGACAAAAAGCCCAATCCACAATAATAAAAAAGAATGCTAGAAGGCCACAATAAATAATATCAGATGGCTTTTATGCACAAAAAAATGGAATTATTGAACAAATTAGATTGGTGCCATAAATGACATATAAAAGAATATTCAGAAGCTCATCATTGATAAAAGTTAATATGATAAGTTTTAAAAGGCAAAGAATGACTAGAAAAACCAAGAGAGCATTTGATATTTTTGAAAATCCAACTTATTTCTAATAGTAGTTATTGAAAATAATTCTCAAATCTATTAGAATCAAGTAAATTGAAATTTTTAAGAATCTCGATTTCTCATGATTGACCTAGATCTGCTTTAACTATGGATATAGTAGGACTATTTCAGTAATAGCATAAATTATAAAGACAGTATCAAGACCAGTACAATTTAGAGACTAAAAGCTCAAAATCAAATAGAATATAAAATTAGCCACAACACTCATAATGTGAATACCTTTTTTTATCTGTTCATCTTCAAACTCAAGGACCATCATCATAGTAAAAAATACTATTATACCTATCAATCCTAGAATTGAAAAAATCATTGTTTTGTAATTCTAAGAGTCATCGCACCAATGTTATTTGTAAACCTAGCTAGAAACACCTATTAATACACTAAAAGTAACTAGTCTGATAATGCTAAATAGAATAAGTCCCTACTTTAAAAGCATTTTGATATAACTTTAAGTTCCTCCCTATTTATCTATTTATGATTTATATGTTTGTTTTAACTTTTTTAAGCTTTTAGTTGTTTAAATTTTGAGTAGTTTTTAAAGAACTAACAAATCACTTATTTATTTCTTTTAAATAAAATTTAAGTTCTACAAATATCAAATAACCAATTTTGTTATTAATAAGCTTTATCTTTTGCTATTTAAATTTCTACCTACTTTGAAATTTTGCAGATTAAATCAGTATTTTTAAAAGGAATTGTTTTTTTCTACTCACATTTTCAAAATAGAATTTTTATGTATGCCTACATAAAAAAAATTCCATCAAATATACTATTAATTTTATTTAATATTTAAAAAATGAATTTAAGAAATTAATTTTGATTTATTTATCATAGAGTATTCAAAACTACAATAAAATAAATAAAAAGTTTTTATTATTCCTTTTTATAAACAAATATTTATTAATAGATAAAAACTCAAAATATTTTCACATTTAAGGCTAAAAAATATGAATATAAGTTAGTCAATTATGTAAATAACTCTATCCACAAACAAAAAATTAATTATATTTGAATTATTATTTCCTAAACTATCATTAATAAATTCATTTCATACATAACTCAGAGTTTTTCTGATTTTAAATAACCTCTATTTTTTTTCATAGGTTTAATAATTGAGTATTTCTTTTTTGGATTCTTTTAATGATTTATTCTTGTTGATTGATTTAAATAATTTTTAACTTACTTAATATCTATTATTTAGTAGATTATATATATATATATATATATATAGTACCCTAGGGTACTGCCTATTCGGCTACATACAGTTTTACAGTTTACAGTTTAATCTGTTTATTTAGGTATGTATGACAGTATAGATTGTTATGTAGTGTCTCTTGTATATTTATATATACCAGGTTTTAATTCTTTTAGTTGACTTTAGTAGATTATTAACAATTAATAAATATAATTTTATGATAAATTTTTTCTAAATTAGTTCATAAAATAATTATTTTATGGTTTAAATGGAGGCTACGTAAAAATATCTTTTTAGGTAATTAATATCATTTGATTTTTAAAAAACAACTGCTCCTTTAATTAATTTTTATAACTATAAAATTTTGAATATATTTTAGAGTCTGAATTATTATTAATTAGCAAGCATATCTCTTTTGTTAATAAAAGTATATTAAAATATCTCAAAGTAGTTGATTTAAAGCATATATTTCAAGCACATAGCCTATAATTTGTCTATCAATATAAAAAATAACCTTAAAGCAATTATAACTAAAGCAAAATTTAACTAGCTCAAAATCTAGTGAATAAAATAAGCAGATAGATATAAATAAATCTTGAAGGAATTTGTAGAAATGATATCAGATGTAACTTCTAAAAAGCCATAATTTGGTGAAATATTCATTACAAATGATGAAGTAGGAGGCTCTATAGAGCAATTAAAGCATTTTAGAGGAAAATTAGTCACAAATATAAGTGGTGGATTTAAAAAATTATTTGTAATTGAAGAAGGTCACTTCAATGAGGGATTAGTAAGTACTTTGCATGCTCCTGAATATGATGACTATGATTATACATTTACTGATGAAGCAAGAAGCGTTAAAAATTTAGAAGATATATTTTAAGGATTTAATGACAAGGGATAAATTAAAAAAATGGTATGTGGCAAGAAGCATACAGTTTTCATAACAGGTAACTAAATTATTTAATATTCATAAAAAAAGTAATAGCCAAAATCTGGAAACACATTATAAAATTTATTTTTACAAATTTTAAGCATTTATAACTCGAAGGATAATAAATACTGATTTATACATAAAATTTTTAGAAAATTAAAACATTTTATGATGATAACACATTAACAAAGCAAATTAAGTGATTTCAAATGATAAAAGCATTTTTTTGTTAACTTCTTGATTGTAGTTTCATTAAATAAAAATATAATAAAATTTGTAATGATACAGGAAATATATCAAAAAAGTTATTAATTATTAATATAATAAATATCAATCATTAACACAAATAGCTTTAACCAATAAAATAATTTTTACATAAATTTAATTTATTGAATTTATTTCAAATTTATTTTATGATTTAAATTAGTGAAAGATTTAAGAATAAAATGAGATAATAATAATAATAAAACAGATCAATAAATTTTTTTTTGCAAATTGAAAGTATTTTCATGACTTACTTTATGAACCTATTTTAAACCAATTAATAATTTAAACTTATTATAGAATGGAATATTTAAAATTAATGATCAAATCATAATTATTCATATTAAGATGTAAAGCTTTTTATCTGATAAATATAGAGGATGGCAAAATATATACATATGGTATTGGAGAATATGGTTCTTTAGGTCATGGAGGTATTTTATAGGTTGATATACCTAAGAACATCCTAAAATTATAAGAAAAGAAGATTATTTAAATTGCATGCGGTGAATTCCATACATTAGCTTTAACAGGTATTTTTAGTTAAATTGATCAATCGAAATATTAAAAGCAATATATTTTAAATATTTAGAAACTTATGATCTCTATTCATGGGGTAGAGGATTTGAGGGGTAATTAGGAACAGGAAAGGATTCTTCTTCAGTTCCAAGCTATGTTAAAGTTTTTTATGAGAAATATGATATGAAAAATGGTGCTGATATTAAGAAGAGAATCAAATATATTACATGTGGTGCTTACCATTCACTTGCCATAACAGATTCAGGATAACTATATTCTTGGGGAGAAGCTCGTTTGGGATAAACAGGAACTGGTAAAAAGAAAAGTGAGCCATATCCTGTTCTAGTTAATTTAAATGCCTAGCCAAATTCTGTATATGAAAAAAGAGTTAATACTGAATAAAATTAAATGAGTGGAGTCAACAAAATTGAGTTAGAACATAGTATTGATGAACTTAAAATAAATCCTATACCTTCTGGTAACTAAAGTAATTAAAAGATAATATGCGTTAGCGGTGGTTATGGCCATTCTGTTGCTATTACAGAAAGTGGAGAAATATATTCGTGGGGTTTCAATGCAAAAGGTTAACTTGGAATGGAAGGAACTAAGTCTGTCTACTATCCACAAAGAATAAAGAAAGACATTTTAGGAAATGAGCTTCCCCTTTTCTCTTCTGCTTTTTGTGGCTACAACAACACATTTGCTATTGATCGTAATTTATCTTTAAACTCTTACTCTTGTTTTATAATTTATTGATATTTTAATACAGTTTCAGGAAATTTGTGGTCTTGGGGAGGAGGAAATTTAGGGCAAAAAAATGTAAATATGATCTTTAAATAGTTGAAAGAGTTTAAGTTAAATTATTTTTTAATAATAGGACCATTTCTAAGATTTACCAAGAAAAATAACAGAGAATATTCAAAATAGAAGATTCACAGAAATGTGCATCACAAGCAATTCTGGAGTATTTTTTGCTCGTAAGATTTGTTTTCCGATGAATTTTTACTTAATTATTCAAAAATTAATTAGCTATGAGAATAATGTCAGTAAGACCTAATTACAGTCCTTCTTGTGGTGGTACTTTGATATCTTTACTAGGTACTGGATTTTCAGAGACTGCTAAATAATCAATAAGATTTAGATTTGGTAATCATCAATTGGAAGTAGGACTTTAATATGATGGATCAACAGAGAGTTTTTATTGCTAAACACCTAAATTCGACGATGCTAGTGAGGAACAAATTGAGTGGCCTTTACTTTGTACTCTCGAGATAACTTTAGATGGAGTTATTTATACTTAATGTGAAGAAAATTTCTTGATTTATTCTTCTAAAATATAAATGACCTCGATTGAACCTAAATGTGCAAGTGTAGAAGGTGGAACAGAATTAACTCTTCATATCTAAATTGATGATTTAACTGCAAGCTACCTCAAGCATCTAACTGTTGGATTTTAGTCAAGATCTAAGAAAGAATTAAAAAAACCTGGAGATAGTAGCTTGACTAATTCCAAGAGAATCGGACTTACAGATTAAACTCAAACAGCGAAGGTAAAATTAATTTATTTTTAAATATTCTTAATTTCTCAAATAATTCTAGTAAGACTATGATACACCTATGAGTACATTAAATAGTAAACATAGAAAAGGAAGTATCACTTAACCCCATCAAACTCATATGATCAATCCTCTTGATATCGAGCCTCAGGATCCTGAGTTAGAAAAAGAAAACTGGATCTGTGTTGTTGGAAAATATGATAAAGGAAAAATCACTTGCACAGTACCAACTTTAACAGAATTTAATAATGATTCTCTTAATTTCAATGTGGATGTTTCGTTAAATGGATAACAATTTACAGGCTAACCTTCCTCATTTAGGTAATTTTTAAATTTATTCAGTTTTTTACTATTTAAAGAATTGAATCAAAAACTTTAATTCACTTAAATAAACTTTTAACTTAAACAGATTTTATGATATTCACGTAAATAAATTGGAGCCTAATAATGATGCCTTAAGCGGTGGAGCTAGATGTAAATTAATGGGTGAAGGATTCTTTGATACTTTGAGTAAGAGAATAATGTTTAAGAGTAAATATGGAGAAAGATTAATTGACATTAATTGGGACAAAAAAGAACGTTCATTTACTTTTATAGCTCCTCCTATCACTTGGTAAATAAATTTCTTAGCAATAAAAAACTTTAAAATAAAAAAGAGCTTTGCATTCATTTAAAATTATATTATATTAATAATGTCTTGTTTAAAAAACATAATATCATTCATTTTTTTGTTTATAATATTTGGAGTTTATATTAAGTATTTTTATTTGTAATTAGGTTATTGGGTGGCTAGGATCCAACTCCATAGCTCATTAAAGAAGTTCAGTCTAACAAAATAGATGTAGCATTAACTCTAAATGGAGTTTAATGGATTCATGTGGCTGATTTTCTTTATGCAGAAGCCTAAATTTCAAGAATAGGCTCCGTTCCTGATTGGGATAAGACATTAAGTGAATAAGATATTCAGGTTAAATGGGCTTAAAGAGAATAAATTGTAGATCCTTTACAAGGGTTATCTGAAGGTAATTTCTATACTTAGGAAAATATACAGACCATTTTAAATTATTTTTATTAAATCGATAGCTGATTAAGCAAAGAAAAAAGAAGAACTAAGAAAACTTTTAGAATAAGAATTATATGACTTGTAGTATTTCTATAAGAAGACAGGTCAGTATCTTTATATTCATGGTGAAGATTTCATTGACTCTCCTGACATGATCATATCATTCATTTTTAATAATACAAGTAAAATTGTCAAGGGTGTTTATAAGAATTCTTCAAAGATAGGAGTTATTATACCTGAACTCGATTAAGTTCCATAAGGTATTCATGATGTTACTATTGAAATTTCTTACAACGGATAGTGTTTTAGTAATGCATAAAAGACCTTTAGATACTACAGTAATAATTTCTTTTTATTTTAAAGCATCTAAACTATAATTATGTTTATTTAAAAATATTAGGTTTTAAAGATATCCCATTAGACTAAAGAGCTAAAATAGAAGATGCAGAACTTAAAAATTTAAAAAAGAATGCCCCAAAGCCTCCTAAATGATAAATTTATCATTAAATTGTTATATTTTAAATAAAATACCTTAATTGTAATTAAATCTATATCCATAAACTTGTTTGTGTCTAAGTATTCTGAAATAATTCTTTCAAATTTTCACTTTTTCCCTTTCTTATTAACATGATTGATACTTAAATGACATCTTTAAAATAAAATATGATGACATATTTTGATATCAATTTTATTATTTTAACATTTTCAAACAAAACAAAATAAAAATTTTTCTTATTTCAGAAAAAAAATAAAATTTATTCCCTTCAAAGTAATAAAAAAAGTAAAAATTATGAGTAGCATATTCAAATAAATTATTTTTTGTTTGTTTGTGTTTTTTGTTTTGTTTTATTCTTGTGTACTTATTTAATATATTTAATTTCTTTTATTTACTTTAAATTTTTTTTCTTTTTGATTTTAGTTTATTTATTTAATGTATTTTATTTTTAATATTTCAATCTATTAATTTATTAGTCTCTCTCTTTCTCTCTTTATCTGTTCTCGTTCTCAAGCCATTTATCTCAATCTTAAACCTAGTTTTTTATTTAAATATATTATTTTATTGTTTGGGAAAAGACAATTCTTGTTTTTGATTATTCCTCAAAGCTTTCACTTTTAGCTTTTGTATATTTAAAATTTCAAATTTGCTTATAAGATAATATATCAATAATTTAGTCAATTAATTTGTTTTGTTTGAATCATTTTCTCTAAGAAACCTTGCAGTTTTTTGTATTGAATTTCAAACATGATAATAAACAATCATTGACATTTTAAAGCTTTAAAAAACTGCTTCTAGGTGGTATTGTATATTTATTTGAAGAAGGTAAAAAAATAAAGAATTATTGATATACTTTTCTTTAAGCGATTATTATTTTTATTTTTAATTAACTATTAATTATAAATTTTCCCCTCTATTGTGAATTTTTTAATTGATTTTCTTCAAATTTTAAATTTTGAATAAGTTTTTCTCTCTCTCCTTTTTTATTTTTTTTTCCTCCCAATTTTTAAGAGATAAAGAGAAGATTAGATAATCAAAAAAGGTAAAAGAGGAAAAATCAAAATAAATAAATAAAAATAAAATTTTTAAAAAATAAATTAAAAAAGCAAAAAAATGATGCTGAAAGTTGCTGATTAATCACCGAATCATTAAAATGCTTACTAAAAAAGAAAGTTTTTAAACCCCTAAATCAAAAGTAATTAAGTCCTGAGAGAATGAAACTTGATAGTTTATTACTTGGCATTCGTGCACAGCAACAAGCATTAATACATAATCAACCTAATTCTCAATGAAGGCTTATTATTTTTACTATCTCGTAAGCTGCACAATTAGCATCATTAAAACATTTGCATTATAATATTTAATCATTCCTTTGAGAATGTGGAATTATCAAAACACTAATCTCTTCTCAACCTAAATTATAAAATAATCAATTTAGATTTCTTTTTCAGCATCGAAGATTTATTATTTAGGCATCATTCTATTTAAAAAGAAAAAGTTAAAAAGCTAAATATTAAATAAAATATATGAAATATCAATAAAGAAAATAAAGAATAGAGAAAGAAATAGATAGATAAATTAAAAAAAACTAAAATCAATAAAGAAAACAGAAACATTAAAAAAAAATTAAATAAATTAATTAATATTAAAAATAATTTATTTCTAAAATTCACAAATATTCAATTCATATCATTAGTTACGAAATATTTAGATTTTCGATATCTTTATCTGATAGAGAACTCCTATTAATCATCTTTATAAAGCCTAATTTATAAAATTGTGCTCTCATTCTAATTTTATTCATTTATCAATAGATTAGATGAAAAGTATTAACGTCTAATCTAAATTCTTTAAAGGAACAGAGTTTTAAATGAATGTAGTCTGCTATATTTTAAAAAATCAATTTTTTATTTATCAAAATTTATTGAAATTAATCATTAGAATGGGAGGTCTTTGAAATGGCATGCACTAGAGGAGTAAAGCAGATTTATATTTTCCCTTTAAAATGTACTAGCTATTTTGAGAAATACAAAATAAATGAGCCTCTCCCCTAATTATAACCTTTTGTTTTGAACTAAAAAATTTTAAAATGTTTTAAAATGCATTAATCGCTTTAAAAAGCTTTATTGAATTGAGCCAAAATAATATTTTTGAAATGAATTATTACTTTTTTGTAAATCATTGAAATAAAGTGATTAAGTTTTTTATATAATGCATTAAATATATCTTATTTAATGTTTAACAATAAGTAAAAGCAACTTAAATTCAAATTAAAAAATTAAAAACCTTAATAGCTTTGAAGTATTTTTTTTGCTATTAAAATAAATTTTGAATAATTAAAGAAAAAAAATTGAAGTAATATTAATAGATAATTGTTTATTTTTATTTTTAAAATATACTTTAATCCAAAGAGATGATTTTCAATAAAGAAACATAAATGTTTGATTGAAAAAAATATCAGAATATCTTTTGTTTGTAATAATATAATTTGTGAGATTATATTTTACTAAGTATTATTTAAATAATCAATTATTATAAAGGAAACACATGTTTTGTATTAAAAAATATAAAATGTTAATATATCCAAATATTTATTGGATGTTTTGGATGATTTTTAAAATATTGATAGTAAAAAAAATGTTAAATTTTTTAAACCAGATAGATTTTAGATTAAAATGAATTTTTATTTAAATTTAGTTAGGATATTATTGTTGCTTTTAATGTGCTCAAATAAGATATCAATTACTCTGTAAAAATTGTTAATAGTTTTAAATGAAAAAATTTTTAATTTTTAATTGTCATTACTCTATTTTAAGGAATTAATTTTTAATTTTATCTAATATTTTGATAAATGGTTTTTTTAAGAAACTAAGAAAGCCCTATTTTCATTTATAGCTTTAATAATAGTAATCAAGTTGATTATTAAAAAAATCAACTTATTGATTAAAGTGGAATGCTGAATGGATTTATTAATAAAGAAGATTATTAAATTAACTAATTAGTTAATATTCACCAAAAAACTATATTGTCTAAAAATATTTACGAACAAATAATTTATACAATAAATAAAATTTCTTTAAACTACTTCACAAAAGACTTAAGCAAATAAAGTTGTTAGGTCAGAATAAAGTTTTTTATAGTAAATAAAGTGTTGGATAAAGTGGAGAAATAGAAAGATGAATAGAAATCGAAAAGAAAATAAGCTAGTTTTGTAGGAGAAGATTAAGTAAATAAGAAAGGAATATGATATATTTGCATATTTTAAAACTGTCGGTTTTACTTGGAATTTATGGATATTTATTTTAGATGTATATAGTATTATAGTATACATGATTTGGATAGCTCTTTCGTAATATCCCAAAGGAGTTTAAAATTTGATTGAAATATTTATTGAACTAACCTATCTCATTAATTTAATTTTGATTATTATGCTAGATTCAAAGTAGAACAATAAAGATTACTACTTCTTTTCTTCATTCAATTTTAAGCAGCTTAATTAAGGTAAAACGAAACCATTTATTTTTTATATATCTTTAAATTACAAATTTAGTGGATCGAATCAGCCAAGCTTATCTATATTTAAGTATTTTTTGTAACATTTAGTTAAGCTTTTTTTTATGGTTTTACATTATGACTTTAATAAGTTTTCTATTTGTGAAATACTAACAACAAACAAATAATGTAATTTTTTAATTAATTTTTTATAAAAATAATAATAGCAATATCAAGTCTTATAATGATTGTTTCTTCCCTTCCTATATAGTTTACACTCTAGCTGATATAAGCAAGTTAAGGAATAAGCTTTGATAAATATGATGATGATGGAGAGCTTTTATCAACAGTTGTTGTTTTCCTTTATTTACTGAAACTTCTTCGCTACTATAACATTTAAAAATTCTTGAATAAGCTTGAAAATCTAATAAAATATTTAGATTTTAACAAGCTAATATTTCTAAGAATAGCTAGAACATTTTTATGGCTTTTAATGGCTAATCACTTTTTAGCTTGCTATTTTGTCTTTTTTAATTATTATTTAACTATGGGTTATTTTATGAAAACTAGTTATGATGAAAGAAGCGGTCTTATGAAGTACTAAACTGGCTTGCAATGGGCTGTCGAAGCTATGATTGGTTCCTCTTTTGGTGATGTCATCCCTACTACTGAATATGAAATTATTTTTACTATAATAGCTATGGTAACAGGAAGTGTTTTATACTGTAAAATATTTTCTGATTTAGAAAGAAAAATTCAAACTAATCAACAGTTTTCTCTAGATATTAAGTAAAATATAATTTATTTTGCATTCATCCATAAAAGAATTTACTTACAATTATAGCTGAAAATTTATATTAAAATATTTTAAATACTTTAAGATGCCCAAAAAAATCAAATAACTCTTGCCATATTTTAAAATTTAATGATAATTAATATTTGACAAATTTTATTTTCTTTTAAAAAATTTTATAAGAGTGCTTGGATTATCAAGAAAAAAAACTGATAATAAGCGATTGATATTAAATAAATAATTGATTTTAGAATAAACATTTTTCATTTGAAATAATGATCATGATCAAATAGATTTGATTCATTAAAAATCATAAATTAATTTGATTTAACTTTTTTATTTCTTTTATTTTTGAAGATTATTAATAAATTAAAATTTAATTTGCTTAAAAAGGTAAAAGTAAGATCAAATCTAACTATATGCTAATTAGAGATAGATTCCTTACAGAATATGGAATAAAATTCAAAATTTTTTCCACAACTTTTAAGATGGCCATAAAATTAGTAATATTAGATTTCCTATTTTTTATACATGTTGAGTGAAATTGATTTTATTTTTAAATTTAATTAGATCTTTATTATGATATTATTTACGAACTACCTCATTAATTAGGAATAGAGGTTTGTTTAGACTATAATTAGCATTTAATTTAAAGTGTCTAAATATTTAACTTAGGCTCTCCTTAATTCCTGCAAGGAATAATAAAAAAACTTTATCCAAAAATAGCAATTTAATATGATTATTTGACAAGACCAGGAGAACTTGCTGAGGAATTCTTTATCATAAACAAAGGAAAAGTAGAAATCATAGCAACTGATAAAAAAACAATTATAGGAATTTTACAAGAAGGAGCCTACTTTGGAGAAGTAGGTATTCTTTTATCTAAATATAGATCTTGCTATGTAAGAGCAATGACAGATTGTATATTTATGTGTATTTCAAAGAATGATTTTCTACAAATCCTTAACGAGTTTCCAGATATGAAAAATTTTTTACTCAAAGTTGCTTAGTAAAGATTAAAAGTTACTAACCCCAATGATGTCGACTAGAATCCATTACCCTACACACCATACTAGGATGAAGATGAAAAAATTGAAATTGAAAATATGAATTTGAGTAATCTATTTAAAATTTCAAAGTTTTATTTCAAAAAGCAATAAAAACAATTAGTTGGAGAATTTAATCAAAAATTTAAATTATTTTTTTAATTTCATCAGAATGATGTTCAATTTCATCATAATACACGATAATCATTAATCACTTTATTGATAAGATTTATTTAATTTGATTAATTAAATTAAAAAAGTGAGATAAAGCACAAAAGGATTGACTATTTAAAGAAAAAAGTCACATACTTCAAATAATGAAAAAAGCCTAAAAATAGAACTTAGCAACGGTAGTTTTGCTGAGGATAATTTAAATGACCACGACGATTATTTATCTTAAGATGATATTGATTACAAAGAGAATTTAGAATCTCCTTTTGACTATAATTTATTCAAAAGGATAAAACAACTTAGATAAATTTTTGGATTTAAAATAATATTTGCTACAGAAAATGTAAAAATTTCATACATAATTAATTAATTCAAAAATTTTTATATTCTATTAAAAAATAGATGATTTTAATATGGTCTTCAATATTGCTTACTGCTATTTTTTATAACTTATTCTACACTGTTTTTACAATATGCTTTTACACAGACTTAGATGGATGGTTTTTAGTTTTATTAGAAGTTTTCAGTTTTGTAATATATGCTGTAGATTCATTGTTTGCTTCTAGATTATCTACCTACAATAAAAGGACTTAAAGCTTTAATTAAGATTCAGAATAAATATTTTTAAATTATGTAAACAATCACTTGATGCTTGATATATTTTCTACAGTTCCTTTTTGTAATATTTATGACTTAATTGTAAATTAAGAAGATACCTCAAACAGTAGAACTTTTGTGAGAGTTTTAAGACTTCTTAGGTTATTAAAATTTGAAAGATTTTATTTCTACATCAACAAACTAAAAAAAGATTATTATAAAGAATATAAGTATTTCACATTTTATTAGCTATTTTTTGGCTACTTCTTCTTAAACCATATTGCTGCTTGCATCATGTATAGTATTTGTAAATTAGAATATGAATCTTCTATCTTTTATGATAACCAAGGAAATAAATAATATTCATATAAAACCCTTTTCTAGCAAATGGATCTAAACTCTATTCCTTCTATGACTCCAGTCATTTCACAAGGCTTTTTTAGCCTCTACATCAATTTTTTATACTGGTCTTTTTGTGTGAGCACCTAAGGTAATACTTACAGCCTTAAAATTATGAAAATTTTAGAAAACCAAAAAGTTTTAATTTAAATTATTATTATATAGGAAGTTATGGTGATTTTTGGGCTGTCAGTCCTATAGAAAAATCATTCTAAAATTATTCAAATATAGGGTTTAAAATATTTATTTGTTTTTTGTTCGCTTAGATTGCTCATTTAGGTTTAATTGAAAAAAATTTATTTGCTATTCATATGGAGAAGTTAGAGTCTTTTAAGCATTGGTCAAAATAAATAGGATTATCAAGAGATCTTAAAAATAGAATAAGCCGATTCTATTCATACGAATGGATAAAATTAAGAGGTATTGAAGATGAAACTATGTTAAACAGCTATCTACCATTTACAATTAAAGATTAAATATTGTTAGATGAAATGAGATTGTAATAGAGATTATTTTTAACTTTAAATTTATCAAAAACAAATTTCATTAACCATATCTTCTTACATTTTAATAATTTTTTTAATTTTAGTATTGTCAATTTGATAAATTCTGAAAAGAAAATAGAGTATGAAGGACCTGCTGTTCAATTCATCAAAGTTTTGACAAAACTTCTTATCCCATAAAATGAATTTGTATTTTTAGAAGGAGATTTAGCTCAAGAAATGTATTTCGTAGGGGATGGAATTGCTTAGTTGGTAATCATGGAAAATAATAGAAAGATAATTTTAGCCGAATTTCATAAAAATAGCTACTTTGGAGGTTTAGAGCTACTGAATGAAAAACCTAGTATCAGGTTGGCATCAGTCAAAGCTAAAACAAATACTTGCTTATATGTTTTATCTTTAAATGATTATTTAAGCTTTAAAGAAAACTATCCAATTACTAAAAAATTTTTGGAGAATCTTTATCCATAAAATAACAGTTAACAAGTAATCGATACAAGTACATTATTTATGTAGTTAAAGAATCATTATGATTTTACTAATTAAAGATAATAATTACAAAAAATAAAAACTTTAAGGATAGAATAAAATCATTAAGGGAGCAAGGTTAGAAAAACTAAATTTAATTCTTTAAATGATATCAAGGAAGATGAAAAAGATGAAAATAATAAAAGTAATAAAGAAGATGAGGATAATGATATTTTCTCTGCATTACCTCAAAATAAATAAATATTCATCAATTAATAGATAGCATTTTCCAATAAGTCTTATACAGAGGCTGTTATGTCTATAGTTCATATCTAAAATTCTTAAAAATAGAATTAAAATAGTAACTTCAAAATGGATGATTACAATTGTAATGTAGATGAATAAATTGAGAAAGAAGGAGAAGAAAGTAAAGAAGAAAAAGGATTTCTTGGAAACAAAGATATCTGGGTGAATTAACTAAACACTTTAACTAAGAATAATCATGAAAATTTTTAATATAAAAATAGTTCTTTTCTTAAATTCAATGGTAATGGTAATAAAAATGGTTTTAAAAAGTCTGAAACAATAGAGATTTCTCATACATAAAATGAGTAAATCAAAATATCTCATAATCAACAGTTAAATAACAGTTAGCATTATTTTTTAGGTGCTAATTAGTCATAATAATAAAGTTTGAATCTACTGCCAGAACCTATCCATACAAATATAGAATTAGCTCTTTAAAAAATAACTCCTATAACAACTTAAGAAAAGCTAGAATTACAAGATAAAAGTCAAATAAATATGCCTTTAAATACTAGTAATAAATAATAATAATGTCATAAAGAGGACTCACAAGTAGATGATTTTAATCACACTAACTTAAATATGTAAAATTAGATTCACTTAAATTAATTTGAACTTGAGCACTAAATAACAGATGATGAGTATAGCAATATTTAATTTGATTTTTAAGAACTCAATTTAAGTTTAGGTAATACTCAAATTAATCACTAAGATTTATCAAAGTATTTTAGTTAAGAAAATATATCTAACATAGATTAAAAATCTGAACAGAATTTAGAAGAATAACTAGAAGCCAACAGAGAAATGGATTTAATTTTATGGTAGATGAATTAAAAAAATCAATTGGTTCAAGGTGAAGAAAAAGCAAACAATGATCAAAATTTAAATTCTGATAAAATATAATTTAATCAGACAAATTTTTTGATCAATTATGATAAAGAAAGTGAAACAAGAAAAAATTAAGAAATGGATGATGAAGAAAACAATCCTTAATAAAATGAACCATAAATAGAGCAAAATTAATGTATACAAAATGAATTAATACAAGAAGAGAAATAGGATTAATTTATTGAATACATTCCATCAGAAGATAATATAAAACCTGAGATTGATTATGATGAAAACATAATTTATGGGTACGACAGCCTTGAATTGAATGTAGACTACAGTTAGCTTGACCTAGATTTATCTGAAGATAAATCTAAACTTAAGATTAAAAGACACAATCTTCTTTACTTTAAAGAAAGCTACTTAAAATTTATAAGATTAATTGGTAATTTCAAGGACTCATTTTTAAAATCTTTAATCAATCTAAAGAATTTCTTTAAAACACTTGAGTATTAAGTATCGTTTGCTTAGTATTATTACACTATTTTAATACCTCTCTACTTAGCATACTAAGGAATCACTTTTAGCAATCCAATTTTGATAACTATAGAAGTTATAATATTCTTTATAGAATTAAGAAATTTAAAAAAAAGCAAAACAATTTTAGATAAAATTAAAGAAGAGCTTTGTGTTCTATAATAAGCAGAAGGTAATTTTTTAAATAAGTTATTTAATATACAATAATTAACTCAAAGACAAACAGATATTAAAATAAATTTAACAAATATAATAATATTAACTAATAAATAGATTGTGTTTGGGAGAGAAATTTTAGCTAATAAGATAAAGAAGAAGATAGAATAAAAAGATAGAATTACCTAAAAAATAAGGCCATTTATAGAAGATGCTTATTTGCTTATTAAGTTGCACAAGCCATACCATTCCCTTTAATCTTTGATTTATCAGAATTAGAGAATAGAAGAACTGATTATTTTTTGATAATTATTCAAATGATAAGATGTGTTTCATTTACAAGAATGTTTAATATTCTTTCTCCAATAAGAAAAAAAAACATTTATCTCACTAAAGTTATAGAAATTATCTTAACATATATTTTTACAAATCATGTCTTTTGCTGTATTCTAATATTTTTAGGGAATATTGAGTCTGATTTTAACAATTCATGGAGAGTAAAGATTCCTGCTCCATAATCTTCTTATCCTAACAACCATGTAAACTTTTATTAATTTAGAGGATTAAATTCAATATTTTCTTAAAACAATAGAGAGAAACTCTAGAAATTTCTAATCTTTCCATCTATATTCATGCTACATATTGGTCATATGTAACGGGTTCTCATGTAGGAGTTGGTGATGTTACAGGAGTTAATGTAAGAGAAAGAGCTTACAGTATTGTGATTATGTTTTTTACGACTTTCTTACATTTATATATATTTGGAAACATAGCAACAATTGCATAGAATGCAGCTTTCATTTTAAAGAAAAATTTAGATGAAAAGTATGAATAAGTTATGTTTACAGTAAAAAATATTAACCTTCATAGATTTTAAATGTAAATCGAGGCATATTTTAATTTCCTATGGAATGATTTTTTAGGTTTGGATGAGAACGAAGTTATCTAAAAGTTTCCTCATGTTTTAAAAGTAGAATTTTTAAAAAAAAAATACTCTTAAAACTTAGCATAAAGCAGTTTGTTCAAACTTAATAGCTGGTAAAAAGATTCAAACATAGAAAGCTAACTACTTAGATTTATGCATACAAAAATTTATCTACCTAGTGATATTATAGCTTAAGCTGGATAACCATACCAGGATCTCTATATCCTCCTTTAAGGAAGAGTAGAAGCTTATTAATTTAATGGCTAAAAAGCTTATGATTTTTAGAGTGGAGATTTCTTTGGAGGGTCTCTCGAAGAGAGTTTACCACTTTCCTTTTATTTATAAGCTTAGTAAATTTATTTTACTATTTTTTCTTATTTTCATTTCAATGCGATTAAATAGTTATTAATAAAATACCTAAAAAAATAAGAAATAATCTTTAAACTTTAGTTAAAATAAAATTCTTAATTTTAATTTTAATTAATAATTTATTCATGATTGTTTAAAAAAATTTAGAATAATTTGCAATATTGGTATAATTCCTCATGAGTCTTTGAAACATATAAAATAAATTTTTCCTGAATGGTATTCTAAAATAATTAGCATTTAAAAAAGAAAAAATGAATAGTGGCTTTACAATCTTAACTTCTTTTAATTGCAAATTCCATAAGATAACATTTTGCTAACAAGCGATAATAATCTAGTTGAGTATAAAGTAACTTAAGAATTAATAAATCATTACAAATCTGTAGCAGCCAATTTTTTGGAACTAGAAGTGACAAAAAAAAATAATGAAGATAATAATTAAACAGATGTTAATATGGATCTATTTAAAGAATTCAACATAATTAATGAAGATGAAGATTCAGATGGCCATAGTCCTGAGGATCAAAATAACCAAAATTAAGTTTAAACTAACTAAAATTCAGATAACTTCAAAAAATCTAAACTACTAAATTCATTTTCCTATTCAAGAAAGAGTACTTTCTATTAAAATTATATAGGATATCTAGAATAATAACAAGTATTAATAAATTTCATTTTTAAAAATAGAAAAAAACATAAATTTAAAACTTTAGAAAGTTTTTTTTATTCAAAAATTAACTACATCCCAAAAAATGTTATTTCAATTTTAATAAATTTAAAATAAAAAAATTTAGCTTTTTAGAATAAAATTTTATTTTTATAATAAATAAAGGATAATGAGCTAAAACCAGAAAAATACAAAAATCTTTTCATAATTTAAAATCCATATGGATATGTAGAAGGAGACAAGATAAAAAAAATGAATATGATTATTTTGAATTGGAAATACATTTACAAAATATTTTTAGTATTTGATTCGAAATTTGAATATTTTTTGCATCCAACTTCAAATGCTTTTTATCAACTGCAATGGATATCACTCATTTTTAGTATTTACAGTGTTATTTTTACTCCTATTTATATTTGCTATGAAATAGAGCTAAATAGTTTAATCTTCTTTTTAGAGGTAAATAAATTTAAATTCTTTTATTTCTAATTATTAATTATGTACAAATTTATACTTTTAGATTATAAGTACATTCTAGTTAGCTGTGCAGATCTATTTTGATATTAAGACGCCTTTCTATATCTAAGGAACTCTCGTTACAGATACAACTAAAATTTTTACTTATTTGTGGAAGTCAAAAAATCTCTTGTAAAGATTTATTCATTTACTCCCGCTAAATTTAATCTTGTGGAGCTATTCATTAGAAAAGAAAGATAACTTAGCATTATTTACTTTTTTGAGTTTGGCTAGAGCTGTAAGATTTACATTACTTCTAGAGGTCAATAATATTTTGTAGAGAATTTCTTAACTAAACAACACCCAATAAATTCTATTTGGTATATTCTAAAGTGTTCTTTATCTAATTACATGCTGGCATTATATTTCTTGTATCTGGTTTTGGTTTGTTTTAAATGTCTCTCAAAAAATCATGGTAAAATTCAAAGAAATTTTTTACTAAGAAATTAGTGTTTTAATCTTATTTTTTATAAAAATTATAATTCAATAAAGCCTGAATCAAATTGGATACTTGCAAACTCTCTAGAACATGTTAATTTAAATGAAAAAATAGTAAATAGCATGTTTTTTGTTATGAGTATTGCAACAACTTGTGGATATCCAAGCATGAAACCCAATAATGACTATGAAAGAGTATTTTTCTGTTTAACAATTTACTTTGGTGATGCATTTATTGCCTTTGGTTTTGGTAAATTAGCTTCTTAGTCTGAACTTTTACCAAAAGTATAGCAAGAAATTCACTCTAAAATCATGTAAATAATTATTATTTTTTTATCATTGAAGCATCCCATATTTTTTAAATTCAAAAAAGGTAATTTAGAATTCTTTTAAAAGATGTTTATGACAGTTGGAACAAAACTCACTAGTAAAGAAATAGACGTATCGAGCATTTTTATTTATATAAATCAACTACTCAAATTTCTGCTGAGTAAGATTTGCTTGCGATACAGCCATTAATTCCTTAAACTTTGGTAATTATCTTTGATTTATTGTTAAGAATTGAATTTTTGATTTTATAATTAATTAATTTATTCTTAAATTATTAAACAAAAAAATAATTGATTTAAAAAAGTATGAACAACTTATGCTTACTAGCAAAATGTAGTTTTTATAAAACATTCCTATGTTATTTAAACTGACAAAATCAGTATACTATAAAGACATTGCATAGTATATTGAAAGAAAAGTGTTTTTACAAAATGATTATGTAAATGTTAAAAATAATACTGACTCTGATTTATACTTCATAAGTAAGGGGACAGTTAAGGTTCTAAGCCCTAAGGAAGATTCGATTTTATTGACACTTAAGGAGGGAGATGTTTTCAGTAGTATAACTATGAATAAAGATAATAAGCTAAGACTTTGTAATACATTTTCTAGTAATTTTACAGAAGTTGTTACTATAAAATTAGAATACACCCAAAAATTATTTTAATTATTCCCTGAATTAAAATTAGAGATTGTGTAGCAGAGTAAATTAAAAATTATTAGATTATATTTTATGATTTAATTCTTTTTATAAAAATAGCAAGTAACAAAGGTAAGAAGAAAGGATATACCCTAAACCTCATTTCTAATTTAGTGAATTATACAGATACTATGATTAATTAGATAGGTTTAGAAAAGGTAGAATCTATTCTGAGCTGCTTTTAAATAAAATCTAATTTAGATCCAGAGTTAAGAATGGGTTTGACTAATTTAAGAAAGAAAATGATTGAAATGAATAACCAAAATTAACAAACTCATAATAAATAAAATAAAAATAATACAATTCTAAAGAATTAATCAAAAGTAATAGAGTCTAATTTGAACCACTAGTCTTAGACACCTAAGCATAATTCAATAAAAGATTAAAAATAAATTGAGTAAGAAGCTTTATTATCTTTAGATGAATAGTAAAATAGCAATTAGAATGGTAACAATAAACATTCAGCTATGATAAAGAGTATTTTTTCAAATAGAATAAGTATTTCAAATAATTTAAATAAATCAGGTGAAAAAAACAATTCATCTGCTAATAATTCAATTCAAAAATAGAGTCAAGAGTTATCTGGATCTTATTTGAGTGCAACTAATAAAACCTTACCTCCTTTAAAGGTTAATCTTGCTTAAATAAATAAACTAGAAAAAAGAAAATAGGAAATAAGTTTTGAAAATCCAGATGAAGACACTAATGAGTAAAATTTACAAAATCTTGAATTATAAGTTAGTAAGAAAGAAGCTATTGGAATTACAAAGCTAAGAAACCTATTTTTAAAAAGGCATATTATTCATTAAAATCAAAACAAAGTTTTACTAAAAGAGAAACTCTATTAATAATTAGCCGAAGCAAAATAGAAATCAAAATTCCTTTAGCTTTTACAAAAGATTAGTGAGAGGAGAAAAACCTAAATTAATAGTTAAACTCCTCATTTAAGTTTATAAAAAATTCATCATAAAAATTAATTAGAGAACGAGTATGAAGAAGAAGAGGATGAAGAATCTAAATAATTACTGGATGTGTCATTTTCTTAATATATTCCTAATAAATTAAACTACAGTACTGAAATGTCATAAGAAAATCTCTTCTTTAATACTTAATAAAGTGAAAATGATGAAGAAGATGAATTAAAATAAGTAATTAACAAATTTTCATTAAAAAATGGTGAAAAACCTCATAAGAAATTTAACTTCAGGTTAAAATATTTAGAAAAACAAAATACCGCTCTACCTATGAATAAGTATGCTAACATATTCAAAAAATTATAGAAAAATATCACCAAAGATCCAAAACATAAAAACTTAAAGCAAAAAAATAACGAAATATTTAACAGGAAAAAAATTTACCTTCTATTTAGTAAGAGCAAAAGTAAAATTTTACTTCAATAAAAAATATTTTATTTACTTAATTATTTTTTTTAAATAGACTTTAAATTTATTAAAATAAATAATGATAATTCTGACTTCTATGCTTTCTTATCAGATTCTGAAGTTGTTTAAGAAAATGAAAATAATTTCAACATCCCTACTTATGGGTCAAGAAGAATGGTTATAGGAAATCATAGAATATAAAGAAGATTCTCAAGAATTGGTTTAAGCAAAACTATTCAGCTCTCATTGCTTTCGAATTCCAGTTTAAGGTGGGGATCATAGCTCATCAATTAAGCTGATGAATATAGCTAAAAGAAAGTTAATGATCTTTATGATTGATAATGCTTTCATACTAAAAATAAAATCTACTTAAAGAAACAAAGTCACAAGTTTATTAAGTGGGTGATCAATAAAAAATAATATGTTTTTTTTACAAATATTTATATGGGTGGAATAAAAATAAAAACATAAACATAAAAATCTTAAAAAGTGTATTGATATTATCATATTTCCAGTTTATGATTATTTATAAATTATCTTTTTCATTTAAATCAAATAAAAAAAATAACATTATTTCTTGAATGCCCTAAGCATTTTTATTTTACTTTTTACATCTTTAATATAAAAAGTACTTATAAAAAAAGAGAGTGCAGAATTAAATAAATAGATTTAAACATATTTATTTAATAGGATAATAAATTTTATATTTAAAAAAATATTTATCTAGTATAAATCGATTTCATCAATAAATTAAAGAAAGACATTTTAAAAAGTAACAAAAAATGTAAAATTGTATTAACACTGAGTTAAAAGTAGTAATCTTGACTGGTCAAAAAGCTTCTTCTCTTTTCAAGATTATGCTTATAATTATACAATATAAATGATGTATGAAATACATACTAAAAAAATTCTATACTAGAGTTATTAAAATCCTACCAAAAGTTACAAGTATTTTAGTATTTTATGTAATCATATTGCTTAATATTAATAAAATAATTGATGAACTATCTATTTAATAGAAAAAATATATTGAAATAAATTTTTATTCAAGCGTCATCTAATCTTATAATTAGCAAATATAAAAATCAAACAAAAATAATCAAAAACTAAATAATTAGATTTTGATAAAAACACATTTAAAAATTGAAAGAGTATAAAGAATTTATTGAGATTATATTAGCATTTGAGTATAAACTGAGGTCAAATAAGTTCATTAATTATCTTGATTGTAAATTGCTATGAAATGAGTTCTAGTTATTAAGTTATATCAAATAGATTTTAAAATCTTCAACATGAAAATGAGAATCATTCTTATTTGAAATCTACGAGCTTTTTATGGAATACGTTTATTTTCTTTATAGATTTATATGTAGTTTCTATTTATTAAATATGGCTGTCTCTAGATTTAAATCCTTGCAACATGTATATAATATCTGGAATATCCTTTGAATTCATTTATCTAGTTAATCTAATTTTTATCTTTGCGGTTAAACATAAATAGAATAATATGAGATATTATTTCTTTACTCATCTGAAATTCAATACTATTTATTCAAGTATTCAAAATATTATTTGATTCATTCTCTTTTTCTTTTTCAGTAAAATTAGTTTAAAAAATATTTTATTTTTTAATCTTAATTTAGGTTTTATTTCTGTTATCAAACTAGTATCTCTACTTCCTACTCATTTTATCATTATCCTCTATCTAAAACAACTAGGTGATTCTGATATCTTTTCAGATCCTCATTTTCCTAAAACAATTAATTTAGCACTGTTAACTAAGCTCTTGAGGTTTTTTAGTATTAAAGAATTCTTAGATAAATTTGAGCATTTGATCAAATTTTTAGATTTTAATAAGCTAACCTTCTTTAGGATATTCATATCTTTGTTTCATCTTTTATAGGCTACTCATTTTTTTGCCTGTTGCTTTGTATTTTACAATATTTACATTTAGTCTGGTTACTTTTCTGTCACAACCTATGATATTACTAGTGATTACATGAAGTATATTGTTGGTCTTTAATGGGCAGTTGAAGCTATGATTGGTTCTAGTTTCGGTGATATTTATCCTCCTACAGATGGTGAAATATTTTTAACATTTATTTCTATGGTTGCTGGAAGTGTATTGTATTGCAAACTATTCTCCGATTTTTGCAGTCTCCAATAAATCAGCAAATAATTCTCTCATGAGCTTAAGTAATAAAATATTTTTATTTGTAGAATAAACCTATAAATCAACATATTTAATTTCAAGCTTAAATAAAAGTTTTATATTTCTTTTTAGAAAAAAATCAATTTAGAAAAAATATATTTTATGACTGAAAAAAAGTTCTGATTTTAGAAAAAATTTAAAAAAAGAAAATTATATTTTCATTTGAAGTAACTTTATTTTAAAAAAATGAAAAAAGGGAAAAGCAAAAGTAAGCATACTTACTTGCCAATAACTAGCATATCACATAAAAATTGTATGATAAAATGTAGTAATTCTATAACAACTTTGATGATGGAAAAAATATATGTAATTCTAAATTGTTAATTTTATTTTTTAAATCAATTAAACTTTTAAGTATTACACTATAGCATAATTTAAGATCTTCCTTCTTAATTGAAACAAGAGGTTTTATTGAAGTTTCAATAAAACTTGGTATAAAATGTGCAAATCTTTAATTTAGGATACACAGATTTTGTCTACAAAATGCTCAAAAAGATGTACCCTTAAGTGGCTGTTAAAGATGATTTTGTTTTAAAAATAGGAGATTCAGCCTAAGAGTTTTATATTTTAGTTAAGGGAACTGTTGAGATAGTTAGCTAGGATAAAAAAAAGGTAATCAGAGTATTAGAGCCAGGAGCTTATTTTGGAGAGGTAGCTATTCTAATAAATTAATTTAGAACTTGTTATGTGAAAGCATAGACTGATTGCATTTTTATGTGTATTAAAAAAGACCATTTTTTGAAAATTGTAAATCAGTTTCCAGAAATCAAAAATTTTCTTACTAAAGTTGGGGAATAAAGGATGAGTACAAGAAATTATGAGGATGTTAATTTGAATAATGTTGATACAAACTCAACATCAATAAAGAAATTAAATATCTAGCCTTTGTAAATAAAGAGTAATTTTTTATTTATTAGAATAAAATAATTTTAAGTACTTTTAGTTCTCATAAAGATTAACACTAGAAAATTTTTTTCTTTCAAAATTTTATTACTTAGTTTTAAAATTTCATATGTTATTAAATTTTTACATATTAAATTAGATACTCATCATTCAAACCATTCACTAATTAAGAAAACAGTGGAGTAAGATATCATTCAAATCAATTAACTTAGTAAAGTAGAGACTGGGAAAAATAAATTGATTTAAAGTGAGTTTTTAGAAAAATAGCAAAGTTTAAACAATGAAGAAATAAATTTTATAGAAGAGAGTATAAATATTTCATTTGAAAATGAAAATTTAAAGAGAAAAATATAAAAAGTTAAATTAATAAAAGACTTAAAAGTTTTAATTCTCAGTCAAAATGTAATTTTTAATCCTCAAATAAATTTTTTTAAACAATTTGATTCAAATTAATATAAAGGCAATGGTTTTTTGGGCTATGATTTTATTCTTGGCTTTAACATATAATCTTTTTTACTCTTTCTATAGCATTTTCTTTAGTTAAGACTTCAGTGGGGATCTTTCATTTGTTCTAGAAATACTCAGCTTTTGTATTAACTTAGCTGACTCTATTATATTTTCTAAGCTTTCCACCTTCTCAAAAAATAATAATGAATTTATTTTGAATAACAAGAAAATACTATTCAAATATTTAAATAACGATTTTTTCTTTGACGTGCTAGCCTCTGTTCCTTTTTCTAATATCTACGAATTGGTTTATGGTGATTAAGAATTTGAAAACAGCAAGCTTTATATAAGATTTTTTAGAATGTTAAGATTATTAAAATTTAGGAGATTAAAGCAATATATCTATATTTTAGAAAAATAATATAAGATTAATTTCAAGTATGGTGGTTTTTTCAAGCTAGCTTATATATACTTCTTTTTGAATCACCTAAATGCTTGTATTATGTATGTAATTTGTAAATATGAGTATGAAAATAATCTTAGCGATTCACTTGGAATTTAAATGGATAGCTATTCAATTCATCAAGAAAGGCCCTTCATGAAAAAAAATGTCTATGCTAATTTCTTGTATTGGGCTCTGTGTGTTAGTACTCAAGGTAAAAAAGTTTTGATCTAAAAATTTTTGAAATTCAATCTATTTATAAAAAATATTTTTAAGAATTAAAGAATTTTATTAAATAATTTTTGGTTAATTCTGATGGATTTAAGTAGAATTTATATTCAATAAAAAGATTTTTTTAAAAGAAAATTTTATTAGTTTATTTGAATAAAATATTTTAAACAATGTGTGGTATTAATTTTAGTAAAATTTTACTGTTAAATATAGGAGCATATGGAGATATTTGGGCTATGAGCTCACTAGAAAAGACATATTAAAATGTTACTAATATATTTTTCAAGGTTTTCTTTTGTTTTTTATTTGCTAATTTAGCAGATATGAACACAGTTTCAAAAAACATGCTTGAAACATATTTGGAAGAAGTAGATTCTTTTAAACATTGGTCTAAATTGATAGGATTGTCTTCAGATACTTAAAATAGAATCTTAAAAATTTACAAACATAGATGGTACCAGTAAAAAGGGATGGAGGATTAATAATTGAAGGAGAGTTTGCTACCAGACACTATTAAAGATAAAATTTTGCATCATAGAATGAAATTGTAATTAATAATAATTTATTTAAAAGTATTAAAGATTTTTTTAAATTATAAAGTATTATCCATCTTACAAATCCATTAAAAAGCTCTATGTTGGAAAGGATAGAAATGCTTTTTCTTAAAAGATTCGAAAAAATCATACTTACTCAAGGTGAATATGTTTTCTTAAAAGGCGATATTGCACAAGAAATATATTTTATTGAAGAAGGAGTTGTTGAAATAATTTATAATAATGATTACAACAATAAGGAAGAAATTTTAGCAGAAATAAGTAAATATGGTTATTTTGGTAGTCATGAGTTCACTGACATGTAGCCCTCTCTCAGAAAAGTCTCTATAAGAGCTAAAACAAACATATCCTTACTTATGCTTGACCTTGAGAAATACTCTCAATTAGTTAAAGAATACCCCTTTGCAAATGTTTTCATAAAAAATATCTTTCCATAAAAACATTAAGAAGTATTTTCTCTCTAAATTGAAAATTATTTTTAAGATTAAAAACATTATTTAAACAAATTATTAAAGGAAAACAAAGAAAAAAATTTTGAAGAAAAATAAAAATAACATAAAATGAAAAAAAGTAAAAATCAACTAAATTTAGATAATTCTGAAACAAGTTAAGATGATTATTAACTGATTAATAAGAAAAAGAATGAAATCGATTACAATTTCTAGCTGAAAATTAAGGTTATGAATTAAGAAAAATAAGTTAACTTAAATGAGTAGATTATTTACAACAAAAACATAAAAATGAATGACTAAATTATATTTTATCATGATTTAATTAACTCTGTTTGTTAAACAAAATTATTCTCAGATAGTAGAAGTCATTTTTAAAATTAATTAGCTGAAACAGAAAAGTATGTTCATACCTAATCACCTCACTAATGTTAAAATTCTTAACTTATTGAGTTGATGCATTTTAATGAGCATGAGCAAAATTAAAATTTTGATACAATAGAAGCAATTTAAAACAAATCAGATAGATTTCATAATCTTATTGATCATAAAGAGATAAACTTAAATACTAATCTCAATATATTAAAAGGAGAGAATCAGCTTAAGCAAGCATACCAATAATTAGATGACTAAGTTCAATAAAAAATTACTTTAATTTAGAAAGAAAGTGATAATCAAAACTCATTTAAATAAGAAAAATATCAATTTCCTTTATAAGGCAAGTAAAATGATGAAAAAACTTCAAGTTTAAAGTAGAATTAAAGTCATAGAAGATTAAGTTTAATTTATTTTGATGATAGTAGTGATTTTTCTAATTATTAAAAATACGAAAATTAAAATGTTAAAAATATTAATTTAGAAAAGCACTTTCAAAAAGATTTAATTTAAACAGAAACTAACAGTAGTCATAATGAAGATAGTATTTACCAAATTTAACATTTTAAGAAATAAAATGATCAGTTTACTCACAAAAATTAATAGAATAAGATTTCTTGCAACTATCTTAGTATTAGTAAAAAGAAAAAGCATAATACCTCAAGTTAAAATGAAAATTATTTGGCATTTAATCATTCTTCTTTTGGAGATTCATAAAATTTAAATTTATAATTTTCAAAAAATAATTTAATATTTTTGAACTAGTAAGACTAATTTGGCATAACCCCAACTAATAATTAATTTGATCTAAAAAAGTTAGAATGTAAGGAAAATATAGATTAACTTTCCTTTGAAGACATTGAGTATGATCAAGAAGAACAGTTTGAAAAAATATAAAGTTATTTTGATAAAAATTTAGAATTTTAAGTTCTTGAATTAGGAATTTTCAATCAAACAAAATAATATAATAGTAATTTAACAAAATAAGATATTATTGATATCTAATAAATGCTTTTTACTCTTGACTAAAGCTAAAATCAAGTTGAAATTAATAATGAAGCTGATTTTTAAAAAATAGATGAATAATTGTAAAAGCATAGTGAGTAAAATCTAGAGCACACACAAATCATTTCAAAACTAAACTCAAATTATATCAACTTAGGTACATTTAGTGATAGCTATTACTAAATTGAAGAACTAGATAAGAATGTTTCTTATTCATAATTTAGTTTTAATCTCGAAGAACCAATTTAGTTGAACTAAAATTTTAATATCAAAGAAGAAATTTCAAATCAGTAATTATAAACAAAAAATCAGAGCACAAATGCCAAGAAATTTAGCTAATTAAGAAATACTTTTATGATTATTTTACTGAATACTTTTAATTTATTTTCAAAAATAGAAAATTTAATATCAGTCAGCTAATTATATTTCATCATAATCATTCCTTTATTTTTAGCTTTTAAAGAAATAACTTATTCGAATCCAATCCTAATTGTTGTTGAAACCTTGGTTATAGTTAATTAACTAAGATATCTGATACAACTTTCTAAGTTTTATAAAATTACAGTAGATAATATCTCACAAGTATTGTCAAGTTATTGTAAAGCTATTTTATTTATTTACAAGAATTTATTATATTAATTTTTTATCTAACAAAAAGCTGAAATCCAAATCTACCGTTCAGATGATGATAATTTCTATCAAAAAATACATTCTCTTAAAATTCTTTAAAAAAGATAATAGAAGCTTTTTTTGAAGATGATTTTGGAGATTATTTTAATTATTCCTTTTTGTATGATTTTTGATAAGCTAAATATAGAAGGAATAAGAACTAGATTTGAACTCATTTTTGTCTAGTTGATTAGGGTGATTCCCTTTTACAGAATATTCAAAATCTTATAAAATCTAAAAAAGAAGAATATATATCTATGCAGAGTTATTGAAACACTTATTGTCTATATTTTATTCTGCCATGTGCTTGGATGTCTATTTATTTTACTTGGAAAAATAGAGTCAGATTTTAATGAATCTTGGTTTATTAAAGTCCCTGCTCCTCAAAATGATTTCCCAAAAAATATTGTATGTTATCTTTATTTTTTTAATTACTTACTTTTATCCACCTTGAAAAAATTAGAGAACTGAATTACTAATCTCAGATCGTAGTTTATACTTACATGCAATTTATTGGGCATACGTAACAACATCTCATGTAGGAGTTGGTGATGTCACAGGAGTTAACTTGAGAGAAAAAATTTACAGTATATTTGTGATGTTTATTTCAACTTTCACACATATTATATTTTTTGGTAATCTCACTTCTATGGCAAAAGAAGCTGCATTTATGCTTAAAATAAAGCTTGATTAAAAATATGAAAAGATATTTTAAACAGTCAGTTTGTTAAATGTTACTTCATTTAAAATTTAAGTTGAGGTAATTTTTATTTTTAAAATGAATAAAGTAATCAATTGATTTTTAATATTAATAAGTCTTACATTAATTTTATATGGAATGATTCTTATGGTTTAGATGAGAATCAGATTTTGGAAAAGTTACCTTTTTGTGTGAAGGTAGAGATATTTAAAAAAAGATACAAAAAATGTATCCAATCAACACCTTTATTTAAGTCAAATTCTTGGCAAGTGGATATGGATATTGTCCATTCAATACTAAGATTTATGAAAATTAAGATTTTCTTAACTAACGATGTAGTTGCAGAGGCTGGTAAGTCGTATCAAGATTTACACATTTTTTTACAAGGGAAGTTTGTAGCCTTCCAGCTTAATGGCTTAAAAGCTTTTGAATCCTCAGTTGGTAGCTATTTTGGTGGATGTTCCAATAGTCAGCCTTTAACAATATATTTTTAAGCAAAGTAGATCAGCTTTATTTAGAAAATAATATTTCTTACTTTTAAATCCTATTTTTAATAGAAGCATTTGCAAAGTTGGTGTTATAGATAGGTAGCATGTCAAGTATTTGCAGTAAGTCTTTCCTGATTGGTATGAAAAGATGATTAGCAAGCAAAAGAAAGTATATCAAAGTTATCTTCTTGATCTAAGCTATTTCTAAAAGGATTAAATGGCTAACTAGAGATATGTTTAAAATAGATTTATTTTAAATAACAAAAATTAAATCTTAGATTTTAAGTACAGCGAATAGCTTTTAGAACATTACTAATAAGTTTCTTTAAATTTTTTTGAAGTAGAAGTTGCAAATAATACCAAAGATTTTGACAATAATTTAGAGAGTATATAAAATTTAAATAAAATTGATACATCAGATGAAGATGATTCTGCAATTGAAAATTTTGATCAAATTCCAAACAATTAAGAAGCACTAAGTATGCGAACTAAGCTTAAAGAAACTAAGGAAATTTAATAATGGAAAAAAAGAATTACGGAAAGAACTAGAAGTATGGTTTGCGATTTTTAAAATATCTCCGTAAATAAAAGCCAAAATAATGCCAGTAATGCTGAGGTATTTTAATTTCTTTAACTTTATTTGTCATAAAATTATAGTTTAAGTAAATTATTTTTTCAAATCAAGTTAACTATTAATGATGATTTATCAAATTAATTTTATTGAAAAATTTCAAAAATATTTATTAAATCATTTTAAAAAAAGTTTAACATGTCTAAAAGCAAATTTTCTAATAAACCTTACATCATTTGCTTGCCTTACAACTTTAAACCATCATAGAAATAATCAGATATTAAAGATATGATCATACTCCACTTTTTTTATATTTATAAGCTGGCTTTCATAAAAGATTCTGAATATAATTATTTTTTACATCCATACTCATCTGCTTCTTACTATGTATAAATCATAAATCTAATTTTCACTATTTACAGTCTTATCTTTACTCCTATATATGTTTACTTTGGACTAGAGATCTCTACTTTACCATTAGTGTTTGAAGTAAATATCATATATTATTAACTAAATACACTTTTGAATCAAAAATATAAAAATATTTTTTAATTAAGAAATTATTTATTTAAAAATTAGATTATTCACACAGCCTATCTATTGATAGAATTATTTATTGATTTAAGAACACCTTATTTTAAGCAGGGTTTGTTGGTAACAAATAGTAGGAAAATTTTTAAACATTTATGGGAGAAAAAAAACTTAAAACTGAGAATAGTCTGTTTATTACCTTTAAATATTATTATGTGGTAAGTCAGTTTGGATTATTAAGAACAATCATTTACACTCAAAATCATTTTTCTTTTACTTCGTGGGATAAGATTGTTATAAATAAAAAATTTAGATGCAATTCTAACAAGAATTCAAACATATAATAAATCTAATTAAAAAATATTGGGTATGATGTTAGGTTTTTTACATGTATTAATTATGTGGCACTACTTTTCTTCTTTATGGATATGGTACGTTCACAATATATCAGTTCCCAATTTCGTAAATTCAATCTTATAAATAATATCTCAATTTAATTTTAACTCAAATTCATATATAAATAATAAGCCTGACTCTAATTGGGTAAAAGTAAATAAATTACAAGATGCAAATTTAATTAGCAAAATAATAAATGGGCTATTTTTTGTAATGAGTATAGCCACAACATGTGGATATCCAACAATGAAATCATATAATGATATTGAAAAAATATTTTTTATTATTGCTATCTATTTTGGAGATGCAATAATTGCTTATGACTTTGGTTTGATTGCTTCTTAATCTTTGTTGCTTCCTTAAAAATATCAAGAAATAGATAAAAAAACAAAGTAAATTATTTTGTTTTTTTAGCAAATTAATTATTGAAAATCTTTTTAAAATAAAAATTTCAAAATAGGTAATTTAAGATTTTACTTTCTATTGGAAATAACAAAAGTAAGAATAATATTAACAAACTTCACAAAAAAATTGAGTTGTCCTATCTATATAAATTATACTCAAGTTTATTTACTGAGTAGCAATTGATTTAGTTATAGCCTTTGATACCCTAAACTCTAGTAAATTTTAAATGGTATTTAGTATTATTTTTATTATTTTTCTATAAATAGTATGAACAACTTCTTTAGAGTCATTAAGGAAAATATCTCTAAACTATCCCAATATTGTAAGAATTATCTAAGTTCGTACATTTTAGAAATATTTAAAAGCATATTGAGTTAAAAGTCTTTTTACCAAATGATTTCATTACAAATAAGGAATCTTCAAATGGATATCTCTATTTTGTTAGTAAAGGTATTGTAAAAATTCTATCACCAAAAGAAGACTAGGTAATTCATACTTTGTATGAAGGTGACTTATTTAGTTAAGTTACTTTAACTAAATATGGTAAAAGCTCTTAATGCAGAATTTACACATCAAATATCGCTGAAATAGTATAAATTAAACATAAGAATGTACAATTAATGCTACAGATTTTCCCTTAATTCAAAAATACAATTTATAAGCATGGTAAAATAATTAATTATTTACATTTAACTATAAAAGATAATATGAGAATGTTTAAATTATACAAAATAAATTATAATTATTTTTATTTAAACTAGAAGCTTTGCTTCATTCAAAACACATTTCAATTTTTTATTTTTTAGATTAGAATTTGATGATAATTTAAAAATAAATTAATTATTTTATTTCATTTTAATATTAGCAAGAAAATAAATTCCTCTTCCTGGATTATCAAATTTAGTTAAATTGAATTTGCTCAGTGATTATTAATAAGAAGCCTTGTCATAAATTTACAAATTTAATGAAGGGGAATTTTATGATTATGATAAAGTTTAAAACAATCATTCAAATCTTGTTTTTACTGAAGAAAATTTCTAAGATGAACAATAAATGTTTAAAAGTTATTTTGGAAATTTAAATAAGCATAAATTCAGATCAGCTTAGATGATAAATAAAAATTAAAGGTCTAATAATACTATCTAATCCCAGTTTCCTTTTAAATAGCATTAAGAAGGAAATGTTTTATAAAACTCTCAATAAGCCTTTTCATCAAAAAATATGAGTAATGAAGATTTAGAAAATCATGTCAAGACAATAACAAACATTTAAAAAAACTTTTTAATAGAAGATGATGATAACAATGATTCAATTTTTTAAAAGAACTGCATTGATTAAAATCATTAAAATCAATTGAAAAAATAAAACTAGATTAGAATGTCCTAAAAAGATATTTAAAGAAGCATAAATAACTTGCATAAAAAATTACCTAAAAAGCACTACAAAATGGATTAAAATACTAATTTAAGCCAGATATAATACCCTTCCTAAAATAATCAGTAATATGATTAATCTATTTAATAAAAAAACGAAGGTAAAATTAATTATTAGCTGTAATTTGGTCTATTTTCTAATAATGATATAAATAACAAAACTAATTAAAGTAATTTTTTTAAAATTTATTTAGAAATATTTTATTTCATCTTAAATTTTTAAATTATACAGATACAATTGATAATAATATGAAAGATAATCAATAATAAAAAGAAGAAAATTTGAATGAAATTTCAAAATAAAGTGCATCAATTATAGATTTAGGAATATGATTTCATTTTAAATTAACTAATTAATTTTATTGTAAATTCTTATTTTTAACTATCTAAATTTATGTTTAATTATTTATTAGTCCCTTTTAAAAGAAAATTTTTTAATTTCTATGATTTTCTCTAAAAGTTTTTGCAGGGCTTTGGAGGAGAAAGGGGTCTATATTATTCAGGATTTTTTATTATTTATGAAACTAAATACAAGATTAATTTGTGAAAATTGATAATTTTTTTAAATAAATCTTTTCCATCATTAATTTTATTATAAAAATAAGTAAATGTCATTTATAAATTAATTTTTATTTTTTCTATTGCTTTATTTTCACAATTAAGTATTTTAAGGTACAATTACCACTCAAAATGAAAGATATTGAAATATTTGTATTATCTAAAGATGGGGACAGTTAATAATTTGTTCAATAAAATGATTATAATAATTTTAAATCTGTACTTTAATTTTAAGTAGGACTTAAAAATAGTACCAAGTTTTTTTTGACAGTATTTCTTATTAAGAAGAGTTTACAAATGTTAAATAAAGCTTACATTATTAAGTAATAAATATCTATTTTTTTGGAATTCCTTTAGTTTTTAGTGTAAATCGTACTAAAATAAGTTTCTTGCTTATCAATTTTTTTTCATTTAAAAATATATGATGGATTTATTAAAATGAATTAAGAAAATATCAAAAAACTTTAAAAAAAATTGGTAAATTTTTGATTTTGAATATTTAATAGATATTCTTTTAATGTCCTTTTATGATATTTTTTTAATTAGAAAGTTAACAAAATAATTCACTCATTGATTAAAGACTTTCTTATCAAAATATAAAAGATTAATTATTTGTAGAAAAAAGCATTAAATTATTAAATTGTATTTTAAAAGAGAGTTTGCTAAATTTAGTTAAATTTCAGTGGGATTTGGAAGGAATTGTTGGGTATTTGCTTGAATTAAATTGCTGAATATTTAAATAGCTAAAAATAAGTCAAATGCATAAGCTTGCTACTGATTAATAATCTTTTTTGTCAAATAGACTCAAAGATTTAAAATATAAAAATGAATATCATCCTTATTTAAAATCGACTAGTTTTTTATGGAATGTTTTCATTTTTTTCATAGATTTATACGTATTTGCTATTTATTAGATATGGCTAGCACTAGATTTAAATCCTTATAATATGTACGTTATACTCGGAATCTCTCTAGAGTTTATTTATTTAGTTAATCTCATCTTAATCTTTGCTGTGAGAAAGAAGTAAAATAGTATGCACTTTTACTTCTTTACGTATCTCAAGTTTAATAATATTTAATAAGGTAAAGAAATATTGATTTGAATTTTTTAATTGATTTGATTTAGAATTACTTCAAACATTGAATTAAAAAATATTTTATTTTATTAAAAAATAATAGTTCTCATATCTCTGATCAATTTAATATCTCTAGCTCCTACACATCTCATCATTATTTTATATTTAAATGAATAAAAAAATTCAGATACATCATCATCAGAAGTATATTTTCCTAAAACAATTAATCTAGTTTTGTTAACTAAACTTCTAAGGTTTTTCAGTATAAAAGAATTCTTAGCTAAATTTGAGCATTTGATTAAGTTTCTAGATTTTAACAAACTAACTTTTTTTAGAATATTTGCTTCTTTATTTTAGCTTTTGTAAATCACTCATTTTTTTGCTTGCTGCTTTGTATTTTATAATATATACATTTAGTCTGGTTACTTTTCTGCCACAACATATGATATTACAAGTGATTACATGAAATATGTTTTAGGGCTTCAATGGGCAGTAGAAGCCATGATTGGTTCAAGTTTTGGAGATGTTTATCCTCCAACGGATGGTGAAATATTTTTGACATTTGTTTCTATGGTTGCTGGAGGTGTATTTTATTGTAAGATATTCTCTGATTTTAGTAGTCTCCTTTAGATTAGCAAACAGTTTACCCTAGAATTAAAGTAAAAATGTTTTTAAATTATTGTGATAAGCTTAATTAATATAACTTTAAATATACTATTCTAATTAAATCTATTCTTTTATTAAAAAAAATATCAATAAAATCTAACTAAAAGTAATTCCAAGTTGTTCAATACAGTTTAATTAATATATTAAATTAAAGAAATATGCTTTAAATTTAATTATTTCTTAATTTTATATATAAATAATAGAGACAAATAGAAACAAGCATATTAACTTGCTAATAACAAGTAGGTATCTTAGAAAATATTTGATAAAATACAATATTTCTATAATAACTTTGAAGAAGGATAAAAAATACGTAAAGCTTATAAATCAAAAAGATATAATTAATTTTATTTTAAGTAATGTATTATAGAATTATCCATGAACTTCCTCCTCAATTAATAGAAGAAGTTGCATTAAAATTTCAGCAAAACTTTGTTTAAAATGTCTAGATTTTTAATTTGGGATATTCAACTTTTGTCATAAAAATGCTCAAAAAATTGTATCCTAAGGTGGCAATAAAAAATGACTATGTAATAAAAATGGGAGAATCTGCCTAAAACTTTTACATACTATCAAAGGGTAGAGTTGAAGTTATAAATCGTGATAAAAAGACAGTAATTAGAGTCTTAGAAACTGGAGCCTATTTTGGAGAAATTGGTATCTTACTAAGCTAATATAGAACATGCTATGTAAAAGCATAGACAGATTGTATTTTTATGTGTATAAAAAAAGACCACTTTCTTAAAATTTTAAACAAATTTCCTGACATTAAAAGTTTTCTTATCAAAGTTGGCCAATAAAGAATGGGTACTAAGAGCTATGAAGAGAAAAACTAAAATATTATCTTTGATCATAATAGTTAAATTAAAAAATAAACTATCCCAGTTATTGAAACAAAATGTAAATTTTATTGTCATCTTGATTTGTTAAAAAATAGCCTTTTGCTAAATTAATTTAAAAATATCTAAAAATATATTTTCAATTCTTTACGAAAAAAAATATTTCATAAAATTTAAACTTTTTTAAAGAGAAATTAAATTTTATGTAAATCACTACTGGATAAATTGTTGAAATTAAACTACAATTTGTTTAATTTAAATAATTTAAAATTAAAAAAATAGACCATTAAACTTCGAACAATTCATTAATTAATAAAAAATTGTAGACAGTTGTTTCTTTACAAAAGAATAACTCTAATAAATAACAAGTATGCAATGATGAAAATGCTTTTATCGATGCATAAAATTAACCTCAAAAAACATTAAGTAACGAAGATGTCATTTTTATGGATCAAAGTATGTCTTTTGATAATGAAAGTTTAAAGAGAAAAATTCTTGCTTTGAAAGAGAAAAAAGATTTGAAAGTTTTAATTCTAAATGAAAAAGTAAATTTTTTTCTTTTGTTTTATTATAAATTAATTTTATTACATTTTGAAGATAATGATATGCTGGGCTTTAGTTTTGCTAATAGTTTTGACATATAATCTTTTTTACTCTCTTTATAGTATTTTTTTTAGTGATGATTTTGAAGGAAATGCTTCAATAGCTCTAGAATCATTAAGCTTTTTTGTCAACCTTATTGACTCTTTAATATTTTCTAGGCTCTCTACTTTCTCAAAAAAAAATAATGAATTCATTTTAAATCACAAATAAATACTCTTTAGATACTTAAACAAAGAATTTTTTTTTGATGTATTGTCGACTGTTCCATTTTCTAATATCTATGAAATAGTTTGTGGAAAATAGCAATTTGAAAGCAACCTACTTTTTATTAGACTTTTCAGATTATTAAGGCTCTTAAAATTTAGGAGATTTTAGCAATATATTTATATATTACACTAGCAATACAAGATTAGCTTTAAGTATGGTGCTTTTTTAAGACTAGCATATTTATACTTTTTCCTTAACCACCTGAATGGTGGCATCATGTATCTAATTTGTAAATATGAGTATGATAATAAACTTAGTTATTCTCTAGGAGTTTAAATGGATAATTTCTCTATTGAATAAGAAAGGCCATTTATGATAAAAAATGTTTATGTGAATTTCTTATATTGGTCTTTTTGTGTTAGTACTCAAGGTAATAGATAAATACTATTTTAAATATCATAATTTAATTAACAAGAAAAAACAGATTATGAATGCAAAGAAAATTTTTACCTAAATTTACTGTATTATTTTAAAATATTATTTTACTCAATTCCTATTATTTTTTAAATATTAGTAGATATTTAAAAAAATAATTTAGAGTATTTAGAATAATTTTTTATTTATATTGAATCAAAATTAAAAAAATATTTATGTAATAAAGGTGCTTATGGAGATATTTGGGCTATGAGTTCAATTGAGAAGACATATTAAAGTGTGACAAATATATTTTTTAAGATATTTTTTTGCTTTTTATTTGCTAATTTAGTGTAGATTACTGCTGTTTCAAAAAATAAACTTGAAAAATATTTAGAAGAAGTTGATTCTTTTAAATATTGGTCTAAATTGGTAGGATTACCTTCAGAAATTAAAAATAGGATAATTAAAATTTACAATTTTAGGTGGCATAACTAGAAAGGAATGAAGGAAAAAGAACTAGAAGAAAGCTTATTACCTGATAACATAAAAGATAGAATTCTCTATAATAGAATGAAATTGTAATTAATTTTATTTATTTATTTGGGTTTAATATTTATTTTGATATTTTAAAGCATAGTACAACAAGTAAATCCTCTTCATAGCTCTGAGCTGACAGGAATTATGATGTTGCTTCTTAAAAAATTTGAAAAATTAATTATCACCTAAGGTGAATATGTCTTCAAGAAAGGAGATATAGCTTAAGAAATTTACTTTATAGAAGAAGGGGAGGTGTAGTTAATTTATAATTAAAATAATAAAGAAGAAGTTTTAGCTGAAATAGGATAATATGGATACTTTGGTGGATTAGAATTCCTCAACTTAACTCCAACTCTGAGAAAAATTTCAGCTAGAGCAAAAAAAAACTTGTCTCTGCTAGTTCTAAATCTAAAATAGTATTCAGAGTTAGAATAAGAATACTCATTTGCAAAACTATTTATTCAAAATCTCTATCCTTAAAACAATGTAATTTAAAATTTAATTTTAGTATGAAAATAGAACAAATATTTTTAAAAGAAAAAGAAATAGAAACATGGAGATGAACAATAGTTAATATAAAAGAAATAAACTACTTAAAATAATCAGAATTAATTAGAAAATAGTCTTGAACACCTCGAAAGGAAGGATCCAAAAATATATGCTGGAGAAAACCATGAGTATCACTAGCAAACTTTAACTAATTTTTCATAAAAAGATAGAATAAAAATAAAGCTTGTAAAATAAGAAAAGCTAATCAATCTTAATTAAAATATTCTCTATAGTAGCAAAAATAATGACCTCATTAAATGGTATTGTGATATTCTAGGTTCTGTGATACAAACAAAAATACGTTCAGAAAAAATGTATTTTTAAAATCAAAGGATAACAAACGAAGATAATTCAAATAACTTAAGGCATAATGCTTTAAATTAAAACTTCAAAGTAATTGATGTTCTTAATTAAAATCTTGGGATAAACTAAGAAAATAAAATTTTTTAACAGATTAATGACAATTAAGACTAAAGAGAAATAGAAACCAATAAAAATTAAATTTAAAATGATAATATTACAGCTTTTAAGAATAAAAGAGGCCATATAAATTTCAAATACAGCACAGAAGAAGAAGAAAATCAAACTGAAATTGAAAAAATTCAATACATTTAGCTTAAGTAAAAAAATTAATTTTTATCATAAAAAAAGCGTGAGAATGAGCAAAAGTAGAAATAGAAACTTTGGTATTAGTAAGAAATTGTTTCTCCTTTGCACAAAAAATAAATAGAATTACATGAAATAAAAAAAGTGTCTTCTCAAATTATGTAAAATGGATAAAAAGAAAATGATAATGATAACAAAAGTGAAATTGAAAAATAGTAGTAAAAGAAAGAACAAAGAAGATTGAGTTTAATTTACTTTAATGATAGTAGTGATTTTTCAAATTATCAAAAACAACAAAAAAAGAAAGAAAGCGATTTGAAATTATAAAGTAACTTGAATCTTAGTTTAAATATTATAAAGGTAGATAGTGATAGTAGTCCTAGTTAAAATAGCAATTATTTAACTTAAGGAGCCAAGGATTAAAAAAATTAAGGAAGTCATTAATATACAAACAATTATATGAAGAGTACAATACTTCAATTAGAAGATTCATAAGCTAATAGATATCATTCTTAAATCAGCAATAACTATGGGTTAGGTAGCTCTTCGTTTAGAGGCGAGAATCAAAATTTATTGTTCTCTACAAAAAACCGTTTTACAAAGCATAATTGTGACTAATTTGGCTAAACTGAATTTCATATCTTAAAATTAAATAACTCTGATTAGCTAAAAAGTAATATAAATTTTAAAGAGCTTTCTTTTGAAGATTTAGATATGGATTTTGAGAGAAGTTTTGATAAAATCTAAAGTTATTTTGATAAAAATTTAGAATTTTAAGTACTTGAAAATGGATTAATCAAAGAAACATCTAATTACAACAACACTTTATCGGATGAGGAGATGGTTGATGTATAATAGATGCTAGAAGCAATTGGTTAAGAGAAAAAATAAAATGAATAAGAAAGCCCAGATAGCATAAATAATAACTAAATAGGATTTTTAAATCTTAGAATTTTCAATTAATAAATTCAATAATATAATTATTCTCAATTTATTTCTAATGTTAATTCTAATTACTAAGATCTTAGCACTTTTAACGATAGTCAATTTTAGATTTAAGATCTTGACAAAAATGTTTCTTATTTACAATTAAGCTTTGATTTAGAAGAAACTCCAGTTTAGAACAAAAATAATAATAATAATATCAAATAACTTAATTTAAATAATCTAACCCAATTTTAAAAAATTACTAAATTTGCACAGAAATTTTGTTTCTTTTTCTTGAACTTTTACTTGTCATTTTCTAATGTAGAATATTGGACTTCTTTTAATTAATACTATTTCACCATTTTAATTCCTCTCTACCTTGCATTTGAAGATATTTCTTTTTCGCATCCTGTTCTTATTGTAATTGAAAGTGTAGTCATAATCAATGAATTGAGGTATATAGTTAAGTTGGTTGAGCACTATCAATCTATCAAAGTCAATATTTCTTAATTAAAGGAAACGAAATGTAAAATATTTCTGATATTAAATTTAGATAAAACATTAATTTTTATGAAAGCTATTATATCTAAAAAATTTTTTAATTGATAAATTAATAGCAAATACAGATTTCACACAGATAACATAGCCAGCTGATATATTCTAAGAAAAAGTTTATTCTTTGAAAATTTTACAGAAAAGATAAAATAAAGTGATTTTGATGATACTTTTAGAGATAGTATTAATAGTTCCTTTTTGCATGATTTTCGATTTACTCTAAATAGAAGGCATCAGGACAAGATTTGAACTTATATTTGTTTAACTGATAAGAATAATTCCTTTTTGTAGAATATTTAACATTTTCTCAAAATTAAAAAAGAAAAATATTTACTTATGCAGAGTTATAGAAACTTTGATTATGTATGTGCTTTTATGCCATGTTCTTGGATGCATATTTATATTGCTAGGAAAAATCGAGTCAGATTTTAATAATTCTTGGATGATCAAAGTCCCTGCTCCTCAAAATGGTTTCCCTAATAATGTGGTAAAAAATTAAAAAATAAAAAAAATAATACAATTTTTTTTTTTCAAATAGAGAACGGAATTACTAATAGGTAATCTAAGTTTATATTTACATGCTATCTATTGGGCATATGTAACAACGTCTCATGTAGGAGTTGGAGATGTTACAGGAGTTAATTATAGAGAAAAAATTTATGGTATCTGTGTTATGTATTTTTCTACTTTCACTCACATCATAATTTTTGGAAATCTTGCTTCAATGGCAAAAGAAGCAGCTTTTATGCTAAAGATAAAACTTGATTAGAAATATGAAAAGATATTTTAAACTGTCAGTTTGTTAAATGTAACTTCATTTAAAATTTAAGTTGAGGTAAATATTTTGTTTGTTTGTTTATTTATTCTTTCTTATTTTATTTTCGGAGCTATATAAATAATTTTATTATTTTTATTTTAAAGTCTTTCATAAATTTTATATGGAATGATTCATACGGCTTAGATGAGAATTAGCTTTTAGACAAGCTACCTTTTTCTTTGAAGATAGAAATTCTTAAGAAGAGATATAAAAATTGCATTAACTAAGCTTTCTTATTCAAGTCGAATTCATGGTAGGTTGATGTTAGTATTCTTCATTCTATTTTGAGATTTATGAAAGTTAAGATTTTTTTAACTGATGATGTGATTGCAGAAGCAGGAAAATCTTATCAAGATTTGTACATATTCTTGTAAGGAAAATATGTTGCCATCCAATTAAATGGTAAAAAAGCTCATGAACCTAAAGTTGGAGAGTTTTTTGGAGGATCCTAGAATGAATTACCACTGACACTCTACTACTAAGCAAAGTAAATATTTTTTTTCATAAAATATTTATTTAGCTTTAAAAAAATCCATTAATACAGGAATATTTGCAAGGTAGGAGTAATCAATAAGTATTATGTGAAATACTTACAAATAGTCTTTCCTGATTGGTATGAAAAAATGATTGGCTTTTAAAAGAAATTATATGAAAGTAACCTTCTAGATTTAAGTTACTTTTAGGAATAAGTTGAGACTGATTAGTAATAGGTTTAAAATAGAATAATTATGAACAATAAAAATGAGTTCATCAATTTTTGCTACAGTTAAAAGCTTATCGATTACTACAAATAGATTGCTACTAGCTTTTTTGAAGTTGAAGCAGCAAATAATGAAAAAGATAATAGTAATAATCAACAAAGCATTTAAATCTTAAATTAAATAAACACATCAGAAGAAGAAGACTATGATATTTAAAGTAATACCGTGATCTAAAATTTATGGGAATCCACTACGCTGAACCTCTAAAAATCTCAAAAAATAACAGAAGAAATAAAGAGATGGAATAAAAGAATCGAAGAAAGAAATAGAAGTATGGTTTGGGATTTCCAAAACATCTCTATTTAAAAAAGCTAAAATTTGAATGAGGTAAGTTTTTATTTCATTTTTTGAAGAAAAAAATTATTGAATTATTTCCAAAAATTTGTAATAATAGAATAACATTTCAAGAAATGAGTCTTATCATAAGCCATTTATTATATGCTTGCCCTATTAAACAAGACAATCAACGAACTCTAACGCACCTAAAGATATGATTATCCTCCGTTTCTTTTATATTTATAAGCTGGTTTTTGTTAAAGATGCTGAGTTTAATTACTTCTTACATCCATATTCTTCTGCTTCATATTATGTCTAGGTTATCAATCTTGTTTTCACAATTTACAGTCTCATATTCACCCCTATTTATGTATGTTTTGGTCTTGAGATATCCACTTTACCTTTAATCTTTGAGGTATGAAAATACATTTTTCTTAATATTTTTAGATAAAAACTTTCTCAAAAATATTAGCATTAATTTCTTATAAATTATTTTGAATATTATTTTTTAAAAAGATTATCCACACTTTATACCTCTTTGTTGAATTGTTTATTGATCTGAGAACTCCTTATTTCTAGCAAGGTTTGTTAGTTACAAATAGTAGAAAAATTCTAAATCACTTATGGGAAAAAAAGAACTTAAAGCTAAGAGTAGCCTGCTTATTGCCCTTAAACGTTATTCTTTGGTAAATGAGTCTTGATTATCAAGATGTATCTTTCTTGCTTAAACTAGCCTTAGTTTTACTTCGTGGAATACGATTGTTGCAAATTTTTAATTTGGATGCTATATTACTCAGAATACAGACATAAAATAAGTCATAATAGAAGACTCTAGGAATGATGTTAGGATTCTTACATGTTCTGATTATGTGGCACTATTTTGCTTCTCTATGGATTTGGTATGTCTATAATATCTCATTTCCGAATTTTGTAAATTTAATTTTATTAACTAAATCTCAAATTTAAATTCTTTTTTATTTGTTTATTAGCCTGACTCAAATTGGGTATTATCGAATAACTTACAAGACGCTAGTCTAATAAGTAAAATTGTAAATGGGTTATTTTTTGTAATGAGTATTGCCACAACTTGTGGATATCCCACTATGAAATCTAATAATGACTTTGAAAAGATATTTTTCATATTTGCTATTTATTTTGGAGATGCTATTATTGCATATGATTTTGGTTTGATTGCTGCTTAATCTTTGCTTCTTCCTAAAAAATATTAGGAGATAGATAAAAAGATAAAGTAAATTTTGTTATATTTAAAAAGCTTTAATGAACACTTTATTAAATGTAAACAGGTAATTTAAAATTCTACTCGATGTTGGAAATGATAGCAACAAGAATAGTATTAAGAAACTCCACAAAAAAATTGAGCTTTCATATCTTTACAAGCTATATTCTAATTTGTTCATAGAATAATAATTAAATCAAATTTAGCGCCTAATTCCTTAAACATTAGTAATAATTTTTACTTTCATATGAGCACCAATATTAATTCAAAATATTTGTAAAAAATAAAAGTATGATTAATTATGTTTCAGCCACTAAGCAAAATATCTGTAAAAAATTCCTATTTTGCTAGAACTCTCTAAATCTTCTCGCTTTAGAAGTATTTAGAATCATATAGAGCTAAAGGTGTTTTTACCTTATGATTTTATTGCAAAGAAAGATTAATAAGGTGGATATATGTACTTTATAAGTAAAGGCACAATAAATGTGCTGTCTCCAAAGGAAGATGCAATTATTTAAACGCTGAAAGAAGGTGATTATTTTAGTTAAGTTTCTTTAACAAAGTATGGTAAGAGCTACTCTTGCCATATCTTCACTTCTAATGTAGCTGAAATTGTTTTAATTAAGAAAAAAAATATCAAATTAATGTTTGAGCTTTTCCCTGAATTCAAAAACACAATTTATAAAAATGGTAAAATATTTAAATTTTCCAAAATATTTTTTTAATTTCATTAAAAATTTAATAGCAAGAAAGTAAATCAGTGTTCCAATTTCTTAGAATTAAATAAAATTGAATTTACTCAACAATTACCAATAGGAAGCAATTGAATAAATAAATATATTGAATCTAAATCATTAAATTAGAATTAATAGCAAAGATAATCATGATAATTCTAATATTTACATTTCACAAGATAACGAGTAAGATGAAAAGTCCCTTTTGAAAAAATTTATAAGTAGTTAAAATAATAATAAGTTAATAAATAAAAAAAATTAGAGCAAACACCATAATTAAAAGCTAAATAATAATGAATAATAAAAAAACAAAACAATTTAGTCACAAACTCACCAAAAATAAATAACAGAAGATAAATAAAATATAAGCTTGTAATAGTTTTTGCTTTATAGTATTAGTAGCGAGTCTGCTATCCATACAAATACTATGAGAAATTTGAAGAAAAATTTCTTACTTGAAGATGATGATGGTTTTTTAGTAAATAATGATGCTGAGTCTTAGAATTACTAAATTTAAAATATCCACTAAGATTTCTCAACAGCAGCTAAATAAATTCACCACTCTAATCATATTCATAGATTATCTCATAGGAGGTCATCTAAAAAGCTTAAACAGAGAATATCAGAACTTAACTAAATCAAGGAATTCTAGTAACATAATTAGTATCATCAAAAAAAAATATTTGAAAATGAAGAGCATAGGCTTAGTTCTTTAAAATTGAGTCAGCTATAAAACCCAGTATTTTATAAAACATAACAAAAAATCTAAGATGAACAAAGTAATTTTTAATTAATTAAATAATACTAAAAATTTTAATTTTTAATTTAACAACAAAAAAGATTAGCATATTAATAATAGTAAGTTTGGTGATTTATATGCTCAATCTAAAATCTCAAATGAAATTCAAAATCAAGAAAATAGTAATATTTAAAAGAATGTTTCTATGAAAAGTTTGAGCTCTTAGAATATCTAAAATCCTCAAAATAAATAGCAAAAAAATACTAAAAATAATAGACATATTAGATTTAGAAGTTTTGATTTAGATAATAAGAATAAGCAAATATGAAAAACAATGAAAATATTAATAATGAATAGTTTTTTATGATATAAAATGTACACCAACCACTTAATTACTTGCAGGAAACACTCTATTTATCTTTAGTTTTAGAATAAAAAACAACCAACTTCATAGTACTTTTAAAGAGATGAATTTTTTTTATTAACCCTGATCATATTTCTGATCACAAAAATCTTTTATTAAAGAAAAAATTTGAAATTTATTTTTTAGATTTTAAATATTTTGTGAATAATTTTGACTTCAATTATCTTTTTTTTGTTATTTACTTAAATAAAATTATACCTTTTCAACAAAAAACAAAATGTTTTTCATTAATTGTTTTGTATTTTTGATAAACAACTAAAATAAATAATTAAATTATGAAGATGATGATAAATTATTAAAAAAAATAACATTTTCTTCTTTTTAATAATGCTTCTATAAAAAAATATATAATATAACATATTTTTATTATGTAAAAAATTTATTTTAAAATTAATATTTCTGATTTTATTATTTTATGTAAATAGTAACTACAAAATTATTTTATTTAAATTTTTTAAATTTCAAAAAATAACTACAAAAGCTCTTAGTCAAAAAATAAAAATTAATTTTATCAACAAAGATATGTCTTTTTTAGTGAATCTGAAGGCAAACATATAAAAAAATAAAAAGATATTCACAATAATAAGAATATAAAATTTATCATTGAATATCAAAATCCATCTTTAAAATCTTAATATAAATGGACGTAGTAAAATTCTTTTATAAACTATATTTTTCCAGGCATTTTGGTCATTTTAAGTGGATTTAATTAAATTTTGATGCATACTTTAATTTAATCTTTACAATATTCTTTTATCTTGATAGTAAAGTTAAGTCTTTATTATATGATTAATTTAATACGAAACATAAATGTGTTACGTAAAGCTAAAATACATAATCAATAAAAAATTTCTTGTTATCTATCTAATTTAACCTTTCTTGATTGGAATTATAAATTAGTAATCAATTATGACAAAATGAAAATAAGTATGTTTATAATTAATGTATTTGTAAAATGAATAAAAATTATTTTAAGATAAAAGAATACTCTTAAGATTCTGAAAATTAGCTAAATTTCATTTAAAAAATATTTCTATTAGAAATTTTGACAGTCATTTTGGCTATTTGAAAAAAATTTTTTTGATTATAAAAGAATTTTTTTATGAAAGAAGATAGATTTGGAATAAAAAAAGAAAAACAAATTAATATTTTTAACATTGTAATTAGAATGAACATCTAATCTAAAATATAAAAGAAAAGATACTCTCTTTCCTTAATAAAAGAATACGATCAACTATTAGCCTAAATCAAGTTAACCAAATTAGATTAAGAAATATTAAATTGATTCAGATTTTAAAAAAGATTTTGCTTATTTCAGCAGACGACAGGCATAATTGCAATTTAAAAGCCTCTTCAAACACCTCCTTATAAATAATTAATATTAAATATCATAAAAGAATTTAAAATCATAAAAGAAAATGAATAAAAAAATCATTGCTTTATTATTATTGGTTGCCGTTTGTGCTGCTTCTAATATTGTCCGTGTCCCTATTGTTAAGAGAGCTAGAACTGAAGCCTAAAACAAGAGCCTCTATAACAGACTCAAAGGTATTAAGGATATTTACCAAACCATTATTGATAAGGTAATTTTATTAAAAAATATTTTCTGAAAAACTCATCTTTTATTTTTTATTTTATAGATTTTCGGTAATCGTTACAACTCTTACCCTGAAGTTAAGGTCACTAACTACGTTGATTTATAATACTACGGTGAAGTCTCCATTGGTACTCCTGCTTAAGTTTTCACTGTTGTCTTAGATACCGGTTCTTCTGATTTATGGGTTCCCGGAACTGTAATAATTTAATTTCATTATAAATATCTATAAAAAAAAAGAAGCAGAATTAAATACTGAAAATTTTTAATAATTAATTTAAACATATTTTTTATAATTAAAATAGCCTTGCAACTCTTTACCTTGTTTGGTCCATAGCAAGTTCAATCCTAAGAAATCTTCCACTTACGTCGATACCGGCAAGCCCTTTTCCATTCAATATGGTACTGGTGCTGTTAAGGGAACCGTTGCTAATGAAACAGTTTCTTTGGGAGGTTTGACTGCTAAGAACGTCCAATTCGCTAATGCTCACTAACTCTCTTCTGATTTCTAAAGCACTAAGTTCGATGGTATCTTGGGTCTCGCTTACTAACAACTTTCCAACATTGGTGGTTTACCTGTTTTCGATTAATTGGTTTCTCAAGGTTAAGTTTCCTCAGATGTTTTCTCTTTCTACTTCAGTGATAAGGAAAACAGCAACGATTCTGAATTAGTTTTGGGTGGTATCGATTATGCTTACAACTCTACTGCTTTCAAGTACTATCCTATTGTTCTCAAGGCCTGGTACGTTATTGCTGCTAACTCTGTTCAAATCGGAGGCTTAAACCTCAAGCTCGACACTGCTATTGTTGATAGTGGTACTTCCGTTATTGTTGGTGATGCTGCTGTTTTGAATCCCATCATCAAGTTATTCCCCTCCAAGATTAACTGTGCTCAAATCAACACCTATCCCAGCCTTACCATTAACATTTCTGGTGATAACTACGTTCTCGGACCCCAAGATTACATCGTTGAAATTACTTTATAAGGTCAATCTCAATGTTTACTTGGTTTCTAAGTTCTTGAATTACCCTCTCAATTAGGTAACTCCATCATTTTGGGTGATACTTTCTTCAGAAAGTACTACACTGTTTACGACAGAGTTAACAACTAAGTCGGTTTTGCTGTTGCTAATCACTCTAACAACAAGAGACAATGATTAAATAAATATTATATTCGTAAAAATATAAATGTATAAATTCAAATTTATGTATGATTAATCCAAAATCTCATAAATCATAAAAATAATATTTACTCTTTACTTTTCTTTAATCATATGTTTAAATTAAAATAGTTAATTTCTTAAAAAGCCTATTCTTAAAAAAAATTTATCCTTTACCTTCTTTATCTTTGAAAAATAAAAAAATTGTAATATTACATTATTGTTATTGTTTCTTTAAAAATATTTAATTTTTTTAAATAAAAATAAAAATAATATCAATAAATTACTGAGAGTTTAAAATATTTTATAAATTCAAGTCGTTTGAAATTGAAAAAACTTTTAAATAAAAAACCTTTAACAATTTAACATTAAAAATGTAGATTTTTTCTGAAATTAAACTTTAAAAAGTAATTGAAGAAATATTAATCAATAGTAAGGTTTGTAAGGAATATTTAAGTCAATACCCATAGATTATGGCCCTATTATTTTTAAGGCTTCTGGTGTAGTGAATTTTGGATCAACTGGTAAAGCAATTACAATTGCTCTTAAACCATAGCACACATCTTCACTGTGAATAACAGTTCCTTTATACTCATCAAGTAGAGTAATTAAGTCTGGAGTTATGACTAAAGATTCTAAGCTAACAAATTTTTAGGTTTATTCATCTAATCTTACCTCCTCAGCATAAAGGAATTCATTTTTGTATTTAATTGAAACATATCTTTCTTATTTTTCATTTTAGTTGTATAAAGTTCCTTTGATAATAACCTCACCAAAATCATATCCTCCTTATTTCTTTCTTGTAGACTAAATGATTTTTCCTCTAATTATAACCTTGGAGTGAGGAACAACTTTTGTTAAGTCTTCTTCAATAACTGTTTCAACAGATTTTTGGTGAATATTAATTCCTTAATGCAAGGCTTCACCAATCTTCAAAGCCTATTGATAACCTCCTTTAAAGTAGTATTTTTAAATGAAGTCTCTATTACTTACTTAACAAGCAATACTACCCATCATACCAAATTATTTTAAGACCCATTCTCTCAAAAGATTTTCCAGGCCCTAAAATTCTTCATGTAGTGGGGGATTGGATAAATAAATATCATCAATAAGATACCTATTATTTTTAGAATCACCAAATGCTAATGGTAGAGGACTCTGCTTATGAATGATTGGAAGAATATCGCTTAGCTCAGGGAAAGCTCTACACATCAAGTTACAATCAAAAACTGGAATATCCGCAGCAAGACCGAGAATAATACAAGCCAAAGCATTACATCCACCCACTTCAATACATCCTAAACAGTTAATTTTATTTCCTATAAATTGGTTTAAAGCTTTGTAAGAATTATATAACTCATGAATGGAAAATCCACTTTCCTAAAAGATAGTGGGTGCACCATAATGACCTACAATACACAAAAGATCTTCATCTTTCATTGAATCAGGATCATACAAAACTAATGGTTTTTTTCTCTCTTCAAAGAGTCTTTAACCAACAAGAACAGATTTTTCGACTGATCCACCACCTCCTGAACCTAAAACAGCACATCCCCAAGCTAAATTCTTGAAGTCTTCAATATTATTAATTACTATTAATGGTTTCCAATTCCCATGATCAAGATTAAGTTTTGGTATTTCTGGTTTTTTAAATGCAAATTTTATATTTGAAGTAGCTTACTATGCTGTCTTAGAAGGATCAATAGAAAGCATTTGATCTAATTTACTAACTTCTCTAAATGAAGAAGGACATTTATCCCAACTAAACTTTCCTTTTACTTTAATGTAAAGTTTCTTTTAGTTCTTATTTTGAGAGTAAGAAACTTCATTTGAGATAATTTCTACGAGTTCAATAGGTTCTTAAGCTCCATTTTATTTGGCTTTTTCTACAAGCTTGGCCTGAATATCCTTGATCAATGATTATTCTGTCTAATCAGGTTAAATATATACTTCTTTTTCAAATATTTCTGTGACATCAGTCAAAGTTGAACCCAAAGCATTTGCAACATCTTGATTAGGTAGAAGTTTTAAAACATCGCAAACACCTTATGTAGCCTCTTCAAGATATTTACTATCAACTAAGCATGCACCTCCACCAACTAGTAAAATCTTTACTTTCTATGAGGAATCAGTAATTAGAGTTTCTATTTCTGAAGTGAGTTTTTCAGTTAATTATTTTTTGTGAAGTTCTACTAATTAATCTATTTCTGAAAGATTAAATCCTTTTTCTTGCAAATAATTAATGAATCTTTTTTTATCTGCACCAAGAATAGAGGCCTCCAAAGCACTATCTCTATAAAGAGCAAAATCCGTATTACAAAGAGTAGAGCCTCCTTCAAAAGAAACAGCTGATTGAAGAAGTCTGAAAGCAACAGATTCTTTTTGAATGCTTACAGTTACTTTTTGATTTTCATCTCTACCTACTTAAACAATTGAGCCACCTCCAAGAGCGATTGTATGAACAAGAGGCATTCTAAAATTCAAAATGATTCCATTAACTTCCATAAACTTACTAGCAGTTCTTGGTATTCCTTTACTCATAACAGCTATATCAGTGGAAGTTCCACCAATATCAACAACAATAGCATCTTTTTCGCCATATAATTAGGAACCACCTTTTAATGAATTAATAATAGATGCAGAAAATGTAAAAATAGGATTGACTTAAGCTACTTAAGCTGTCATAAATGACCCATCATTATGAGAGATAAATAAAGGTGTTTGAGAAAATCCAAGATCATCTAGAGCTTTCCTATAGCCTTAAAATGTTACTGAAGAAAGGAATTTTAAGCATTCATTAATAATAGCTGCATTTTCCCTCTCTAAAAGACCATCTTTTTTGCAGATTTCGTGGGTGAGTGTGATAGAAATATTGTAATTACGCTTTTTACATTCTTCCAAAACTATTTCTCTAGCCTTGAGTTCTTAAGAATTATTCATAGTAGAATAAACACCACTTATAACAAGGTTGTGTAAGTCTTAAGCTATAATGTCTTCTAAACTTTCTATTATTTCTTTCTCATTCATTTTAGTGTACTCTTTTTCTCCATCAAAGTAAAACCCACCATTTAAGATGTAAGAAGGACCTTAAATTCTTTCAAGTAAATCTTTATTTTCAATTTAGCAGAATGGATGGAAATCAAAACTTTGAGGTCCACAGAATCTAATTACTGCAACTTTATTCAATTTCTCTGTAGAATTCTTATCACCCTTTTAAAGAATAGCATTGATGAAATGAGTAGTTCCAATTATAATAGCAAAAACTGAAGATTTATCAAGATCAAAAGGGCATTAAGAAATGCACTATTTAATAGAATTAGTGATTCCTGTTGTCACATCTTATGTAGTAAAAGCTTTCTATTTGCAAATAATTTGCATGCTTTCAGCTTTCACAAGAACACTGTCTGTATTTGTGCCACCTACGTCAACTCCAATAATATAATTAGTCATTTTCTAATATTCCAGTTAATTACTTTTTTGCTTATTGATTTACAATAAATTAATTATCACTAATTTTTCTACAAGTTTTTAATAAAATCATCAGAATATCTTTTCATTATTTTTCTAAATGATTTTCAAATTGATTTGTCTAATCAAAAGATAAAAGCAATATCTATTTTTTATATTTTTTATTAGCATAAAGATATTTTACTTAATGGATTAAAAAGCTAATATTTTATCTTTTCTTAATCTTTAAGCTCTAAGTAAGTTATTAACCATCAAATTTTATTGATAAATTAAAAATCCGACTTACAAAAAATCTGATTATGAATTTTATTTGTGATTGCATGTGAATATATTTTTTTATACTTAATATCTTTCATAAATACTTAAATGATTCTTCTATTGCCAAAAAATTATAGATTTCTTCCAGAGTTTATAAAATCTAATTTTTCAATTTAAATCAAACATATTAAACTTCTTAAAATGAATCTTTTTAATTTTAGCATTCAAAGATATTGAAAAAGCTTTAGAAAACAAATTACTATTTTAATAAATTTAATAAAATTTGTAATTTACAAAAAATAAAAACTAACAAACTATCATATCCTTTAATCTTTTTATTAACTCTCTCATAATTCTATTAAAATTTATCAGTTTAAAATAAAAAATCTTAAATGATATTAAAATGTAAATAAAAATTTGATATTTCAAATTGTTGTCTTACAATATTTTCCTTCAAATAGTCAATTTCGTTTTTATACTAAAAATATTATATGTAATAAAAATGAAATAAAGTTTTCTTTTGTTTTTAATCGCGCCATAACACATTTGGTTTAATTCTAATGAATACCAGAATCCGCGAAAAGAATTAAGCCAATATTTCGAATCAATTAATTTAATTATTTTTGTGAATGATATTTCTTTTGTTTTAGAGAATGAATTATATCAGACACGCATTCATTTGTAAAATATAATTGTTTTTGTTTTAAATAATACTAATACTGGTATATTTCATACAAAAGTAATTAGCTAGCTCATTAATAAAAAACAATAAAGCAAATAAATATATTAATTAAGAAGAGATATCTAATAAAATATGAACAAAACTTATATGTACAAACAGCAGTAAAATTCAGTATAGGTTTAAGATTCCAAAAATATTAAATAACAGATGATATAAAACACAATGAAAAAGTAATAAAATTTGCAAGATGAGTATGAAGAAATACTCTATTCTGGAAATGCTATCTAGTCAAAAAGAAAACTTAAAAAATTAATATAATAGAACTCAGGAAATATTAATATTATAGATGAAGTCAGAGAAGTGAACAAAGTGAAAGATTAAGTTGCTTCAGGATTCTTTCCTAGTCTTTCTAGCCTTCTTCAAAAGATAAAAAGTTTTAGCTTAAAAGATAACATTGCTAATTACTTAAAAAATAAGCAAGTTGAAAGGGAAAATTTAGAAAAGCAAATTAACGATTTAAATAACATCGAAGGAAAATAGGCATCAAGAAATGAGATGGTAGCAGAAACTAATTTAGAATAGAAGAGGGCTAACTAAAATAGTAGCTAAGAAACACCAAAAAAGTAAATCCTTAATCAAACTAAATCCAATAGGCAATCCTCATAATCAATAAACGGTAATTCTAATTTACAGTAATAGCAATAAAAGCTAAACTATCAAAAAACTTAAAACAATGTCGTAATTCATTACAACACCTACAACATATAAAATGAATAAAGTTAACCCTAAAAAAATGGATATTAACAAAATCAGAAAATTTAACCAAATTAATAATAGTAGTATTAATAGTAATACAATTAAAATAGTTAGTAGAGTAAACAAAACTAATCAAAATATCATAATAACTTATAGCAACAAAATTATGTCAATTAGTAGCAGTAATACTATCCAAATACTTAAAACTAAGTTTAGAATTTGAATGTAACTGCAATTTAGAGACATATGCCTGAGGACAGTCTTAATTTATCAGAAAATTCAGTCCTTAATGGATTTAAATACAATATTAACCACTAGTCTTCAAGAATTCCTTCTTCTAATATTAATCCCAGCTCTTTTAACTCTCGTTATGCTTATCCAAACTCGACCTACACAAAGCAAAATATCCTACAGAAAATTATAGTTTTTTATGATAATAAATACATTAAAGATCAGTTAATTAAAAAGAAATAACAAAATTTAGGTACTTAGGTTTTAAGTTAGAAAATGGTTCAAGAAGATTAAAAGGTTAAAGTAGTTAAACCCATAGCACTGAATCCATATAATCTGAGACCATATAGTTCTGTTGTCAAAAAAGAAAGTAAAATATTAATGGTAAAATAATCTTATTTATTAAATTTAAAAATTATCAAATAGGTAAAACAATTGATATTGAGAGAAGAATAAAAGAACAAGCTTAAATGCAAGTTGAGAGATTATAGAAATAAGAACGTTATAATAACAGAGTAAATTGGTCACTTGCAGAAAATACAAGGGCAGCTTAGATGAATAATTTCAAATTAACAGAAAATGAGGAAGAAAGATAAAAGAAATAAAAAATTTTAAAAGAACTACAATAAAAAATGAAAGAGAAATAAAGATATATGTTAAATGAAGATGATGATGAAGAAGATCATAAATCAAATGAAATGGAAGAATATGACCAAATCTTAGAGAATTATAACTAAGAATAGGATTCTAATATGATTTATAGTATTGATTCAAATAAGCCATAAAAGCCTATTATAGCAAAAAAGAATTTTGTAACTTCTTCGAATAATTAACCACCAAATAAAAAATCTTCTTCTTCTAATGACGAAATTCAAACTTCGTGTTCTTCTGATGATGATGGAAAGAACAAAGTAATTTTATTTTATTATTTTTAAATGTTAATATTTCGAACGAAAATAAAGTATTTTTATTTTTAAATGTTAAATTTATTTTTTATAAAATTTAGATAAATGGCTTACAAAAGAAGGGTGCTCGTTAGGGACCTTCCTCTCTATATCGCTCTCCAGTCCCATTTAATGGGGAGTTAAAAGAAGATTTTTAAAAAATGATCCTTAAAATGACAGAATCTTAAGAAATTTTTGATATGTTTGTCTAGTTTTTAAAAAAGATATAAAGTTCAGATGAAACTGGAAATGTTTCTGAAAAGTAACAACAAGAAATGAAGATGTAGATTTTGTAATAACTTCAATAAAAAGATGATAAATAATTGAATGGATCTATTGATTTCACAGAAGTAATAAAGAATAAAGAAAATGCTTAGGCAAGCAATAAAAAAAAGTTATCTCCAATTTAAGAAAAGAGTAACAATAGTGAAAATAAAAACTTTAGCATAGATTAGATTTTTAACAATTCAGCATCAAAATAAGATGATATTATTTAATTCAATTAGAAGCAAGCCTAAGAAACTATCATTTAAACAAATGCAAATTAAAATAAAAATTAAACTTAATCAGTTAGTGGTGTTAGCAGCTCAGAGAATACTCTCCATAATTAAAACCCTAATAATATCTAAATAGCAAATGAAATAAATAATAATTTATTCCAAAAGAACTAAGCAAATAATATTTTTTCTACTATTACTGCAAACTCTAGTAATTAGAATAACAATGCAATTAGTTCAAATGCAAAATAAGATATTTTCAAAGTTGATGTAAATAAATCAGCTTCTGATGTTGCATCAAATATCTTTGGCAACTAAGATAAAACTTAAGGACAATAAATAGATGATCCATCAAAAATTGAAGATAAAAAGCAGGTTATTGTACCTAATATATTCTAGCGTGTAGATAATCCCTCAAACAATTCAGCTTCAAGTAATAGTAGTGAAGAAAAGAGCAATGTTGAAAAATCCTAAAAATAACCAGCGATATAACCTGTTAATCTATTTGCAAATTCAGGAGTTAACTTATTTTCAGCATAAAAACAACCTCAAATTGAAGAAAAATAAGAATAATAATCAAATGAAAGTATAGCAGGAAAAACAGAATAAGAATAAATTTAATAAGAGAATGAATTGTTAAAATCTTAATTAGACATTCGAAGATCTGAGTCATTAACCTCTAAGCCAGTCTAAAATAACACTGATAATTAATAAGAGGAGAATCAGAAAGGTTCTCCTATGAGTGGGACTATTTCTAATAATTTAATAGAATCTTAAGTATTATAATAAGACTCAAAGAAGAAAATTATTCCTCTGAAAATTTCTGATTCAAAGAAAAAGGATTAATAAAATTCTGCTGCTGATACAAAAGAGCCTAATGTAGATTAAAAGAATACAGATCAAACAGCAACACCATCAATTAACCTCTTTGCTCCTAATACCTAGACCTAAGGAGTGAATATATTTGCACCTAAAACAGACAGTAAATAAAAGCAAAACCCTTCTCAAAATCAATAAACTGATTCAAAACAAAAGAGCCTTTTTGCTTAAAATACTGATAATTTATTTAATAAAAATCCAACTACAACTACAACATAATAAAATCCTGAAGTTAAGCCTAATTAAGAACAAACTGTTATTCAGCCAAAACCAAATAGTCCTCCTAAGGCTGTTAATCCTTTTTAATAAGCACCTAGCAATCCCTTTTAGTAAACAACCTAGAATCCTTTTTCTTAAGTAGGTAGTAATCCTTTTGCAAACTCCTCAACTTAAAATACTAATAATAATTAGGCTCCAAAACCCTTAAGTCTTGAAAGTTTAGTCTCATAAAACAAAAATATGTTTTCAAATTAGTAATAAACAACAACTAATTAGGTTACATCCAATTTATTCAGCTAATAAAACAATATATTTGGAAACATTTAGTAATAAAATACTATGAATAATAACAATACCAATGTTATGAATAATAATGTTAACAATCCTTTTTCAGCTAAGAGTACTCCTACATCAAATAATTGGCTCAATACTTAAAATACTACCAATAATAATATTAACAACAATAACAACAACACCCTTAATAATTCCAATCCTTGGAATTAAAATAATAATAATAATAATTAATAGCAAAATTTATTCTAAAGCAACTAAAATAATAACTTATTTAATCAACAAAATAATTCAAATTTATTTAATGCACCACAAAACGGGAATAATCTGTTTAATACCAATAATAACAATAATATATTTTAGCAAAATAATTAAAATAATCAAAACAATAATACAAAAAATATACTAAACTAATCTTTTGGGAATGGCAATAATAACATGATGATTGACAACAACTAACAATCAAATACATGGTAGAATTAAAATGCTTATAATACCAACAATAATAGTAATAAACCCTGGAACTAATAAAGCAGCAATAATAACTACAATTTCGATTCTATGGGTATTGAAAATCCTATGAACTCAAGTATGAGTATGGGCAACAATGGGTTTAATACTAGTTTTGGAAATAACAACAACAATAACAACTATTTTAGCTAGAATAATAATTACAATTAAATTAACCCAATTGGCAACTAACAATTTTATGAAACTCGTCAGACAAACTATTTATAATAAAATGCAGGAGCAAGTAATCTATTTTCAAAGCCAAGCACTCCTGCAAATATAAAATCAGGTGTAATCTCTGGCCCAATAATTAATAATAACAACAATTAAAACTAACTCAATGATTCCTAAGGTTAGTCTTCAAGTTTATTTGGAGATGCAAATAAAACAAAAGGAAATAGAAAAACAGAATAAGCTACAAGAGTTTCTAAGCTTTTAGGCCATAACTAAAACTCAAAAAGAATTAATTGACAAAATCTTTAATATATTAATTAAATCATAAGAATACCAATTTTTTAGTAATTTTATTTATTGTATATTTTATTTAATGATATTACTTTCATTAATTGTCCATTATTAAAATATGAAGTTTTTAATTTAAATTCTTTTTTTTTTTTATTTTATTTTATTTAGCTTTATCAAACTTACAAAGATGGTTTTAAAATTTTCTTGATAGCATTTCCGTTTTCCTTTATTTTTTAATTAATTTATTGAAAAAGATTGGACCAATTAAATAATTTTTCGACTTTTTCTAAAATTTATGAAATTAACATTCTTTGGTTAAAAGTTTTTAAATTTTTTTTAAATAAAGAAATTTTGGTTAATTTTACTTTTTACTCAAGTAAAAAATCTCAAAAATAATACTTTTTTGCTAAAATTTAAAAATCATCCACTAAATTTAAATTTAGCGATTAACAAATAATAGAATTTATTATATAACTAAAATAAAAATTGTATCTATAAATGCTTCTTATTTTGAGTTAGGTACAAGTAAAATCAAAAGTATCCAATAAATTTACAGTTTTTCAATTATCATTTAGCAAAATATCTTTATTTGTTTTTTCATTTTCTCAAAAACCATCTAATTTAATTTTTTGAATTACAACTTTTTTAAAAAAAATGTCATCCAAAGTTGTAAGTATATTTAATCTTGAAGATGTATTGCTATAATTAAAACAAATTTATATTGAAATCATTTTTAAACATGCAAAAAGTTTGACAAACTTAACAAGTCTAAAATAAAAAATGCTAATTTAGATTTTAGGTAAATTTACTTTTAAATGAATATATTAATTTATCATTTAATTTATTTTTCTAATTATTAAAATAATTTTTTTAGTAATTGTATTTTTTATCTTAATTCAATTATTTATTTTTAATAAGCAATATTAATACCATTTATTCATAAGGAGTTTCAGGTTCTGGATTAAGTGCTAAACTAGCTCAATTTATAAATTTAGAGATTTTAACAATAAATTTATAGTATTTTTAATAATAAATTTGTATTAAATTTATTATTATTTTATATTCATTTAATAGCAAAAGTAATCTTGATGACCAGAGCATTAAAGAATTAGGAGAGTCAATAGAAAATTGCTAAAATTTAATTAGTTTAGAATTAAAACTTGAGTAATTAAATAATTTAATTTTTTATTATCAATAATTATTAAACTTATTTAAACATCTAAATCATAAAACTATGTTCAATTATTAAAAGTTATAATTATATCAGCGACGAAGGAGCTATTTTTTTGGGAAAATGTTTTTCGAAATTGCAAAATTTAAAAAACATTAGCATAGATTTATGGTATCTATTTTACTTTCAAAAAATATAATTATTAAATATTTTAATAAATTAGGTGTAATTAAATTGAAGATTAAGGTTTGTTTGGCTTAAGTTTAGGGATTGAACAATCTAAAAATTTAGAAAGCTTAGATCTAACTCTTTGGTATTTAAAATAATTATTTTAAGTCTAAGATATATTAAAAATAAAATATAAAAAAGTGAAAACTAATTTGGGAATCAAGGAATCATAAAATTAGTTTCATAATTAAAGTCTCTGCATAATCTTTTAAATTTAAAGATTGATCTTTCGTAAGTTTTTTTCAAATTGATATTTTTTATAATTTATAAATTAGTTTTAATTCTTTTGGTGAGGATATTGGACTCAAATTAGGCTCTGATTTAGCAAATTTGTTTTAAATTACAAAATTGGAGATACTAATAAGGTTAATTTTTTAAATTTTAAAAACAATAAAAGTTTTAAAGTTATGTACTTTTTTAATAAAGTCATAGTTTGTAAGAATAAGCTTGTATTGATCTCTGTGAAGCATTATCAAAAAATAAAACACTTATATACCTAATCATTGAATTGTGGTAATTTTATTTTTAAGCTAAAATAATAAAATGAATTAATTAAATAGGAGTTAAGATCTTTTTTTTGAAGAAAATATTTTAAATCAGACCAAAAACAAACTAAAAAAAATGAAAAAATTGATTCAATTAAATTTGAATATTTGATAAAATTCAAAATATTATTTATGTTGTACAGGTAAAACCTATTTTCTAATAAAAAATATTATTTTAAATGAAATACAGATTTAAAAAAAATTTTTATAAAATTAAATATTTTTTAATCAAAAAATGTGAATGAAAAAGAATATCTATCACCACATAATATTATTTAAAAATAATTCTTTAAATTTATGATTTTTTATTTTTAATTTAAGAAATAATTTTTTGGTTAAACACATTCATCATAATCAAAATAAGAAAAATAAATAAATATTAATTTGGAAAAAAAGTTTTTAAAATTACAGATGAAGAGATAATTACAACTAGAATTTTGATAGTAAGGTTAAATTACTCAATTTATTTTTTTAAATGAATGTTGGTGATTTAGTGATTATGAAAAATTATGAAAAGTATTTCATAGTATCAAGGGTTGGCTAAAAAAAGTTTTATAAAGTGTTAAAAAGCAATGGGCAATAACAAATAAATATAAAAGTCAAGTTAAATTTTATAAACTAGTTGGTAATTTTGAAAAAATAATATATTAATTAGATTATTAGTTGATAATTGAATTTTGTTTTAAAATTTGTATCTGCTAAAATGAATTAGCAAAAATTAGATTATTCAAATTACAAAAATGGGTAGGATAATAATTAATCAGATGACAAAGGATAATTAGATGAAGAATTTGATGAAACTTTGACAGAAAAAGTTGTTGAGTAGTTATTAAACTAGAAAGATAAGTTATCTAATGCTCTTTTGATTGAAAAAATATCTATCAATTACATTATGAATACAATTGAAAAAGAGCATTTTTCTAAATTAGAAGGTGCGTTCTTTAATTATGGAAAAAAGGGAGTCGGTATCTTAGAATTTGTAAAGATATTTTTGGAATTAAATAGATTCAAAACAGAAGAGAATGTCTTCTATTTAATGGCTTTGGTTGATCTTTATCAAAAAATTCAGTAAAATATGAAAGAAGAAAGAAATATTCAGTTTTCAGATTTTACTGATTTCTACTATGAAGTAATAGAATTCTAGTTTCAATAAGTGTTATTTATTATTGATTTTAAAATAGTTCTTTCAAGAGAAATAGCAATCTGGTGATTATAAAATTTAAACATATCTAATGCCTCCTTAAAAAATTATTGATAGCGATTTTCAAAATCAAAGGGATATTGATATTGTAATTTTTATTAATTGTTTGTTTATCTACTAAGCTACATATTGAATATAACATCTAAATAAGGATCCACCGGTCATAATTGGTTAAAATGAATAAGATTGTCTCAGACTTAATGTAGAAACTTTAAGATTTGATAGCATAAAGCATAGGAGTGACAATAACATAAAGTAAAAAAAACATTCAATAAAATCTAATATAATTTTTTTCTCAAAGTGACAAAGAAAAACATATTTTACTGAGCTCAAATTTTATTGTTTCATTTTAATTTTTAAATTGGCTATTAATTTTTCAAATAAAAAGGGGATATTTAGCAGATGATTTAGATTAAATGATCACTCTAGATTCTCTAAGTGGATTGCTTAATATGTATAATACAAATGCATAAATTACACATTAGCTTAAGCCAGCTAATTTTTCTATTGAACTAACTACCGTTATTGTTTCATTTGCCTATTCAAATACTGAATAAAGGGTATAATATGATATTATTAATTTCATTATTTAAATAAGCATATAATTTATTCAAATAGATTGGAGCTTCTTTAAAAGATTGCACTTTGGTATTTTGGGAGAAAAGTGATAATTTTAAATTTTAGAAACAGTTTTCAACTGTTCCTTTTATTGAAGATTACTCAACTGATATATGGCATTTAGAATAATCAAAAATGTGGATAACAACAAATAGGTTAAACTAAATATATATATGGAATTTGATTGATGAGAAATTGCAAGAAACTATCTAAACAGATACATTTATAAAAGGAAATATTATCTAAGTTACTGAAATTACGCATGTAAAGTTAGTAGCAATAGCTTCAGGAGACAAATAAATTACTTTTTGGAATTTTTATAACAAATAAATGATGCTCTGCTTACCTGTCAAAGATTCAGGAATTCACAATCTTTCTTACTCATATCATCATCAAATGATAATTACAGCAGGATATGAATAAATTATTTATCTGTATAGTATAGACCCAGTTAACATAGAATATAGGTAATTAATACTTTATTTATTTATTTTAAATCCTAATACATTAACTTACAACTTAATTTAAAGGTTGGAAGGTAGATTGATAGGTCATGGAAGTATGGTAACGGCTCTACAGTAAATAGCAAATACAGAAATGATTGCTAGTGTAGATGATTAAGGAGTATTAAAAATTTGGGATATAAGATCATTTGGATGTCTTTAAACAATAAAATTATTTATAAAATCTATTATAAATTAAATTGAATACATGCCTTAAAAGTAAGTTCTATGTCTATTATCATCAAGAGTTGGTTTTATCAACTTTGACATAAAAAGTAATTTAGAAGGTAAAAAGACCTTAGATAAAATTAGCTAAGAATGGCCTATTAATGTAATTAATTATTAGCTTTAATTATCATATGGATAATATTCAATATAAATTTTCAAAAGGTTGATTTTGACATTAAAAACTAATAAATAGTGGTCTGTACTTCTAAGGATATAAGAGCTTATGATGCTCTAACTGGGAGAATGAAAAAATTGATTAAAGGTATTTCAAGAGAGTAAACTGAAATCACTAACTTCTGCTTTGTTAATTAATCAAACCATTTCATAATAACAGATGATAAAGGAAGCAGTCATTTATTTGAATATCCTAACACTTCAAATAAGATTGTAATTCATATTAAATTAAATCCAAAAAAAATCATTAAAAATCTTTTTACTAGAAATTATTCAGTCACTAAAGAGATATTACATAATTGAGAATAGATTTTAAGAATAAATTGGTTATAACTACAGCTAAAGATTCATAAATAATTATCTAAAAAATAACAAAAACAGGATAAAATGAGCTTAAGAGAGTTTTCAAAAATGCTCATTATGGGAAAGGAATAACTCTACTTGAGTTTTCATATTACCACAATCTGATATTTACAGGAAGTGATTCGAATGAGATATTTATCTATGATTATGAATATTTAAAATGCATAGGTACTATAAATCTACCAAATAATTCAACTCCAACTCATATGTATCTAATAAATGGATACTCAATTTTGGCCATTTCCACTATGGATTCTTTTGTTTACTTAATACAAATTAATTCTTAAGAAAACTATAATATTACTTTTAAGTTACTTTAAATTATTGATCTTCAGTAATCTTAAAGAAACACTTTTGAGCACTTATTTTAGCTTTAAAGTTCAAACTTAAACTTAATTTAAAATGTTCGTTAGACTTCAGAAATTTCTAATCATAACTAGTCGCACTTAAATTTAAGTTAAAAACATTCATCAAATAAATACTTTTAAAATTTTTCTAAGTCTCCAACAATTCTGAATTAATAACATATTGATATCTAAAAAAGTATCTCTAGTTAAATCAAATAGTAAAATTTTTATAAATTTTTTATTATTTTCATTATCTTTTTACCAAGAAACGAATAAGCTAAAAGAGATTCTTAGGATTCTACTTAATTTCCTGTAAAGCTACTAGCTAATAATTCTAAAGAAAATAAATTGTACTTATTTGTAGGATTAAATAATGTAAGTAAATTTAAACAAATAAAATGCATTTATTTATTAAGAATAAAAAATGTCTACAAAATAGGGGTAGATTGATCTTTATGATATATCATGTGTAATAGAAGAAAATCAAATTAGTATTAAACCATCCTATGAAAATAGCAAAAAAAACTTTAATCCTTTTAGAAATATTAATGAAGAGTTTAAAGTCTTTTCAGAAAAAGCAGAATAAAATAGATTTTTTATGTAAAATGCTCTACCTTAAAAAGAAAAACTACTGTAAGACTTAATTAATTCAATAACTTAGCAAGCTAAGAAAATAAAGTCCTTGCGTGCTCATAAAAATTCTCTAATTTCAATGAAGGTTTTGTCCCTAAATAGATAAAAGTAATTTATTTCAGCTTTACTTAAATAAAACAATTTAAACAAAATAAAAAATAGCTTTTTAGTCACTTGTTCAAATGATGGTTACTATAAAATATTTGATCTAAATTTAAATGAATAAACAAATACTAATGTTAATCATCCTTTACCTATGAGTTGGAATTTAAAGCTAAGTATTCAATCAGAATAGCAAAGAAGAGTAATATTTTAAAAATATACACCATTAAATCTTCTTAAAAACAGATTTTTATATTTTTGGAAAAAAAACTCTAAAACTTATGAATTAATTAATTTAAAAACTTTTATAAAATGAACAAATAATTCGATTTAACTTAAAAAATTCATGATATATTAAATATTTTATTTTATTTAGTTTTTTTTTACAGTAAAAATTCTGGAACTAATGTGCAAGAAATATGATTCTGATAAAATATTTGTAAGGTTAAACAGCACTAAATAATATCTAAAATATATATTAGAAGCATCTTTGTAAACAGTTCAAAATTAGGAAAGTATTATGCTCACTTAACCAAATATTAGTGCCTAAATAAAAAGTAAATAAGTTAGTAGAAAGAATTCATAATCAATGGATTTGAGTGTTTAAATTAATGAAGATCAAAGTAAAAAATATCTTTAAAAAGTAATTACTATGAAGAATTTTTATTCTCCTAAAGATATGCAATTCAATAAGATAAAAGATCAATTATAAGCATAAATCAGAGGCCCTTCTTTAAAAGAAATGGAAGCATTAAAGGTAAAATATTTTAAGGTTTTTTAGAAAAATAAATGATAATCATATTCAAAAGAGAATTAAAGAACTGAAAAATAAAGGTGAGGAAATGGAGTAGTAAATGTTAGATAAAGATGAAAACAATGATCTTGAGGTTGAAAAGAAAATTAAAGAATAAGAAGATAGAGAAAATGTAGTCTTTTTATTACCTTCATATAGACAAAAAATACTTAAAAGGAATGATGAATTCTAAGATGCCTCAGAATTCCAAAAAAAACTGGAGATAAAATAATAGTAATTCTTTTTTTATTTAAAAATTTTTTAATTTTTTGCAATTCAATAGCTATTTAGATAAGTAAAAACTTTAGTAGCAACAATAGATACCTCAAATCAATTCAGCAAGCAAATTATAGAATGCTAAAACGTCTAGTGATGATTAAACTTTTTAAATTTCTTAGAATTCATAGATTAAACGTTAGAAATCTTCTTTGAAAGATATTAGCACAAATATGGATGTTAAGAATATAACATAAAATAACTATAATAATGTAAATATAAACTAAAGTTAAAGTGAATCTTTTAATAACATGAGCACAACAAATAATTTAAACTCCACAAAAATGCACAACTTCTAAAATAGTTACTATCATTAGAGTGTTTAGAAAAAACCTAATTAGATAAAAAGTTCAAAGTCTTAAAATTAGCTGTTTTCACTTCCAGTAATAAGTACGATAAATTAATCAAACATAGCTAGTTAAACTTAAGCAAATTTAAAACAAATTTAAACTAATCAATAATTAAATTAAAGTGTTTACCCATCAAATTAAAGCACATAAGCTTTTGGATTATCAAATTAGCCTTCAAATTAAATGCTTTTGTCAAACCATTTTTAAAAATAATCATCGATTATGTAGAGTTAGAGCAAAATAATAACTTAAAATGATATTAACAAGAGAGGTAGTACTAATTCTTCTCCTAGAGTTTAATCTGATTTCTTTAATTATGCTCACTAAAAAAATCTTTATTAAGAAGGCTCTAGCAGATATTAAAATTAGCTTAACGAGCTCTCATAAATATTAACATATAAAAATTCAGTTATTGATGATATTTCTCTTTCTTTAAAAGACGATTGTGCCTAATAACCCACCTAAATAAGCTAAGTCTAAGCTTCTAAAATAAATTCTTAAAAAAATAAAGTTTAATTGCTTAAGAGGATGGAAGAAAGAAGCAAACTTAACGATATTATAAAAAACTTAAATTTGAAACTTGTGAATTCAAAACACTACTCTCAATATAAAGTAAAATCTTAGAATATTTTCCCTCAAACTACAATAAATTAAGCAAATAATAATATAAATATAAACTCAGCTAGTTCACAAAAGATAGAATTCTTTTCATTGTTTTAACTCCCATCTCCTAATAACAGCTAAACAATAAATTAGCATTAGCAAAGCATAGAAGCATATAAAATTAGTAATAACTTCAATAATAATAGTGCTAATAGATAAAATTTAACTAAATCAATAAGAACAAAGCAAATCTCATCTTTGAGTTACAATCCCTCTCTTGTTGCCTCAATAAATAATTTATCTTAAATATGATAAAAAAAATATAATCTGAATCTAATTAAATTATTAAAATGTATTTTTATTTATTTATTTTATTGTAAAGTAAATTGCTTTTAAATTATTTGAACTTTTTATCTTTTCTCCTTACTTTAGCTATATTTTACTATAATACACTTTTTTTATATAATAAGCTCTTTTTTTGTTTTTCAAAATAAGATCAAACTTTTTTTTTCCAAATAAAATTTAAAGTTTTTCTTTTTTAATGTATTTTTTCTTATT
>JH720387.1:0-16618 GCA_000231825.2 Tetrahymena elliotti 4EA
AATTCTTTCATTAAATTTTGAAATAATCAAAAAATACTTAAAATTTTCTAATTAATTTTCTAAAAAATTGATTATTATTAATCATATAGTATATTAAGTTAATGTTATATATTAAAAAATACCAGTTAATGTAATAAAAATAAATTTTTATAACAAGCTAAGATAATTTATGAAAGAAAATTATTTTTTTAAATATATAATATATTTGGAAAATAAAATGGAGTTAATTGAATAATTTTTGAATTTTTTTATATTAAGTAAACTGAACTGGGCTTAGATAATAATTAATTAAATTTTGAAACTTTTAAATATTGAAAATGTTGCTTTTGAAAATATTTTTTTGATCAAAGATTAGAAATAATTAAAAATTTTATGTTTTACTATTGTATATCAATTAATAATAATTAGAAACTTTATTTTTTGCAATTTTTGTTTGTTTTTTTTTATTTTTAATAATGTTATTTGTTGCATTTTTAATTTTCATTATTAAATCCAATATTTTGTTTATTCAAACATTTTAAAAAATAAACCACATATTGAAATTTATAAATATTTAAAAAATTGATTAAATTTTGATAAAAAATATAAAGGAATTTAGGAAAGCAATATGAGAAGAAAGAAAGAGTTAGAAAGAGATGAAAAAGGATATACAATTATGTCCAAGAATAATTTAAAAATCATTTGCGAAAATGATGAGCTTTATGAGTTTCCAGATTTAAATGAAAAGCTTTATTTGTAGTTTAAAGGATTTCATAATATAGAAAACCTTGATGAGTATGTGAATTTAAAGGCTATATGGTTCAACAATAATGGAATTTCTAAAATAGAAAATTTAATCCATCAGACTTAATTGATTTCTCTATTTTTAAATAACAATCTTATTGCTAAGATTGAAAATATTTCTCATCTTTAAAATTTATAGACATTGAATTTGTCTCACAACAGAATTTCTAAAATTGAGAATCTTTCTGCTTTGAAAAAATTAGGTAATTTAGATCTCTCCTCTAATATTATATAGGATTACGATGGTTTAATTGGATTGCTAGAATGTCCATCTTTGACTAATGTAGATATAAGCAACAATTTAATTGAGCATGATGATAAAATTTTGGGTAATTAGAATTTTTAATTTCAATATGTTTTAAAATTTTAATTATTTTTTAGATATATTCATTTAGATGCCTATATTAGCTTGTTTGTATTTAAGGAACAATCCTTGTGTTAGGGAATTTAAGAATTACAGAAAGCGTTTAATAGGTTATATCTCTACTTTAAAGTATTTAGATGATAGACCAGTATTTATCAATGAAAGAAGAGTAGCAGAAGCATGGATCAAGGATGGTAGAGATGGAGAAATTAATGAAAGGAATGCTATTATTAGAGAAAGGGATGTTAGAAATTAGAAAACATTCGAACAAACAGTAGAGATGAATGAATAAGTTAAGAAGAAAAGAAGAAATGTATTCATGAAAGCCTAGGAAGATTACAAGTAATAATTAATTTTAGAAATATCTTTTCATTAGTTAGGAAGATGGTCTTGAATTCCATCATAGAAAAAAACTAAAGTAGTTAACAGAAATCATAAGAAAATCTTTTAAAATTTTAATTAAAAATAGAAAAGAAGTTGAAAGAATACAAAGAGTTATACAAAAATGCAAAGATGAGAATAAACCAGATTATTATATTGAATTGTTAGAAAGAGATCTTGAAATTGAAAAGTAAAAAATTAAAGATATGGAGGAAAATCTAGATAAGATTAATGTTGCTGATAATTCTAATGCCATAAGAACTTTTTCTTATACTTATAATGAAGATGGAACTGTTTCAATATGGAATAAATCAGAAGAATAGGTGGCTGAAATTAAGAAATAGTTCTTTGATAATCCTGATGTACAAAGAACAAGAACTAGAGAAGAATTAGAAGAGGAGAGGAGGTTGAAGAGAGAAGAATAACTTTAACAAGAGTAAGATGAAGAGACAAGGAAAACAGAGCTACTTAAAAAGTAAGAAGAAAAAGAAGAAGAGGAAAGAAGACAAAGAGAGTTTATAGATTATTCTAAGTAATGGAAAACATTTATGTTAGCTGATAAAGAGAAGGAGGAAAGAGAAAAAAAATAGTAAGAAGAGTATAAATAGATGTCTAATCCTCAATTCTAGACCATAAAGTAGCTAAGACAAAGATGGATTGATGGTGATTATGATCAACTTCTTGAAACTTTGCTTCTAAGCTATGTGTTCGACTTTGAATAAGCATCTATCGAGTTTAATAAAATTGTATCAGAAGTTATGGTCCGTTTGTAAAAGCAGTTTATGCCATTTTCTTCAGATGATTTGAGATAGATATGGACTTATATTGAAGTCAATAAATTTAGAAAAAACAGATCAAATGAAGAATATCAAAAAATTTAAGAACAGCAAAAAAATCAAGAGAAAATAGAAGAGTAAAAGCAAAAGGAAAAAGAATAATAATTTTCTAACTAATAATAGAAAGATCAATAATAATCTGGTAATTAAGAAACAGAGTCTGTGACAAAAAATATTGAATCTTCCCCTTAGAGTGATAAGAATAATAATAGCTTTAATATTATTTAATCATAGACAAATGAAACTATCTAAAGAGAAAAAGAAGGTGGACATATTTTAAATGCTCGTAAAGAAATAGATGAGCTAAAGAAGCAAGTAATTATTACTGATTTAGATGCTAACAATCTTTCAAATAGTTCTTGGGAAAAGATAAATAAGGATGATCAAAGCAATGAGAATTTAGATAACCAAAGCAAGCAAAAAATAGACTCAACCTCTTAGTTATTCAAGAAAATAGAAAATAATGCTTATGATTTAGATGATTTAGACTGATCTTAAATCAAAATAAATTAATTGTTGTATTAAAATCATTATTATTTGTATTGATGTATTTTTTTCTTTTTAAATCAAACTAACTAATTCACTTTTAATTTAATAATGTTAGAAAGGATACTTTGAGTTTTATTAAAAAAAATTACATTCAAAATTTAATTAAAAAGTATTAGCGTCTCTCAAAAAAAAAAACAAAACAGAAATATTAGATGTCAGTAACATTACATACTACTCACGGTGAACTTAAATTAGAAATATTTTGTGAAAAAACTCCAAATGCTGCTAAAAATTTTTTAGCTTTATGTGCAAGAGGAGACTATAATGGAACAATATTCCATAGAAATATTAGAGGATTTATCATTTAAGGTGGTGATCCAACTAATACAGGAAAGGGAGGTTAAAGTATTTTTGGAAAAGCATTTAAAGATGAAATATAATCAGAGATTAAGCATGATAAAAGAGGAATGGTCAGTATGGCTAACTCAGGACCCAATACAAATTTATCATAATTTTTTATTACTTATTCTAAATAAAATCATCTCAATGGATTATATACAACATTTGCTAAAGTTATTGATGGATGGGAGGCCTTAGATTTAATGGAAAAAGAACCTGTAGATGCAAATGATAAACCTCTTAATGAAATAAAAATAAATAAAGTAACCATACATGCAAATCCAATTGCAGATTTTGAAGAGTGATTTTTAATTTATGTTATTTTTAATATTTTTTATATTCTGTAGAGTTAGTAATAAATTCTAAAAAGAATCTAAATATGATAATCATAGTGATTATAATTAATAATTTTATTTTTTTAGCATAAATCTATTATTTCTTTCATATTAATATTTTTAGGGAGTATGTTTTACTTAAATGTTTGTAAATAATTTTTTGAAAATATTTTCATGAAAAAATTATTTATTCAACAAAATTTTTGTTTCTATTGATTATCAAAAAATATTTCTTTTCAGATTAAGGTAATACCAATTTGTAAATTAAAAATCAGTCAATAGTAAAAAATCGAACTCATATTTTCAAACAAAAAGCTAAAAAAATTATTTTACATAATATTTGCAATATTAAGAAATATTAAGTTTTAATTGTTTAATTGATGACTTTGTCCTTCTCAATTAAAATTTTGTCTATTATTTCATCAATATTAAATATTGATAGTAGTTAATTTGCTTAAAATTGAAATAAGGATGTTAAATACAAAAAATTGCAAAAAATAAAGTAATTTAAAAATATTTTTAAACTTCTAAAATTATTTAAAGATTAAATAACATTTTTAATTAAATTAATTATCATGAAATATTATTAAAAATAGCAAATTATTGTCATGTAAATTATTTTTTTATATAATTATCTTTTAATATTAATATCTTTTTAGATTTATTAACTACTTTTTTAAATTAAATCATTAAACATTTGGAAAAAAAAGCAATTTAAACATTAGATATTATTTTTGAATCAGAATAGTAAAATGAAGAAATAAAGCTGACTAAATTTAAAATAAATTAAATAGAATGAAAAATAAAATAATTATAGCTACTTTATAAACTTTTTTACTACACACAAAAAAGACAAAAATGTTAAGAAAAAATAGCTAAACTATTTGATTTTGTTTAAATTTGAGATTGAAAATTTGTTGATTTCAAGCATAATCACTCATATTTTCTAAATATTCTATGTTAAAAGATAATTTTGAAGATACCAATCTTCTATTTTTATAGAGTAATCTTAAATATTTATTTTTTAAAGATATATTTTCTTCACTGCTTACACCAACATAACATACTCTAAGTGAATTCATTACTGAAAAGTTACTTATTATTTTACGGTAGTCTGAAAAAGATAAATTCTCTAATTTATTAAAGAGGAAACTTACTTAGACCAAATTTTTTAAATTTGCAACTTAATCAGAAAGATAAATACAATCCTAAATGGAAACATCGTTTCCTTCCTAGATTTTTAAAGACAAGGTTTATAAATTTTACAACTATGCAATGCTTTCAGCAAAATTTCTAACAGATTTACCTATTCTATTATAATATTCAAAATGAACTTTTAATTATTATAAATCAGTAAGTTATTTAAGGTACTAAGACAATTATATTGTTCCTTTTTCACCTATTTCTATTGAGAAGTAAATAATTAAGCTTAAAGCTTTCACTTGGGGTATAAATTTGATTGCTTCTACAGGCTTAAAAATACATTCATTTAACAAATTATTAAGGTTATTTTCTGAATCATACCCAATAGTGATTTAAAATTTCTCACTTGTATTTGGCTTTTAAAAGGTCATTTTACTGGAATATTGATCTTTAAAATAAGTTACTTTTTAATTTAAATTAATGATTTCCATTGAATTAAATAATTTGCTAAGCTAAAGATCATAATCTTTCTCAACAGTTTAGAAAAATAAAATTAATTCAGTATTCTCTAAAGAGTTGATTTATTCAAACATTTTTGAAATATTTTCAATAACATTTGTTGAAACACCATTTTAACTGTCTAAAATTAAGGTAAAAACCTAAAGATCTTATAGTTAATATAAATTTCTTGTTAAATTTAGAGCTCCGTCAGCTTATAAATTGTTGTTACTCTCTATCTTAATAACCAATTCTTATAAATTAGTTAAATATTATAAACTTTCTCCAATAGCAGTTGCCCCCTATGATGATAGGAGATTGCCTTTTCCTATTTTTATATCTAAGTGATACAAATTAGGCAAATATTGTAAGCTATGGCCTATTTGCTAAGATCCTACTGAACCAATATTATTATTCTAGCCTATTTCTAATGAAAGGCTATTCAATTTCGTCATATTAGAAAGAGCTCGAGCAAGTGAAATAGCTCCTTAACCATTTATTTATCCATCTTTAATGATCAAAGATAATTTAGCTAAATTTTTTAATTTTGCAAAACTTTCTGCTAAATTAACCATTCCTTTTGTATCGATATTATTTTTAATACCTATTTAAAATTTAAGAGATTCTAAATTCCTTAATTATTTAATTCCTTCACCAAAAATAGCTGCATGCTTAAAATTAAATTCATTATCTTATGTAAACTTAATACTCAACTCCTACAATTTATCAAATTTTATCAATCCTTTTTTAATATTTGTTACTAAGTCATTGGAAATCTCAAATTTACTTCCAAACTGAATAGAGAGTTTGTTTAAATTTATAAATCTAACTAACTACCCTAATAGATCCTTTTATTAATCAATATCATTATTTTTTTACTTATTTAAATTAATATTTAATTCAGTTAAAAATGGATTAACTGCCAAGCAATCTTAATCCTATTCTTCTTCTTCTTCTTCTTCAATTTCTACTTCCTATTATTGCTCTTCATTTGAAATCATACCTGGCATTTATTTCGACTCATTCTAACGATCTACATTTGGATAGTCACAGCATTCATCTAGCATATCTTAATTCATTAAAAGTGAAAAACTGCAGCTTGATATTGATTATAACGCATTAGATCCAAGTTTTAAATCAATTTTTTATAAATTTGTTAATTATCCAAAGTTATATAAAATGTCATAAGAATAGCCTGGATCATCATAAACTCTAAATCTTAACACATTTAGACTTTGTATTTAGCACAAACTATTACATAGTGTTTTTATTCCTTACTCTTAAATATTATTGCTTAAATGAATCCAAATATCTAGAGACTTCAAGTTATGTAGCTAATTTAGTCCATTTCCTAGTGAAATAGCGCATTGCTAATCTATCTTTATTTCTGCACCAAAATATAGCCATAATATTTTTAATTTTTTAAGATGACTTAAAGAATTGCCTATTGCAGTAGAAAGTTTAATCTTAGCATCTTCTGAACTTTGATGAATCCACAAAGATAATTCTTTTAAATTCTCAAAATTTTAAAAAACTTATTTTAAAATATTTTCACCTTCTTCGTCAATATTTTCTGGAAAGATATCTATGCAAAACGTTTCTAATTATTTTAAGGATTTTAATCCTTATCCTAGGCCTACAAATCCCTCAGCAGATAAATTGTTTCCCCTCATTCTTATATTTAAACTAGTTAGCTGACTCAGGTTTTATAGAGCTTTGCCTAAAGCAATACAACTTAAACTATCTGTATCAGATTCTCCATACAGAGTTACATCTAAATCTTTTAAGCATTTCAAGTTTGATATTCCTTCAGATAATTCTAATAATCCCTGAGATCTTTTTAAGGAATTTTCATAGAATGATATATATAAAGCTTCTAGCTTTTAAAGTTACTTGAAACTCTAACTAAGATTTCTTATTCCAACTTATGAGATACACATTTTGGAGTCCAATGTAAAATGAAATGATTCAAGATTTTCCAGTTTAGATAATCCCTAGCCTATTGCACTAGCTCCTTCCTCTCTTATTTCTTCAGATAAATTTATTGTCAAAATTTCCAATTTAACCAATTATTCTAGAGCTTGTCCAAGTTAAATAGCCCCATATTTTGTAATTTTATTATCTTCTATTGATATGTCTAGTTTTTTGATTTCTATACAATTTTTTATGCCATTAAATATTGCAGAAGATCCATCTACCCCAATATAATTTTAATCCCTTATATAAAGAGTAAGGTCTTTGAGCTTAGTCAATTTACCAATAGATTCTCCTAATTTTTAAGATCCATAACTTTTTATCCTATTTCCACTTCCAAAATTAAGTGCTAACCAATTTAAATTTTGTAAATTTTGAAGAGCATCAGCAAAAGATTAAGCACCTTCTTCTCCTATATTAGAATTATAGGAAAAGAATATATCTAGATATTCTAATGATTTCAGTTATTTTATGTTATTTGAGAGATAATTACATAAAATAACTCCTGTATTGTGTTAAAACTTTACTTCTACATAAAACACTTTCAAATTCTAAAGCTATCCAACAGCATTAAAAAATTAAATTGTGCTTTCATCATCTTTCTTCTTCAAAAATTCATTTATTTAAAGCTCCTCAAGCTATTAAAGTTCTTTAATGCTTTCTGATAACTCTGTTATTACTTCTTTTGAGAATTCATGGTTTTACTCAAAGGATATATCAAGCTTTTGTAAATTTTTCAATTACCTTAATTACTTTGAAAGCTCTAAAATACATTTTGATCTCACTAATTCACCATCAAAAATCAATTTTAAACTATTTAATTTAGTAAGACAGCCAATACTTTCACTTAAATTGATTAAACCTACTTCTTCTAATCTCCTACAATCAATTTGCAATTATAATTTTTGAAGATTTTACAAACTTTTAATTCCTTCACTTAAATCTATTAGGCCTTCATCTGTAATACCATTCTTTTCTCTAATTCCTAGATTAAGTTATTCTAAATTATTTAGCTATTTAAGCATATTCCCTAAGCTGTTTAGACCTTTTGTTCCTAAATAATTTTTGTTATAAATTTATATGAATAATTTAGTTAAACCCTTTAATTCTGTTATTCCCTATATTAGAATTTCTAAACCACCCAAGCCAATAAAGCATAGGTCATCTATTGTCAATTATAATTTTTATAAATTTTATAATTGCTTTATTATTTCACTTATTTGTTCGAATTATGAGTTTTCAAGGATTGTGTTGGAGTTAATCTTTAAACTAAGAATTGCTATCCTATTATTTTCTTAAAAGCAATTCTTGATTTTCTATAAGTATTAGCTATTCTTATCTATTATGTTATCTATGCAAACAGAGACAATTGAAGTATCAGAGAAGTTGGAAAAGGCTTCTCTAATTTATTATTCTGTAGTTTTTTAAGAAATAACTATTTCGCTTTAATTCATATAAAATATCCTATTATAAATGTAAAAAGTAATTTAAAATTAATTAATCCTTATTATTATTTAATAAACTTTCTTCAATTTAAACAAAATCTGATTTTATGAAGATATTAGCAAATAAAAATTAATTAGAATATTTTCTTTTACAAAAAACAGAATTTAACTTATTCTTACTAGATAAAATTAATAAATCAAATTTTTATCAATTATTCCTCAATTATTTTAGGCTAATATAAAATCTTAACAAAATAAACTATTCCTAGTTAGCTACATTAAAGCTAAATTGATTTAATTGATGGTAATGAATATTAAATTTCAATTGTCTTTCTTTTAAAAGCATAAATAAAAAATATGTAAATATATTACTTAGCTCATAATTTATTCATAAAAGATTTCACAAAATTATTTCAATCAATATTATTAAAAGAAATATGATTCAAGTACAAAAATAAGTTTTGATTTTGAGACAAAATTTTTTTTTTAATGATTAACTTCAATAACAAAGTTGAAGTTAATTATAATTTTATAAATGGAAACCATTAAATTATTTAAAAATAACTCATGTCTTTCATCTTATTAAAGTTAATGATTATTTCAATAACAATCTAACAAGAACTTAACTAGTATTTTTTATTTCATTATTATAGCTCCTATTCTTTTTTCATTCATTTTCAAATGATCACTATAATCAGTCCTACTGTTTAAAATTATAAAAATAAATATTAAATAAAGAAATTTATAAAAGAAAGGTATAAAAATTTGAGTTAAATCTTAAAAAAGCAAATAAAAATTAATGAATAAGCTAAACAGTAATCAAAGGATAATCAAAATTAATCAGCAGCTCTTAAATTAAAGTTTTCATTTATTCAAAAATACATATTATTGAATATCTTTATATTTACCTTATTCTAAGAGTCACGGTTAAGAGATGAGAGCATTTTACTAGCTCAGTTGCTAATACTTAAGCTTCCTTTTCATTAATTTTATTGTACCTTTTAAAAAATTACAATAATAAATTTTGAATAAAGAAATATTTAAAAAAAGAAAAAAACATAGAAACTTGATAATTTTGAAAACTAAAAATAAAAATTAATTAATGAGCCAAACGTATTGAATTAAAGTAACCCAAATAAGCATATTTAACAATGAAAATATTTTTACAAGAGATTAAGTTCCAAAGCCTAGAGATTAGAGTACTTTGCTAACTCAGATCCTAATCCTTACAAACACATTACACTAATATTATTCCAACTTTTAAAAAATTAGAAAATAAATGCTAAATAAAGAAATATTTAAAAGAATAAACAAAAAATAGATTTAAATTAAACCTAAAAAAACAAATGAAAATTAATGATTAACTAATCAACAATCAAGTTAACCAACTCAAATTATATAAGTTAAGAGTCAAATATTTGAGATTAGAGCATTATACTAACTGAGATCCTAATGTTTATGCTCCCACATCACCAATGTTATTTTTACTTTTAGTATTCATTTAAAGCAAAATTTTGAACAAAGAAATTTTTAAAAGAAAAAGAAAAGCTTAAAAATTAAAAAAAAAACCAGTAAAAATTTATGAATTAGTCTATCAAATATCAAAAGTAAATAACCAAAATTAATTAGCCAGTTGCTTATAAAGTTTATTTTTGCAAGAGGTAAAGAGTAACCCAACTAAATTAAATAAGTATTTTGATAATGAAAATATATTTTTACAAGAAATCTAAATTCAAAGCTTAGAGATTAGAGCACTTTGCTAATTCAGATCCTAAACCTTATACACCCATTTCGCTAATACTGTTCTGACTTTTAAAAATTAGAAAATAAATACTTATTAAAAAAATATTTAAGAATAAAAAAATATAAATTTAAATTAAACCTAAAAAAAAAAATTAAAATTAATGAATGAGCTAAACAACAATCATGTAAACCAACTCAAATTAGTCATTAAAGTCTTTATTTATTTAAAGAATAGTTAATATTCAAATTCTGCTTTTACTTTAAGATAAGAGTCAAAGCTTTGAGACTAGAGCATTATCCTAACTGAGATACTAATCTTTATACTCCCACATCACCAATTTAATTTAGGCTTTTAGTATATATAGAAACATAATAAAGAAATTTTTAAAAGAATGAGAAAAGCAAAAAAATATTAGTTGATTTGGGTGGGATCGGATAGGAGTTTATTTATTTAAAGCATATGTAATATTGAAATTCTGCTTTCACTTTAAGTTAAGAGTCAAAGCTTTGAGATTAGAGCATTATCCTAACTGACCTAAATTTTATGCTCCCACATCACCAATTTGATTTTCACTTTTAGTATATGTTAAAGCAAATTTTGAATAAAGAAATTTTTAAAAGAATGAGAAAAGCAAAAAAATTTTAGTTGATTTGGGTGGGATAGGATAGGAGGAATCTCTAGGATAAATTATGGGATTTTTATCTTACTATCCTTTTCAATACATTTTTCCTACACTTGAGGTCCCATTTTCCTACCCCACCCTTTGATTCTAAAAAAAATATTATAAAAATTAATGAATGAGTCTATCAAATATCAAGCAAACCAACAAAAAGTTATTAACCAGTTGCTGAAATTAAAGTCTTTATTTATTATAAAATATTTTATTAATATTGAAACTTTAATTTTACTTGAGGTAAATATTCAAATTTTAGAGATTAGAGCACTTTGCTAACTCAGATCCTAATCCTTAAGCTCCTATTTCACTAATGTTATTCTAACTTTTCAAATAAAAAAATATTTAAAATAATGAGAAAGGCATACAAATAATGAATTAAATATTATGAATGAGCAAAATAATAATAAAGTAAACTTAAAAATCATTCAGTGTTCAAATCTTTATTAATTAATATTAGAAATCTATTTTTACTCAAATACAAGACTCAGGTCTAAGAGATTAGAGAACCTTGAAAACTGGGATCCTAATTTTTATACACCAATATCACCAATATTATTGCTGCTTTTAAAAGATTAGAAAATAAATGTTAAATAAAGAAATATTTAAAAGATTGAAAAAAATAGAAAATTTGGACTTAAATTCAAGATAAGAATTAAAAATTATAAATATTGAAAGAAATTCAAGTAAATTAACTAACCCAAGTAGATCAGCCAATCATAAATTAAAGTCTTTAATTATTAATTGATTTATTTATTCAAAAATACATAATTTTTTTTTGAAGCTATATATTTACCTCATAATAAGAGTTAAGTCTTAAAGACTAGAGCAATCTGATAGCTAAGATGCTATTCCTTATTCACCCATTTCTCCAATATTATTGCAGCTTTTAAAAAATTAAAAATAAATAGACTTTATTTATTCAAAATATACTAAAACACTATTTTTACGCTAGATTAAGACTCAAAGCTTAGAGTTTAGAGCATTTTGCTAAATACGATCCTAACGCTTATGATCCCTTGTCACCAATGTGATTGTTTCTTAAAAATAATAAAAAAATATATATTTAAAAGAATGAGAAAACCTAAAAATTTGAATCAAATTTGAAATAAACCAATAAAAATTAATGAATGAGTTAGAAAATGATAAAGTAAGCCAATCTAAATTAATCTAAATTAATGAGTAGCTCATAAATTAAAGATTTTATTTATTTCAAAATACATAATAATTATTGAAACTCTATTTTTACCTAAGCTCAATATTCAAATATTTGAGATTAGAGATTTTGCTAACTCAGATCCTAATCCTTAAGCTCCAATTTCACTAATGTCGTTTTAACTTTTAAACAATAATAAAAAGAAATATTTAAAAATACGGATAAAAAATTGAATTCAATCTGAAAATAAAAATATAGAAATGAGTAGTTGCTTTAAATTAAACTATTTATTTCAATATTATTCAAAATTTTATATTGAATATTGAAATATTATTTTTACGAGAGATAAAGATTTAATTTTGTGAGATTAGGGCATTCTGCTAACCCAGCTCCTAATTCTTAAGCGCCGACATCACCAATGTAATTCTGGCTTTTAATAAATTTTAAAAATAAATTATTGAATATAGAAATATTAAAAGAATGAGTTAAATCTTAAATCAAAAACTAAAATTTAATGAACGAGACATATGAATGAAATTAAAATAAGCAAACCAACCAAAATTAGCTGCTTAATCTTTATTATTTTTAGAAAAATATCATTACTATTGGATATTTATTTTTACTCGAGGACAAGATTCAAAGTTTAGAGATTAGGGCATTTTGCTAGCTCTGAACCTAATGCTTGTACACCATCTTATCCTATAAAATTCTAGCTTTAAAAATTATAAAAATGAATATTAATCTTTAAAATTATAATAAAAACATATATTGAGCCAAACAAAAATCAAGTAAGCATTCATATTTTACAATCTTTTTCTTCAGAAAAGATAATTAATATAAAAGCTCAATTTTTACCCAAGATCAAGAACCAAAGTTTAAAGATTAGAACATTTTGCTAATTCAGATCCTAATCCTTTTGTTCCCATATCACGAATTCTGTTGTTTCTTTTAAAATATTGAATAATAAATTTTGAACAAAGATATATTTAAAATAAAAAGAAAAACATAGTAATTGGAATTAAATGTGGGATAAGCAAATAAAAATCAATGAAGAAGCCAACAGCTATCAATTAAACAAATCCAAATTAGCCAGATTCTCATTAATTTAAGTATTCTTAAATTATTTATTCATAAATGTATACTAAATATTATAAGTATATTTTTACTTTAGGTCAAGTTTCAAAGTTTAGAGATTAGAACATTTTGCTAATAAAGATCCTAATTCTGTTACTTCAGTACCATAAAAATGATTGTAGCTATAAAAAATTAGAAAAAAATATTTAAAAAGAGGAGAGAAGGATACAAATTTTAATTAAACCTGAAAAAAAATAGATAAAAATGAATGAATGATCTCTAAAATATCTAGTTAACCAAAGATAAGTCAGTTGATCATTGCTTAAAGCGTTTTTTTATTCAAAATTATAATATATATTCAAATTCTATTTTTACCTAAGATCAAGAATCAAATTTTAGAGGCTAGAGCATTTAGCTAACTGAGATACTAATTCTTCTATCTAAATATTTCTTTGATTACTTTTAAAAATAAATATTCAATAAAGAAATCTATAAATGAATGAGTAAAACATAATAATTTGAGTAAATATTAAAACAAACATCATGAAAAAATGAAAAAATATCAAGAATAAAAATCCAAATTAGTGGTTCACCCTTAAATTAAAGTGTTGATTTATTAAAAATAAATAATTAATTGAAACACTATTTTTACTTTAGGTTCAAAGCCAAAATTTAGAGTTTTGATTGTTATTATTTAAAATAATTAATAATTTTACTTAAAAAAAGATGAAGTTTTAAGTAAGGGGTTAAATCAGAGCTTTTGAACTTTAGAGAGATAAAAGTTAAATATTATTTGTATCTTTAAAAATTGAAGTACTTCACTGAAATCTCTAAAGAATTTTGTTTTTTTTTCCAACATTTACTTTTTTTTTAAGATATTAAATCGTATACTTTCTGGATAAATCAGAAAGAAATTCTTCAGACTAAATTATTTCCTTCACTTAAAATTCTGTATCCTAATGGAGATTTATTCTTTTACAAGACAAAGAAAGACCTCAAGCATTAAAATAAAATATTTGTATTACTATTTTGCTGATAAAAAGTGTTAGAGATTTGGTAATTTACAACCAAATTCACCTCACCTGATTTAAAATTAAATAATGTATTTAAATCCTGCTGTTTTTTGGCAAGCCTGGCTTGCTGTGGTATCACACCATTTTTTTTTAAAAATGCTTGTTTTTATGTTAGTAAATAATAAGTTTTAAAAGTGAAAATATTTTTTAAATAAAAATGTTTTTTATCTTAAAGGGTTGCTTTGTGGGGTACCAAAATAAAGCTCAAAGAGAGCTCTGATTAAATATGCTGCTGAAAAGATAGTGTCTTTCAATGTTAGAAATACACAGAATTAAAAAAATAGTTCTCGAAGAATGATTCAGGAGTTTTGTGGAGGATGCCTTAGGTTCTGAAAATCAAATCGAATTCCAATACATGCTGTGCTCACTGAGCTTCCTTATCAAGTGGCTCCAGAGCAGCTCAATTTAGTTAAACCACAGAAAATTGTGTTGAATCAACATGAATGGTATTTGATCCAGAAAAAGTCTCCTGAGCTCAATGCTTTGATGTCAAGAGGCCTGATCATAGACAAATCAGTGCTTTCACAGGCTTCTCTCATGCTAGAGCTATTCTATTATATCAGAAAGAAAAGTAGTAAATATGTATTGGTCTAACAATCTTTTAACCAGGAATTAGCAAAGAACCCTGCTTCTCATCACTAATCCTAGAATAGTTATGTGATTTGTGATTGAAGAAGATTCCAAAATGGCTAACCCTTATGAATCCATCTCTACATCTGATTTTGATTCAGCATCATCTATTTCTAGAGTCAGGAAACCAAGATATTAAAACTTTAAATCTAGAAAATATTTTTTCTATCTATACCTTTAAAGTCAGATCTTAACTAAAATAAAGTATTTTGATCTTGATTTATTACTGTATATCTTAGATAGATTAGGAGAGTGTAACATTTCAAAGATTAATAGAAGAGTCAAGTTCTGCATTACCACTATCTGCTAGATTTTTTACATAAATTAATCCTCTAATATGACAGAAATATGCTCTTGTTATGTTCAATCGAGTAAGAGCAATACTTGTTTTAAGTAAGCTAATGAAGTAGAAATTTATATTTAATTTTTTTGAGTTAGTCAGTTAATCTATTTTTAAAATATTCTCTTTCAGCTCCTATCTAAATTAATGACGTATATGTGATTGTTATCTAATTTTAGACTGCATCCCTCTCCCTACTAACTAATTTATTGTTTAATCAACCTATCCTTTCCCTGTTCTTGATTATTGCAACCTTATCAATAATATGGTAAGGTAGTAGATTTGAAAAATAGAAAGTATAAGTTACACCATATTGAGGCTCTATTGGGGGCAATTTCATAGATTGAATTTAATTAATAAAAACTTTGTATTTTTTTATCTATTAATTAAACTAAAAGGGGGGGAGTGGAGGATATTTAAATAGAAAAATAAGTTGAGAAAATACTCTTTTATTTATTTGATTTAGATTAATAGATTACTACAGTATATTCTTTCTAAAATAATATTACTAAAATAGGATAGTTAATTTAAAAGCCTGATTTTTTTTCTTAAAGATTTTACTTTATTATTTTTGGAGTAATTTCTTAAAATAAAGTAGAAATTTCCTAATTCTCAATAAATTTACTAAATCTTAATAACAATAGAAGGAAAAGAAGAAATTTTTAAAAAATTGAAAGAATTAACTTTCGATATTCTCACTATGAATATTGATTAAAATGGCAAAGTAAATGTTTAGCTTAAGTTAGATTAAAATTACAGAAAGCTTAAGGGATTGTGCAATACTAAATTATAAGAAATTTCTTGGGTAAAAGAGTTTGAAATTAAGATGGCACCAAAAGTAAATAAAACTTACTTATTTAAAATAGAAAAAAAGAATGTTTTAATTTATATTTTGTTAATTTTTCATAAGGATTAAGAAACTTCACTTCTTTCAAAAAAAAGAGGATAATTAGAAAGTGTTAGAATATTATTGCAGTTAGTAGTTGCAAAGGTGGTGTAGGCAAATCAACTGTAGCAATCAATTTAGCTTTTTCACTATTAAAGCAGGGTCAGAAAGTAGGTATATTTGATGTGATGATATTTATGGCCCTTCTATTCCTACTTTGATTAACAAGGAAAATACTATTTTACAAGCACCTGAAGATAGAGTAAATAAATATTTTAATTTATTAATAATATCATCAAAAAAGATTTGAGATTGTAAATTTAATTTATTTTGAAAAAATAAAGCCCAAAGAAATACTTCCAATTGAATATGAAGGTTTAAAAACTATGTCATAT
>JH720387.1:16718-144230 GCA_000231825.2 Tetrahymena elliotti 4EA
TTTTGAAAAAATAAAGCCCAAAGAAATACTTCCAATTGAATATGAAGGTTTAAAAACTATGTCATATGGATTTGCAAGAAAAAAAGCAATTATTATAGGTCTAATGATTTCTGTTATTGTTACTTAAATAACTATGCAAACTTAATGGGGAGACTTAGACTATCTTATTATTGATATGCCTCCTGGTACTGGAGATATTTAAATTACTCTTTGATAAGAAATCAAATTTGATGGTGCTGTTGTTGTTATCACCCCTCAAAAACTTGCCTTTGTTGATGTTATCAAGGGGATTGAAATGTTTGATGAATTAAAGGTTCCCACTCTAGCAGTTGTTGAAAATATGGTAAGATTATAAACTGGATATTTATTTTCATGATTAAATTAATTATTTAAAAATAGTGTCTATTTGTATGTGACCACCCTTTTGGACCTAGATACATGAATATGTTGAAAAACCAATTTGGTATTCAAAGCTCTATTCAAATCCCTATTTATGATATGATTGCAAAATACTCAGATTAAGATCATTCAGTATCAATCACTCTTCCTGATGAGCATACAATTACTAAAATTTATAGTAATTTGGCAGAAAATGTTCATTAAGAAATTCTTAAATTACAAAATGGTAACAATGAGCCTCCTATTGTCATATTGTCAGGGAAAAAAATAGTTCTTAAAATATAAACATTCTGATTAATTGTTCTTAAAAATAGATATTAAACTGGTAATAGCTTAGTTATTTTTGAAAAGAACAATGGTGAAATCAAAATAATGAAAGCCTATGTATTAAGAAAACACTGTAATTGTGCTCTCTTTGTTGATGAATTTACTGGAAAAAGATTAATTAAAGATGAAACTATTGATGAAGAAGTTTATCCCTATAAAATGGAACCTAAAGGTAACTATGTTGTTGCTATCATTTGGAGTGATGGACATCATTCTTCTATTTATCCCTATGATACTTTATTTTCAGATAAAATTCCAGCTTTTGAAGAACCTGAAAAGAAAAAAATTGCTTGCTGAACAAAATGATTAAATGTTTTATTTGTATTTTAATATGCATTTACACTAAAATAATTTAACTTTTCATAAAGTAATTTAACTTTTTTAATTTAGATAAAATACAATAAATAGAAATAACTTTGATAATAAAATTTATAATCCATATTTTTTTTATTTTTTATATTTTCATGAATTAATGTAAAAAAATTTGAATTTAACAATTAAAATAAATGTAAATTTTTAAACAAAAAAAAATAAAAAAAATAAGAAATTTCAGTGCTTGATTTGAAAAGGATTTAATTTTGTAAGAAACTTATTCTAGATGATTACTATATATTATTTTATATTCATAAAGATTCTACTACCAAAAAACTACACGAAAATGAAAAAAAAATTAATTATGTTTAGATTGAAGATAAAAATTAAATTTATAAATAAAAAAGATAAATTGAGAAAATATCTTTTATTTAGATAGATTCTTTAAAATATTTGGGTAACCTTTAAAATAGTTTTTACTGTCAAAAATAAAAAAATAGAAAATATGAAATTAAAATTAATTAATTAATTCTTGAAATTTATTGAATAAATTTTTGCATTTATTTGATGATTCGTTATTGAATATAACTCTTTAGACATTTAGCGCATCCTCTTTATTTATTATTAAATTTAAGATATGTCTTTAAATTTTGAAATATAAATAGTGTTATTAATCTTTCTTTTAGTTAAATCAATATTAAGATTTAGTAAATTAATTAATTTTTACTTGAAGAAAACAGTAATTCAAATGTTTAGAAATTCTGTAAAGCTCATTAAATAGTGTGCGAAATCAGCTACTATTTTACAAAAACTCAATTTACACCCATAAAACTTTAATAGCACTGTTAAAATAGGATAGTTGTATCAAAAGCCAGCATTTTTTTTCTCTAATGCTGTTTAGGGTATACCTATTGTTTTTTGATTTTGGTTTATCATTTTTGGAGCAATTTCTTAAAATAAAATAGAAATTTCCTAATTCTCAATAAATTTACTAAATCTTAATAATAATAGAAGGAAAAGAAGAAATTGTTAAAAAATTGAAAGAAATAACATTCGAAGATGGAAGCAATATCATTGATAACGGATCTATTCTCACTATTGATATTGATTAAAACGGCAAAGTAAATGTTTAGCTTAAGTTAGATTAAAACTACAGAAAGCTTAAGGGATTGTGCAATGCTAAATTATAAGAAATTCCTTGGGTAAAAGAGTTTGAAATTAAGATGGCACCAAAAGTAAATAAAACATATTTATTTAAAATACAAAAAATAATGGTTATATATTAATTTTGTTAATTTTTCATAAGGATTAAGAAACTTCTTTCAAAAAAAGAGGATAATTAGAAAGTGTTAAAAAGATTATTGCAGTTAGTAGTTGTAAAGGTGGTGTAGGCAAATCAACTGTAGCAATCAATTTAGCCTTTTCTCTATTAAAATAAGGCCACAAAGTAGGTTTATTCGATGCTGATATTTATGGTCCTTCTATTCCTACTTTGATTAACAAGGAAAATACTATTTTACAAGCACCCGAAGACAGAGTAAATTAATTTTTGTTAATTTATATCATCAAAAAAGATTTGCTATAAATTTTTGAAAATAAAGATTTGAGATTGTAAATTTAATTTATTTTGAAAAAATAAAGCCCAAAGAAATACTTCCAATTGAATATGAAGGTTTAAAAACTATGTCATATGGATTTGCAAGAAAAAAAGCAATTATTAGAGGTCCAATGGTTTCAGCTATTGTTACTTAATTAGCTATGCAAACTCAATGGGGAGACTTAGACTATCTTGTTGTTGATATGCCACCTGGAACTGGAGATATTTAAATTACTCTTTGCTAAGAAATCAAATTTGATGGTGCTGTTGTTGTTACCACTCCTCAAAAACTTGCCTTTGTTGATGTTATCAAGGGAATAGAAATGTTTGATGAATTAAAGGTTCCCACTTTAGCAGTTGTAGAAAATATGGTAATGATACTGAAATTTATTTTTATAATTAAATTAAAATTATTTTTATTAATTAAAAACAGTGTCTATTTGTATGTGATGGTTGTGGTAAAGAGCATCATCCTTTTGGACCTGGATATATGAATATGTTGAAAAACTAATTTGGTATTCAAAGCTCTATTCAAATTCCAATTTATGATATGATTTCAAAATACTCTGACTATGGTCGTCCAGTATCAATCACTCTTCCTGATGAACATACAATTACTAAAATTTATAGTACTTTGGCAGAAAACGTTCATTAAGAAATTCTTAAATTGCAAAACTGTAACAATGAGCCTCCTATTGTCAGGTAAAAAAATAGTTCTTAAAATATAAAATAATGATAAAACATAGTTATCTAATTATCCGTTCTAAAAAAATAGATATTAAACTGGTAACAGCTTAGTTATTGTTGAAAAGAATAATGGTGAAATCAAAAAGATGAAAGCCGATGTATTAAGAAAACACTGTAATTGTGCTTTATGCATTGATGAATTTACAGGAAAAAGATTAATTAAAGATGACACTATTGATGAAGAAGTTTATCCTTATAAAATAGAACCTAAAGGTAACTATGCTGTTGCTATCATTTGGAGTGATGGACATCGTTCTTCTATTTATCCCTATGATACTTTATTTTCAGATAAAATTCCAGCTTATGAAGAACCTGAAAAGAAAAAAAGTGCTTGCTCAACAAAATGATTAAATATAATTTTCTTTTATAATGTGTTTATTCTCAAATAATTTAACTTTCCATAAATTAGTTAATTACCTTATATTTTTTTAACCTAGTTAAAATACAAAAAATACAAATAAATTTTTAAATAATCAAAATTTTTTATTTAGATTAAAAAATTTTTTTAATTATTTTTGAGTTATTTTAAAAGTTAATACAGTTTATAAAAATAAAATGTAAATAAAGGATAAAATTATTTAATTTTTTAATTTTCTTTAATTTAGGAATGTTATTTATTTCAACATAACTGAGATTTAATTTTATCCAAATATTGATTTTATTCAGATCGTCACCAATAACCTCCATGATTTTCATCTAAATGATTATAACATTCAGTAGATGTAGCAAAGAATTTCATGCAATTATCTTTCCAACAAATATGTTAATTGCATCTTCTACACTCCACTCTATAGCATCCATCTATACGAATAATATATACTCCACAACTAGGACATTTACGAGCTCCTTCTTTAATCAAAAATTCTATATTTTTTGCTTCTGTTTCTTAATAAACCGTACAAGTCATGCCATAATGATATTCTGCAGCACACTTTGAGCAGTAGGTTTTTTTGCATTCGTAACATGTATATTTACTTAGTTTAGATGAATGAATTGATTTACAATTTTCATTTACACAGAAACTGAACTCTTAAAAGTTTGTTTGTATAAAATGATTTAAAGACATTCTAGTCATTTTTTATATTTGTTCTTCACTCATTAGAGTCTTAATATCTTTCATAATTATAGCTTAGCTACAGAAAGGGCATTTTATTGGCAGAGAATTTACATCTCCCAAAGAATTATCAATTACAAACATAATACAACTAAGACAAAACTTATGACCACAGCCCTAATTAGTAAAATTTAAAATCATTAAATAAAATGATTATTATAAAAGTAAAATTTAGAATGTTTTTCATGTTATTACTTATAATCTATATCCTGTTACAATAGTGTCAGAGCATACTTGACAATCTTCATATGAATATGGCATATTATTTAAGCAGGCTGAGCTATTTTTTTCTTCTAATAAGGCAAGTAAAGCATTTTTAGCTTAATCTACTTACTTAGAATTTCCTTCCATATAAATATCTTTTGATATGTAATCCAACTAAATTTTACAAATTTTTGTTTTATTTTTAAATTCTTCCAAACCTCTTCCGTCTATCCCTAATATATTTCTAATATTTTTTCCACTTACTGGTATTTTCACTCTAATGCTCTATCTTAAAAAGTATTCAACATCTATTTTTATGAAAATAATGAATAAATTTTATGTTAAAATCTAATTAATTTACCTTTGTTTATCAAATCATATATTGCATCAGTACAAAACACTCTAACTTCTTCTTTAATTAAGTTAATTTTGAAAAATACTGGATATTTATTCTCTAATTCCTTGAGTTTCTTTTAACCTATTTCAGTGAACAACTATGAATAATCTACTTGATCTTCTTCATCAAACAAGCTAGCCAAATCCAATTTTACCTAATTTATTCAATTAAAAATGTATCACTTTAATATTTTAAAACATAATCTTTACGTTTCTTAAATCTAATAATTTTGATTAAAGAAGGGCTTGCATCATTCCTTTTGCTTTATTGAAGTGAGTTTCATCATTGCATTTTAAAATTACCATAAACTCTTGCTTAGATGGTATAGGTCTGATTATTTTTTCTTTCAGCTTAATTTAATCCTTTTGTTGCATTTGCACTAATTCTTAGTTACCTTTTAATATCATTTATACAACATTCATCATCTTTAAATCATAATTGAATGTTTCTTTGTAATTTCTATACACATATAACTTCTACTATCCTAAAATATCTGGCTTGCCATTAAATCTATCATAATAGCTATTCATCTTATATAATAAATTTTTTGAATAGGATATTTTTGCTTCAATGATACCATTTTCTTTTTTTCTAACCCAGCTTATTTAATGTTATTCTTTATAAACTTTATTAAGTGCAAAGATTAAGCTGTTCTTACTGATACCTCTGTCTACATCAGCAATTCTATCAACCTATTTGATAAAAATTTTAGATTCAAAATAAAAAATTTTTAATTTTAATTTACATTTATTCTAACAATATTCTTTTAAAGTTAAGCACTTAAGCTGGATTTTAAAGTTTCTTCATCTGTATGTTTAGACAATCCACTTAGTAGCACAGTTTGGTTACAAATTTTATCTTATTATGCTTTAATTTCCTTTCCATCAATAGTTAATTTATTTTATACAATTTTCATGAAAGATTAAACTGAGGATTCATCTTGAAATTCAATTCTTGCCTTTAAATAAAATGAATATTGGACTCAAATAACAATTAAAAATATATGTAATTTACTGTTAGTTTAGATTTCCAAGTTTACCATCTAAAGATGTTGTAGTAAATTGTAGAATTGTTTTCTTAATGGATTTAGTAGCTATGATTTTTCAAACGAAGCTACAAGATCCTATCTTAATATTCTATTTAATTAAAAGTCTCAACAAAAAATTTTGAATCTTCTGTGTCAGCTACCAAAACTTCTGCTGAGATTGATTATTCTTCTACGTTTTTGAGGGTAGGATCAGTGAAAAATTTAACTTAAATAATGTCTCCATATTCATCAAATAAGTTTATAACATCTTACTCTTTTACGTTTAAGGGTAAATTATCTACTATAAAGATATGATCATTCTGTAAAATAGTAACCTCTTTAATAGTACCTCCTTTTTATATTTTTAATATGCAATTATTTCCATGTGAAATTTCCATAATTTCTTCAGAGAGTATTTTTTACGCTTCCGAAAGCAAGTTGTTAAAGTGTTTTTCTAATTTTTCCTACAATGTAAAAAATTTTATTGAATAAATAAACTTGAAATAAATAAATAAATTAAACTACCTTTTAGCTGGCATCTGAATGAATAGTTATTGTATCCATATGATGATTAGGTTCATAATAGCAGTCAAAATTACTTTCCATATCTTTAATTAGTTATTTATTGTCTTCAAAGTATTAGAATAAGGCATCAGATATACCAAAATATTCAATTTCATGTAAATTTAAACTTTGTCTCTTTAGAAGTCTGAGTTGATGTTTTTCAATAAATTAAGAAGGAGTATTTTCTAATAAAAATGGATGGTCTATGGCTATACATTATTTAATTTCATATTAGTTTTTAGAATTTATCTAGAACTAAAGAGGTATTATGAGGAAAGGTCTTTCTTAAATAAGATTCATACTGCTCATTTCAGCATAATTTAGCATTTTAGCTGACTCAAAGTGGCGAAAACCTAGTCTTCTATGTCCTGAATATACACATATATTTTTCCAGTATTTTTCAATTGCAATTTATTAAACTAGTTCTGAGAATTTAGAGGCTTCCAATTTTTGTAAGATTTTAACAGGATTTTCTTTGAGATTTAAATTCTTTTGTATGCTTAGCATTTTTGAAATAATTTTATCATACTAATTGGAATCAACTTAATTTTTTTCTAAAATATTCTACAAATTTAGATTTTAGCATGCTAAATTCAATTCATCATTCTGAGTAACAAGGAGTTAGTTATGAACAGAGAATACATCACCCATTCTACTCCATAAAATAGAAATATGAGCACCTACCTCAGAAGAGCAACTAAACCAATTTTCACTAAGGTTTATCATGATCTATAGCAAAATTCTAATTGCTTGCTTTTAAGGGCATTTCTCATTAATAATTTCTGAAAAAGCTTTATATTATTCTAAATTAATTAAGTTCAAGAAATCCCTCTTTTATAACCTTAAAAATACTTTTTTTTCATATAATCTATGAATTTCACAAGATTTTGTATTACCTATGAGTCTTTCTCTTTTTATAGCTTCTTCTCTTGTAATTTTTGAGCTAACAACAGGAATTTAATCAAAAATAGTATCCATAAAGTAAACCTTGAAAGCTTCACCTGTATCAATTTAAATGATTACATTATCTAGGTTGTGATATTTCAATTACTTGTAGCTCTTGGCTATAAAAATGTTAAATTCATTTGTTTTGTAGAGATTTTGCTTATTTTTATTAATCTGTTTTGATAAATCTTCTTAAAATTGTTATGCTTCTTTTTATCTTTCTTCTTCTTCTAATTTCAATCTGTTTTCTTCATCTTCTTAAAGCTTTTTTTTACGTTCTTCTTCCTCCTTTATTTTTATTTCTTCATCTTCTTTTCTTTTTCTCTCTTCCTCTTCTTTTCTTATTCTTTCTTCTTCCTATGCTCTCACAATTTACTCTTCTCTCAATTTTCTTTCTCCTTCTAATAATAATAATTCTTTCATCATTCTTTCTTATTCTTCTTTTAATCTTCTCTATTCTTCATTTAGTTCTAATTGCACTTACTATAATTATATTTCTTGCTCTTAATTTTATTGATCAATTTAAATTTCTTTTTAATTTTAAATATCTTCTATATTAATATTTTAAGCTAAGACTGCTTCATCAGCTTATGGAGGATCTATTAAAGCTTGATCAGGGTTAATATTGTCAGGAATCTGAATTTCTTATTCTTGATTTACATTTTCATTTTAAATTTTCTTCTCCTCTTCAAGTTTTTGCTTCTTTTCTTCTTCTATCTTTTACAGTCTTTCTTTCTCTTCTTGTGCTAGTTATTCTTCCCTCTACTTTGCCTTTTATTCCTCTTCTTACTAAATTTTAAGTAATCTATCTTTGTATTTTTTTTCTTCTAGTTACTTATTCCATTATTGTCTGAAGTCTTCTAAGTAAAACTTATTTTCTTCTTCATTTACTTCTATGTCTGTCAGATCAATAATATTTAATTTCTCTTTAATAACATTTAAATAGTGCTACTGTAAATATTTGCTTTCTTCAGCACTCTTAACAAATACAAGTACATCAAATCTGAGTAATGTTTGCTTGTATTTTTTCAAAGCATCAATTATCAAAGACTCTATTAAATCCATTTTTTTTTTTTGGGATTCAATAGCATTCTAAACATATGTAATTTTCTAAGGCATTCTCTTTAATTCTAAAACGATTTCTAATTAAGGTTTTATCTACTCTTTTAATTAAGAAGCCAAAATGTCATCAGAATAAATTATTATATTTGGAATCTAAGATCCACTTTTTTGATTAGCCAAGAACTTTTATAGCTTAGCTATGAAAATAATCTTAGCAGGATTCAAATTCTCTAAATTTAAAAAGTAAGCTGCCTACGTGTCTTTTGCTCCATTTACTATAATGGCTTCCCAAGTTTTTTCAATGATCTATTCATCTAGCTCAAGCAAAGAGTTCTTGTCTTGGTTAGCTTGTGGGTCAAATATATTAATTAAATTAATCTTATAATAAAGATGGAAAGCACTCTTCAAGAGAGAGTAAATAAGTCTTCCATTTTAAATTGGATTTTTATCACTTATAAATGATAAACCATTATTGACAGATTAAAGTTCTTTTAAGCTTTGTAAAATTTACCAAACATAGCTGTTTTAATCACTTCCCAGATATCCAAAATTATTTTTATAATCCTTGATATATTCAGCTAACTCTTGTTCCTATTCAGAACTATTAAGTGTGGATTATAGTTTGCATAAATAATCTAATTTACTTTTTGTAATCAAATTTTAAATAATCTCTTGATTTTCTTTACTTTCAGAAATTAAAAAATTTTGCAATGTCTCTTCTCTGATTATGCTGCTTGAAGCAGAATTTCTTGTAGGTGAATTCTGTACTATTTAGACTGAGTTCTACTCTTCTATAAGTACTGAGAGCTCCTATTGAAGTTATTGCATTTATCTCTATCTGCAGCTATGTATTTTTTATTATTATTTTTTTTATTCTGCTAAAACCTAGTTAATAGTTTTTGATCTTATTTTTTGATAGGTTATAGAAATGAATTTTTAATCAAAATTTTTTATTATAAGATTCGTTTTTTTATATAAATAATAAAGTCATCATATCATCATATAAAAAAAAGCTTGTCGAATAGAGGGAATAATCCTTTGTTTATTATAGATAAATATTTATATTATCTGATTATTTTTGATCATATAGTGTCTTTAGAAAAATTTGAAACTTGCTCTTACTTGATTTTCTTCTGGTTTATGATAAAAAATTTCTATTCAACTTTGTGTTTTGAACAAATAAAATTTATTATTTTGAATTAATTATTTCGTTTACTTATTTCTTTTCATTTATAAAAAAGAAAGTAGATTTAAGAGTATAAAAAATATATATCTGTGTCTATAGAAAAGAAAATCAGATAAAAATTAATCGTATAAGTGAACAAACACGCAACTTAATTTTTCTATATCATTTCTCATAAAACTGTTTGGTTTATTTCTTAAACTTATTTGCTATGCATATCGAAAATTTTTTTCTTATAAAATAAATTAATTTTGTGTAAAAACTATACTTTAGATGCTATATTTTCAAAATAAAGAAAGCGTCTCCTACATTTTAGAATTGTATCCACTTTAATCTTAAATTTTATCATAAGTAATTCTTGTAAATATATTGACTGCGAAAAGTGCAAATTAAAAATTGCCCAAAATTAACCATTGTATTTACTTAAATCTATTATTTGTAAAAAATTTGGATATTTCTAAATAATAAAATTATAAATTAAAGATTTTTAAAATTAATTAAATAAAAAAAAACTAAAATAATTACAAATATAAAAACTAACTATATTTTTTTTTAATTTTCGGGTATCTAATCCACCTTTTCCTTAAATGAAGTCTTAAAGATTAAAACGTTTGAAATTTTTTTCTTAAGTAATTTCAACTTTTGTTTGAGAATGATATTTGCTAGAGGATAATGAAATTATCTTTATTTTGTAATGAATATCTCAATCTTAATTATCTTAATATTTTATTCATAAAAGATAAATAAAAATGTAAAGATATTTGATCATTAAATAATAAAACTAAAAGATAGAGAAGTATTTATTTTTTTTGAATAAAAAATTTAATTTTTATTTGAATGAATAATACTAATAATTTGATATTATCAAAGAAGAAATCTGATGATGTGACTAAATAAGGAAATAATTATTTGTTTTAATTAAGTATAAAAGATCAGAATAGAATCTGATTAATTAGGATAAGATTATTTTTTTATTTGAAATGATAGAAAAAAAGGAAAGTTAAAAATGTGTTTCAACAAAATTAGCAAGGGATAATGGTTGAAAGAGAGGGGCTTTGTGAGATTAAAAAATATATTTTTAACTAAATTTCTAATATATAACATTAGCAACTAGAAAAAATACCATAATGATGTTAGAAATGGTTTAATTGATTATTTTATAGATATAATATATAATTATGTGTTTAGTTTGAATTAAATTCTATTAGAAAATATATTCCAGTTCCATTTTTGCTCACATTCTGCTTTTCACAAATAGTCTTTTTTTTATTAAAACTATTGTTTTTTCACTTTTGAGTGAGTTGCATTTAAATAATATATTATCAATTTCCTCCAAGTAGATGGTTCAAGGCATTTTCTTCTTCCCATGCATATTTCATTAATACGTCCTATTTATTTATAAAATATTCTATCAAAAAATTATTTCAAATGCTTAAAATTGTTTTTAATAAGCTAAGCTAGTTAATTAATTTTACTGTTTTCTTTCAAATATTTAATAAAATTACTATTTTTTAAATCTATGTTTTTATTTATTAACCTTCATTTAAAAAAGATAAATAATTTGATTTCAGTTAGTCACTACTAAATATGAATAAATTTGGATTCTTAATTTCCTTTAAATAGATTTATTTTGTTTAGCTTAGCTTAGCCTAGCTCAGCTTTTGTTTGAAGGAAAATTAGCTGCTGCTTTTTACTTAAAAAATAAATAAATTTAAATGATTACTCTACTAACTTTCTCATCGAAACCCATATCTACAAACTTTTTGATCTTTTCATCTTAAGATTTAGTATTTGCATAATTTTGTGTCCATTCTTTTGCTTGTTTTAAATATTAATCTCTTTAATTTTTATATTAACCAGCAACGACTGCATCTTGAGGATCATCTTTATAATTTTGTTTAATAAATTATTTTAATTTTGTTTTATTTCAATTTTATTTTTATAAATAAAGACATTTTCTATTTTTTTTGTTTTTAGGAATTTTGTTTTATTTCAATTTTATTTTTATAAATAAAGACATTTTCTATTTTTTTTGTTTTTAGGAATTTAAATTTTTTCTGAATTTCAAAAAAATGTCTGCAAAAATATTAGATTTTCTGATAAGGAATAGCTATACAAAGAAGATGAATGTAAGAAGGCATTCCTTATGTGTATATCTTTTATGACATTTTATATTTTGTTAATTCAAGTATTACCTGGTTCAGGGGCACACATCAAAGCTTGAAGAGAAAGCAAAGCAGTTCTAATAGATAGGGCAGGAGACCATTCATTTTTGAGGATATCTAAGCAAATAGCACCAGTTTGAGAAGAAATATTAGGATGCCATATTCTAGTATCAAATTTCATCTAGATAATTAAAAATGTATTATTTAGATGAATTATTTATGATATGAAATGAATTTACTTTAGGAGGCTTATAGGGATAGTCATTTGGAAGCTAGATATCAATCTAGAAAACACCGCCGTGATAGGGAGTATCCTCCTATAATATAAAAATAATTTTAATATTGATATTGATTAATAAAGAGGATTAAAAGAGTTATTCTTGAATGAAGCAGTTTAGCTCAGAATAACATTGAATTTGCTTTATTTAAATAAATTATTAAGTTACAGGTCCATTAATGTATCCTTTCCAATGGTTGATATTATCGCCAACTGTGCAGACTTTAATATTACTCGATTCAGCCTATTTGATGATAAAATGGAAAGAAATAAGGATATGCATGTCATGAAGTATGCTAAATAAAGCATTTATAATTCAAATAATAAAAGTAAAAATCACATTTTTACTAAAATCGCTTAATTCTTTTTGAATTCTTCCTTTATTATTTCCAGGTTGCATTCTCTTTTTTTTATAAATTCTATCAAATTTTTCTTTTTTCTTTAAAATTATTATTTTTTTTTCACTTTACCTGTTTTTTTTCTACTCTCGATTTGCACACATCACATCATTCAATAATAATAAAATACAATAAAATACAGTCTTTAAACATTTTTTCCATATTCTTTCTTACATATGTATTGAAAGTGAAAGCTTCTTTTTTTGTGTTTATTAGCTTTTTATTCATTCTTTTTCTTTTTTTTATTATTTGAACTCGACGCAATATATTACCATTTTTTTTATTTTAAAACAATCTTTTTGAAATAAATGCAATTCTCCTCTAAAAGTAGAGTAAATATACTGAAAATAAATATGAAAATATTATGTTTGCATTTAATTTTAGGAAAATATAATACATTTTACATTTACTAGATAAAGAAGAGTGTTTTTATTTATGGTTGATTTTAGTTAAAACTTTATACTTATTTAAATTTTTTAGTAATTTATTAGATGCAGATTGTTTATCGCATTTAATCAACTAAAAATAAAATACATTCAAATAAATATTGAGAAAAACAGAAAGCTCGAACGCTCAAAAAATTAACAATAAAAACTCATTTTTTGAAATTGAATTAAATAACTCATTTCATATAAAAAAAATATAGTTTAAAAGAGAAAATATTATTGTAACATTTAATTTATGAAACTACAATAAAATTAGGATGCGTTATGTTAAACATCTTACATTAAATTCATAAATTAGGTATGGTATTTGTCTATGATTTATTCTCAAATAATGTTAGAATAGAATCAAGCTATGAATAAATTGCTTGAATGAATATTCTAATAATTGTAATAAGGTAGAGTAAATATAATATTTATCAAAATATCATTGGTATCATTAATTATTTTTAAACAAATTTTTAAGATGAAGAAAAAAAACACTTGTTTTTTTAACGCAATTGATTCAATTAAAATTAAATTTGTGAATTATTCAATTAAATATAAAAAATACTATTTATGTTAATTTTAATAAATATCTACTTATTTTATTAATTTTTTTGGATTTTTTATGAAATTTTTTATTTTATTATTCTTTTTTGACTATTTCAAAATTATTTATTTTAAATTAATTCAGTTAATTGTTTAGATTTTATTTTATTTATTTCAAATATTTTTTTAAAATCTACAAAAATGAATATTTAAAAAAAGTTTTACATTAAATTTAAGCAAAATTTTCTCAATTTAAAAAAATTGGGTTGATGAAATGAGAAAGAAAACAAAAATATATTTTCAATTTTAAATATTAACTTATTTATTGGTATGATTATATTTTTAATATGGTATTTTTAAAATATTTAAGATATTATGAATAAAAAAATCTTTTTTCAAATTTTCTTTATTTTTAGAGATATTCAGAGAATATTTGTTGTCTCAAAGACCGTTCATATTAAAATAATAATTGAATTATTTTATCTTCAAATGGTTAAAAGTAGTTTTTAAACTATTAAATCATTGATCCTTTTAATTGATTAACAATAAAAAAATAAAAAGAAATAAATTAGAAAGAAGAAAGAAGAAAGAAAGAAGTTTTTTTTATTAACTTCTTCGAAAATTTAATTTTATGAAAAAATTTAAATTAAACAAGAAAGGAAATAAATTTTTTCAAACTAATTAGAAATTTATTAATATATTCAAAAATTTTATTTTTTTTGAAAAAAATTAGTCACTAATTATTCATAAAATTAAAACTAAGAAATTAAAAATAAAAGTTATTTTGCAAGACTCAATTTTCTTATTTAATAAAAGATAATTATGCAGTAAAGCAAATATGCACTTTCATCTTGATTGTTTTTTCCATAAATTTAAATTGTGAAATAAAGTGGATACTTAAGAGTTTTAAGCTTTAATTTATTTATTCCTTTACATTAATTTTTACTTTAATTGATAAAATTATCTATTTGAAAATGATACCAAAAAAAAAATAGCATGATGCATGCTTGCTTAACATGTTAATTAATTTTGATGTTATTTGAATTTGTTTATGATGTTATTTAATCTTTCTTTGTTTCTTCTTTTTTCTTTTTGTTTAATCTTTCTTTTATCTATTCTTTTTCTTTTTTATTCTTTTATTGTCTTTTTATTATTCTTTTATTATCTTTTTATTATCTTTTTGTCTTTTTAATTTATTTTGCTTTCTCTCCTCTTAATTAAAAAATTTTGCCTAATTATCTCTCTACCTTTTTGCTTTCTCTACCTCTTTTTTAATTAATCTCGATTTGGGGATTTAAAAACTTGAAATTTATATTTGATAAAAAATCAAACATTCAAATTGTTGTATGAAAATTATATTGAAATGAAATTTAGTGGCGGGAATGGTCCGGGATGGGTTGGGGTTTATGAATATTTCATTTCCTTCTTTCTCTTTTCGTATTCACATCTTTCGATATTTGTGAGAATTTATTTGAAGGATTATGATTTATTCTTTCTTTTTCTGTTAGGATTTATTTTCCATTTCAATATTCTTTCATATTTTTGCAATTTGATGTTTTTAATTAATAATTTTAAATTCTTTTTTCTTTCTTTTTTCATAATTTTTCATATTTTGATATATATTAAATAATCTTATCTTAATTAATCTAGGTAAATATCATTTAATTAATATAGTATTTTAAATCAAAATCAATCTTATTTACTTAGAATTCTTAGTTTTTATTCATCTAAAGCATATTTTTCATATTATCAATTAATCTATCAATTTTATAAGCATTTTTCAACTAAATATCTTGAGACTGTTAGCTATTTTATTAAACAATTTTGAAAAAATTAAAAACTTGCAGTACCCTCACACCACATAAGGGATTTTAGATTGGATCAATGATCTGTGCATTTTTTTTCTTCGTATGATAATTATTTTTCATTTGAATGTTTTACTTGAATATTAACGTATTCACACCACAATTACAAGTAATTGTAAATTCTTTCAAACATTCAATTATGATTTATAAAATATCATTTTCGGGTTTTAAAAACTTATGCATTTTTTCTGTATGTTTTTTTTGTGTTTTTATTAAGATAAGTCTCAGAGAATCTTTCAAACACCACTTTGAAGTCATCTCATTGAGGCTAATATCTTTTTTTAGATGGTTTGATAAGAATATTCACCACAAATATTCTTCCATTGAAAATTAGTATAGGAACACCACATCCTGATACTAAAGTTTTAGTTGTTTTGTTTATTTAAAAAACTTATTTTTAAGCTAAATGTTGAATTTTTTGTAGGGATTTGGGAGGAAGTTAATATAAAAAATATTTAAAAAATGGTTAATATAAGAATATTTTATTTATAATGTCTCCTAGTTATATTTTAAATAATCATTTAGACTTTAAGTAATAGTAATAATGGACTTTTATGTTGGACAGAACAATTGATGTAATCTTAGAGTTATCTACCTAGATTTGCTCCTGTTTTACTAATCTTGACTTCTAAGATTTGGACTTTCTTGAGAAAACAATTAGATAAAACCAATCTGAGCAAATCGTTATTCCCAACTACTTTGACTTTAGGAAACTGCTCAATATAGACGGAACAGTCAAAGAGCGTTGTTCCTCATAGTTGAGATGAGTAGGTACTTACTAAGATCTACTTAGAATTCAGATTAATTGGACATTAATATTAGAATTCTTTGTATTTTCGCTCCTTACTCACACTTTCCTTTTTCGGGGCAGTACCTTCTTAGGTTTTAATTAAGAAGGAATTTAATTAATTATATTGAAAACCCCTTGTATTTTTTTTTAGTTTTTCAAATTTTTTTGCTTCCAAATTCAAAAATTTATTTATTTCCTTAGATTTTTAATTAATAAAAACAAAGATATCTTTATTGATACTCATCCCACTAATTTCAATTAAAAATATTGTAAAAAAATAAATATTTTTGATTAAATCTTCATTTTTTTATTCTGAATATTAATGATAATAATATTAGTAAAGTAAAATGGTTTACAAATTTGAAAAAGAACCTATCTTTGAAAATATTTTATTTTAGAGTTTTAATTCTTCTATTATTATCTAATATGATTTTGATAGCAAAAGTATTCTAATTCTTTTCTATTTTTATTAAGATTTTTTTAAAGAATACTAATCTCTTACTTTTTTTTGATGTAGAATGAGGTTTTAAGATAGAATAGCTCCAATTTTTTACAAATAATGTATCAAAAAATAAGATTTGAAAATAAATTATAGAGAGTATCTAAGGAGATAAGATTATTTTAAATTTTTATTCAAACTTAAACTCAATAAATAAATAAGATTAAAAATGCCTTATTATATGATAGCTAAAAATTAGGAGACTCAATTAAAACCATAGAGAAATAACAAAGGATATAGCTAATTATCATTTTATAGAATTGAAAGATTTTTTGTGAAAACAAATTAGATATTTTATTTTCATATTATATTTTTAGTTTCACTACGAATTATTTAAAAAAATAGATAGATTATTGAATAGATATTTATCTTAGATTTGATGATATAATTTGCCAATAATTAAATCAAAAAATTAAAAAATTAATTAAGAAATGATATAATTTGAATGTTAAACTGAAAATTAGGAATAATTATCAACTATTTATTAGTAAAATAATTGCGTGAATGATTTTGTATATAGATTAAGCAACACATCTTTTAGACATTGATTTTACATTCAGATATTTTTTCATTTATTGGTATATCAAAAAATATTAACCAAAAAAAAGAAGAAAGAACATCTTATAATATACTAAGTGATCGATTACGATAAGCAATTTAGTTTATTTGTTAACACAAGTAAAGATTAACAAGAAATATATAAATAAATAATTAAACCTAGAAATAAGAAGAAGAAAAGAAAGTAAGAAGCAAAAAAAGAAAGAAATAAAGAGAGAAACAAAAAAAAACAAAGAAATAAATAAATAATAAAGAGTGGTAGAAAAAGCTTACAAAAAACATAGAGAAAGCGAAAATGAATGTTGAGTAGGCGTAATAAAAGGCGCCGCCTGATAATTAAGAAAATGGTAGCAAAGATATTAGTAGCTTATAGTAGCAATAGTTTGCATCACCTACTAAAAGTGCTGCAGCAAACACTGTAGTAAGTGTAAAAGAGTAGAAGATCAAAGAGAACCCTTTTACTCTTGATACTGAATAATCTTCTACTACAAGTCCACCAAGAAGTGCTATTCAAGAAGAGAATGCAAAAAGATTTAGTTAAATAAATGTAAGCTAATTTAATTCGAAAAGGTAAATTGTATTCATAATTTATAAATTTAGATTGTAGATGCTATCAAGAAGAATCCCTAAAGATTGAAATGGCTTAAAGAATCCTTAAAGGATTTTTGCCTTATTAAGAAAAATATTTATCTATTTCGTAAGCGAAGAATGGTTTCTCACAAAGACATAATAGGATGCGATTGCAAGAGGGTAGCTCCAGAGAATATGTAATCATTCAATATAAATATAAATACCAAGCTACGTTTCATTCAATAACTGAATAGCACATATGCATATTTTTGCTTTATCAATCATCATTTTAAATTTTGCAATTCTATTGAGCAGAGAGTTCGAATTCAACAGAAGATATGGCGAAAGACAAGTATAATTAGATATTTCATAATCATAAGTTACAAAAAGTGAGTTTTTGGATTGTAATTTCAAAAGAATTAGCACGATTGAAAGCTTATCATAAACACAAATGAATAAATCTGCAATTTTGAAACTGTGATTTTTGAAAATGAACAAATGATGATTTAGATAGATACATTGAATGAAAATAGCAGCAATTGGGAAAAATAAGTTTTAGTATTTTAAAATTAATCTAAAATAAAAATAAAATTAGTTCAAAGATTCCAATATCAAAGCGTTTGAATGGTATGATTAACTGTGGTGAAAATTGCTGGAATAGAGCAGTTTGCACAGAATGTTGTGATTTATCATGTAGATGTGGCGATTTATGTTAAAATAGGAGATTTTAAAAGCATTAAGATGCATGCGTCTATCCATTACCAACTAAAGGAAAGGTAAATAATAATAATTAGTTAATTTGGAAAATAGCGAATTTTATGAATAAACTTTATTTTTAATCCCACATTTTTGATAAATTTAAAATATTTAAAAATTAGAAATAAGAAATTATTTTTCTTATCAATTTGATTTCGATCTAGAGACAAACAAATTACAAAAATACAATATTTCTTAGGATGAAATTTATAAAAAAATTTGTTAATTTAAAAAATAGCTTTTTCTGAATATAAGTTTTGTAAATTCAAGAAAAATTAGGGTTTGAATTGAAAATAAAATGCAAATTATAAAAAATTAGGTTATAATTTAAAAAATTTTTTTACTTTGTTTAAAATATTGCTATCAAAATCAATAAATTATTTGCTAGATGAAGTCAAATTAATCCAAACTAATAAAAATATTTGCCTATTTATTATTATTTATTATGTGACCATGTAAAATCTTGTGTCTATTAAGTTCAATAATTTTTGCGGAATTTTCCAAATTTTTTGTTTTTGCAAACAAATTAAATTTTGTCATATTTTATTAGACCGAAATAAAATTTAATTTCAATTACTTATTCATTCATTCATTGATTTATTAAAAAGGGTTGGGGTCTATGTGCAGGTTAGTTTATTCCTAAGGGAACTTTTATCATCTAATACACAGGAGAAGTGTTTGATATTAACTCTTCAGAAGGTATCAAAAGGTGCAAAGACTATAGTGTAAGTCTATAAATTTATTTATTTAGATCACTCAAACAAACAAATAAAATCTTAAAATGAAAAATATAACACATCTTTATTTATAAAAAGAGATCAACATGTACTTACTTAATGAAGATTGATAAGAATGAAGTTATTGATCCTACTTTAAAAGGAAACTTAGCTCGTTTCATAAATCACTCTTGTGATCCTAATTGTATTACATAAAAGTGGCATGTTCTTGGAGAAATTTGTATTGGTATTTTTTCTATTAAGGATATATAAGAGGATGAAGAACTTACTTTTGATTATTAATTTGATTCTTTTAAAACTCCATTAACTAAATGTTTATGTCAAACTGCTAAATGCAAAGGATATTTAGGTAAATTAGAATAATAGAAATGCATGAAATTTTTTCTAAATTAGTATTTTTTAATTAAAGGATACATTCCCACTGACTTTACAGTAGAAGAATGGGAAGAAAGATTAGATAATCTTCCTTGTAGTATTTGTGATGGTAATACTGAAGACGATGATGACAAATTGCTTTTGTGTGATAGATGTAATAATGGATTCCATATATTTTGCTTGAAGCCTCCATTAACAGAAATTCCAGAAGAGTAATGGTTTTGTGCTGATTGTATAAATTAGATGAATAATGTTAATCATGAGAAAATAGCTTTAGAAAAAAAAGAAAGATTGAAAAAGAAAAAGAGTAAAAATATTGTTTTTGAATCTAATGATGAAGAAATATTCAAATACTCAGAATAGTATGAACAAGTAAGAACTAAATTATCTTTTTATATAATCAGTAAAATGTTTTTTCTAATAAAAAGTTTTATAGTTTTATGAAGAATATTGAAAACTAAGCAATAGAAGAATTATATGATATCCATGATTAAGATGAAGATGATGATTAAATTTAATTAAAAATAAAAAAACGTAAAGAACTTCATATGCAAGATAAAGAGGAGCAATAAAGGCTTGAAGAATAAAAGAAAAAAAAATAAAATAAATCTTAGGAAAAATAAAACCCTAAATAATATTCAGAGGAGGAATTTCAAAGTAGATTTAACTTTGTTTATTAAGAATTTATGATTAAATTTTTTTTTGAAATAAAATAGAGTAGCTTAACGAGTAGTATAAAAAAGCAAAGATAAAAGTGGAATAATCTAAAAAATCAAAATCTATAGATTTAAATGTTAATGCAGCAACTCCAAACTAAAATTAATAGTAATAGCCTTAATAGACATAGTTATAATAATAGAATACAAAAATGCTTGAAGAAGGCGAGGAATAAGAAAATGAACATTTAGAGAAGGAAGAATATTTTAATGATGAAGATGATGATGAAGAAGATGATTCATAAAATAGAAGCTAAGTCTTTAAATCTCCTAATCCAAAGAGGGTAAGAAAGCTTTTTGATACAATTTACTTTTATTAAAATATTTTTTTATTAATTAGATGTCTTCTAGTTAGGATCCTCAAAATATTAATTAGAAGTAATTAAGTGCTGAAAGGGTATCACCCATGAAAAAGAATAAAGGTCCTAATGGAGAAATATTTAAAAAGGTTGAGCATTCATACTAGGAATTTTTAACAACAATTCCTTCATTCTTATAAAAAATAACCCTTTTCAATGAAAATAATCTATCTTTGAATGATGTTTCCAAAAAGACAGTTATTTAGTTAAATAAGCTTGAAATGCATCTCTTTCGTACTAACTTCACTTTGTTTGAGAAATTAGGTGTGAGAACTTTCTGGGATCACAGTTAAAAAGTTGCTCATGATTTATTCATGAAAAATACTGAACTCTCAATTTTAGGTAATGATTAGCAAATCACTATTTTCACTGAAATCATTGATTCCATGCAGGAAGTAGTCAAGTAGATAAAGAATGAAATGGGCATAGTTGAAGCATACATCACCATACCTGCTATTTACTTAAAGAGAATTATTGGTCTCAGTCATTCAAATATAAACAGAATGGAAAAACAACACAATGTTACTATTTTCTATAATAAGCGTTTCATCACTGATGAGTGCTATACAATGGATTAAAAGGTAAATCTTCTAGTCAAAGGTATCAAGGAGAACATTATTTCTTGCCATAGAGATATATCTGATAAAATTAGTTCTCTAGAAGTAAAAAATTTTTAAAAGTTTTTTAGCTAATTTATATTTTTCAAAAATTAGGTTCATAGAGTGTATTTGACCCCATGGGAAACAAAGAATGTTTTGAGTTCCCTTTAGATGCTAAAAAGGAAAAATCATAAATCAGAATTTCGTTTACACAGAGAAAACCCATTTAAAGATATAAATCATCCTTTCTTTTTCATCCAAGTCAAAGAAAAAGAATTGACACTTATTGGTACCAGAGAGTATTTAAAATAATTATTAGTGAGAGTTAATATTAATTTTTTAATAAAACTAGGGAGAATGAATAAACATAGTAGGAGATTCTTAACTTGATAAACTCTACAAACAAAGACAGAGAAGAATTCCAGTGTTCACATTATCTAATTCCTCATCACCTGAAAAATTGCACAAACCAAATCAAGTAGTAAATTGAAAATAAAGTACCAGGATTAAAGGTATATTTATTTGATCCAACTCATCCTCGTAAGAATATCACTCTGACGACTTGCGGCTTATAAGAATAAAGATCTAAAGCAAAATAGGTCATAGTTAAATATTTTGAGGAATAGTAAAATGAATAGAGATAATTTGTAATTTATACTTTATATTTATATAGATGTTGTTAATTGTTAATAACTCAATTTTTCCATATTAAATAGAAATTCGAAGTAGATAATTTCTAAGATTAAATGATGTACTAGATGACTAAATATCTATTCAAATACATGCAAAACAGCTTTCTTACTAATGATACTTCCTTTATGAAAAATTGGGATATTATATCTCCATATGTCTCCTACACATCACTGGAATAAAATTGGTTTTGGAAAGCTATTAAGAGGCATGTTATGAATGACTATGATACCTAGCTCTATATATGTTTTGTTGCTAAAAGATTGGACTTAGTTACAAGGTTTGTATTTGAAAAAGAACAAGAAATTGCTAACTAATAGTAAGTTTTTAAAAATTTTTTAAAGCTTATTCATTCATATTTATTAAAGGAAAAGTAAAAAATCATAAAGTGATAAATGGAGTAATAAGGATAAAAGTAATTCTAATTCAGACTCTTCTGAGATGTCAGAAGAAGATAAAATTTAAAATGAAGATACAGATAAAAAAAAAAGCCAGAATGATAAAATGATTGAAGAAAATTTAACCCGTAAAAGCAGATCTTCTTCATCTTCTTCTTCAAGCAGAAGTTCTTCAAGTGAGACTTCAAATTAATCCTCTTCTCCTTATTAAAGAAATCATAAAAGTCACTATTTGCATCAAGATGATGATTAGATTTATCCTTGCTTTGACTAAAACTTAAACCAAGATGCTAAAGTTAAGAAAAATATTGTTCTTTTGATTAAGATGATTCTTCATAAATTAATAAATAAGAATGTAGGAATTCTTAAAAATTATCAAACTATCTACAACCGTAAATAGCTACCTAACCACAATTTTTTTAGAGACTCTTTTTCAGGTATTAATTTTAATGGTGGTTCATATTACAATAGAGAAAGCTCTGAGCCAGAAATAGGAGAATTACCTTTTGAAGATGGAAAGAAGTAATTAAATTAACAATGTTTTATTCATTTTTATACATTTAAGAATATTTTAAATATGAAATATTATTTTGAAAATAGAAGTAGATCACGTAGTAAAAGTAGAGGAGGAAGAAGGAGAGCAGGGAATAATTTTAGTACAACACGTAGAGGAGGATTTTCTTCAATTCCCCCTACATAAAGCTAGGCTTCTAATTTTAGTGATGCTCCTCCTACATAATCTACAAATTTAGCTTTAACCTCTGTTAATTCAGCAGCTGTTACAGGTAGTAGCTGGTCAAATGCTCCAAATGTCACACTAGGTGCATCAAATTCTGTCGGTACTACCCCTGCTATCCAATCAATTGGAACAAGATATTAAAAACACACAAAGTTTTCTTCAAGCGAAAGAAGCATAAGTCGTTAAAATAACTTTAGCTCTAAACCAAGATCTAGAAAGCGTGAAAAGAGCAGTAATTCTGATCGTAACTCTTCAAGCAACTCTTCTGGAGAAGAGAATTCGAGCTCTTCTTATTCTAGATCATCTTCTTCCAGGTCTTCATCATCATCTTCTTCAAAGAAGAACTCTAAATCTCAGTCTAAGCCTAGAAGAGCTAACAAGCAATCTCTTTTTTCATCTGGACCTATCATACCAAATGTAAAACAACCTAGCTCTAGCTAGTTGATTCCATCCCCTTCCCCTATTTTAGCTGCTACAAATTCTTTTAGTTTAGCTAATAACCCAATTAAGGCAATCAGTCTCTCAGTAAGTATTGCAGCACAAAGCACACCATAGAATTAATCATAACAAGCAGTATCTCCTACTTCTTTGAATAAAGAAAAAAACTATTTATTATAGTAATAACAATAGTAAACTCTAACAGTGTAAGAGAATCAAATACAAAGTACACCACAGTAATAACCAACTTAATCTATTTAAAATCCTGTTTAATAAACTAGTAATAATACAACTTCAATAATTATTACCACACCTATATAGAACTCTCAAAATAAAATTATATAATAATAAAACAACAACTAAAAAGACACTAACACTGTATCATAAAACTTGAATTAATAAAATCAGTAAGCTACTTAATAAATCATTAACAACAGCATTTCAGTACCTTCTAAAATTTAATAAGCATAATCTACACCAACTTCGAACAATATTATCAACAATAGTGCATCTTCTAATTTTTTAATTAATTCTCAAATAACACCTATTTCAACTTCAGTCTCTCCTCTAATCACTCCAACATAAGTCATATCTAGCAAATTTGATATAAAAACCTTTAGTTTAGCTTCTTCTTCAAACACATAAACACATCAAAGCACAAGCTCCTCTGTCTAACCTTAAAAGCAAAGACTTTCAAAGTGGGATATAAAATCTGACCTGAATAACAATAATACATAATAACAACAACCATCATAATAATAAATACCTCCTTTATAAGCTACAAGTACAATAAATTAAAATCCTACTGTGTAAAATCTTCCTTCTAATTAATAAAATTCTCTTATTTAAACATAATAAAATAATTCAGTTCAACAACCTCTTTTAAGTTAATCATCAGTAGCCTAAACTTTATAGGCTACTTCTTCTCAACCATTACCATAGCAAAATATTGTAACTTAAAATAATTAAAATTAAGTTTAATAACCACCTCAACCTATAAAAGTAAGTAAATTTTCAAGTAAACCTGTTACTGTAAATGAAACAAATGTAAACATACTAAATTAATTGCAGGCTAATTTGTAAGATAAGCAATAGACTTAGCTATAATAAATATAATTGCCTCTATAAACTTAGTAATAATAATAATCAGTAAATGAAATTCAACATAAGTAAATATCTTAATCAATAAGTAATTAAACAATTTCTTCTTAAAATTAATAAAACATCTCTTCTTTAACTACTAAATAAACCATTAATTAGTAAGAAATAACAACTATTCCAATTGTGACTTAAAGTAATTAATAATAAGCATAAACTATTACTAAAGGATTTTCTTAACCTGTGTTGTAAAAATAATAATCTTAAGAATAAAATTTTATAAAAGAGAATATAATTTTAAGTACCAAAGCTATGATTAATGAAATTAATTCAAAGAAAAATAACTTATAAGATAAATATACTCAAAAACCAATTAACACAAATGCGCAAGATTAAAAATTATAAGAAAATAAATAGTTAATTGCCCAATAATAATTGAATTAAAATGAGCCATTAACCATAAATAAAATTTAAGACTCTTAGAATAATTCTTTCCTAACTTCTAAATAAGTCAAATAAGAATTCTAAATAAGTAGTGAAAGTAAGAATATCTCCAATTTGAGTGATAATTCAAACAAAAATTTAGAGGCTTAGAATTAATCTTAAATTAATCAAAATGATAAATAGTAAATGGAAGAAGAAGGTGAAATAGATGAAGAGATCTTACCTATTAAAGAAGATTCATTGAAGACTACAACTATACACTAAAGTGAATAAATATAAATTGATTAACAAAAGATTACTTCTAGTTCACCTCCACCAAAGACTTCAATTTCTCATCAATTAACTCAATCTCAGTTAAAGAAAAAAAGTAATAAAACTATTTTATCTATGTTAGATGAAGATAAAACATCTTCTAGTGATGCAGATAGCTCTCCTTTAACTAGTGAGTCTAATTTTGAAAGGCCAACTAATAGAAAACCCAAATTTAGAGATATGGATAAAGAGGAAGGAGAGTAGTATCATAATGAAGATTATGAAGAAGGTTTAGAAAGTTCAAAATTTGGTATTAGTAGATAGAGCAAACATATAAGCAAATTTAGTAAGAGTTAAGTAGGTAAGAGCTCTAAAAAAGGATCTTCATCTCAATAAAAAATAAAGTCTAAAAGGAGAAGTAACAGCAGCAGTAAGAATGTTACAACCAAATCTCAGAAGGCACGTTCAAAATTTGATAATTTTTCAGTTAAAGATGATATAGATAATGATGAAGAAGAAGGAGAAGAAGAAGTAGCTCCAAAATCTCGTTAAACAATTCAAGATTAAAAGAAGTAGCATAACATAGAAGAAGGTAATGAAGAAGGAGAAGAAGGAATTCACTATGAAAATGAGGAAGATGAAGAAGGAGAAGAATCTGAGAAAAGTAGTGGTAAGAATTAAAAAAGAAGACACTCATAAAAACGTAACTCAGATTCTTCAAATTCATCTTCTAGTTCATATGATTATAAACGCAGAGGAGGGTTCGAACAAGTAGATAACTATTACCACCCCATGAATTCTTAATTCAAATTTTAAAAAGTTAACAATAAGTACTTTAAGATGGGTAAAAATAGAAGAGGTAAATACACTTTAAATTAATTTTAAAATATTTATAATTTCTTTGAATGATAGGAGTCGATACTGTTTCTTTATCTGGAGTAACTAGCCTGCCTATTAATAGCGATGTGAGAATTAATAAATATAGAAAGAAGAGTAATGGGTTTAGTGATGCAGCTCCTACTACAATAAATGAAGCAATTTAATTGGAAGTAGAGTAATAAATAGCATAGAAATAACTTTCTAATTTAGCTAACATGAGTTAAAGCAATAAAAGTCGAAGCAGATCATCAAGGGGTAGATCATCTACAAGAAAAAAAACTAGTAAAGAATAAGGGAGTGGCTATAAGTAATAAGCTAGACGCCACAGTGGAGCAAGGAATAGAAAAGGGAAATTTACTTCATCAAGTGGGAGTCGCTCTAATTCTTCATCATCTTCATCCTCTTCCTCATCTCATTCATCTTCATCTTCTTCAAGCTCTTCTTCTACTCATAAATCATAAAAATTTGCTACTAAAGAAATTAAGCAAGCAACTGTAAAAAAGGTAAGCAAATTTTCATCTGCAATTCCAGAAAATATTTAGGATGTATCTGAATCTTCAAACAAAGATTAGCTGAGAATTAAATCATAGAGTTAAGAAACAAAAATGAAATCTGAAGCTGCTTCAAAAAGTTTTAACTTATCTAAAAAGTAAGCTGAAGAAGTAGCCATTAAGCACCCACCAAAAAAAACAAGTCTTTTTAGCACTAAAGAAGAAATAGAAATGGATAGTAAACAAGAAATATAAGCAAAATAAGAAAGAAAGATTTCTTCAAGCTTTTAAAAAGACTTGAAAGGTGAATAATAAAAGTCATAGGCAGATAAAAAGTAGAACTAATAATAAAAACAATCTGTTGAAGGTCAATCGAATACCTAATAACAATAATCTTCTTAATAAGGAGGAGAATAAATTATTAATAAAGATTTTATGTCTTTAATTAGAGATATTGAAAATAAGATTCTTAATGATGGAAACATTCCTAAAGAAGAATTGCTTAACAAATTAAAATCTCTTTGGTTGCAACTTGCTTCTAGTTAAGCCCCAATACAACCATAGCAACCATAAACTTAACCTGCTTAGTCTTCTAGTAAACAACCTGATAACATAAATTAATAAAAATAAGAGCCAAGCAAAAGCTAGTAATAGTAATAACAGACTAAGTAATCTCATTTCTCAGAAGACAATGAAGTTATTTAAGAATAAAAACATTTACATTAAGATAATTAGCAAAATCAAAATTAAAAGAGTCATGCAGGAATATAGAAAGCTGAAGCTAGTGTAACAAAAGGTGAAGATGATTTAAAGAAAGAAGAGGGAGAAGAAGGAGAAGATGAGGATGAGGGAGAACTTGATGAAAGCTCTTTAGTTAGATCTTAAGATTATAAATCAAGTAAAAATGATAGGATGAAAGCTAACAAAGAAAAGAATCATAGTAATCCTAGATAAGAAAAGAGTGATAGAAAGAAAAATAGAAACTCTAAATCAAGAAGCAAAGAAAAGAAAAAACCTAAAGTAGGAATAAAAAAATAAATGGTTTCACACCATAGTGGATAAAGACATTTAGTTTCTTCAGGATTAAATATTGGCTAGCCTAACATCCAAGGTGGTTTAAGTATGGTAAACCAAAGAATGCAAAGAGGAATTATTGCTACTAGACCTAATTATCATATTTAATCTTCATCTGGATCTTCATCTTAGTCAGACTCTGAACCATAGCAACATTAATCTAGCAATTTCTGTTCAAGTTCAAGTAGTAGATCATAATTAAGATATTATTAGAGTGAAGTAGATGATGATGAAGATAGTTCACAATCTTCTGCTAGCAAGCAAAATTTATAGTTAAAAAAGCATGGAGCTGCTTCTTCAAATACTAATACAGGTGGAATAGATTACCAACATTTTCACTAACTTATCAAAGGACGCAAAAGAGAAGCTGGATAAAGAATCAGCAAATTCACAGAGAGGAAAAACAAATTCAAAAATGATGATTAAAATATTTAAGATGAAAGTAAAGAAGTTAGTCTTAGCAGCGAACGTATTTCTGTCGGAAATGTTTTAATTAATAACTAAGTAACAAATATAGGTTAGTAATCTCCTACTTAGTCAATTAAATCATAATCTAATGATAACATTAGTAATACTCTTAATAACAATACCATAGCTTCTAAAACATCTACAAATGAATCTGGTTAGATAGTTTCTGATTCAGTTACTACTTTAACTAAATAAACTGAAAAATTTTCTGTAAGTTAAGAAAAATAACAGCAAACTCACCATCAAAGTTCTAAATTTACTTCTATTCCTCCATAGGAAGAGAAAGGAGTTAAGTAGTCAACAGTTTCTAACACACTATAACAATAAAATTCAGTTGCATAACAATAACAAACAAATAATAACTAAATCCTTGCTTCTATGAAAGTTGATCCTCTTTTGAACACAATATAATAACTTAAATAAAAATCTTCACTCAAAAAAGAAGCAAGTAATGTGTAAAATGTTCCTAAACCAAAAATAGACTCTGATAAAGAAGCAGGAGAAGAAGACGATGAAGAGGAGGAAGGAGCTGCAAAACTTGATGAAGGTGAGGCTAAAAGTGAATCAGAAGAAGGTGGTATTGACGAAGAGGGAGAAAGTGATGCTGAAGAAAATGAAAGTGAAGAGGAAGAAGGCGGTATTCCATCAAGCAAGGATAAGAAAAAGAAGAAAAAAAGAGATTCATCAAGTAGTAGCAGATCTAGTTTTAGTCATAAAAAAAAGAAAACTAATAAAACCTCTAAAAATCAAGCATCAAAAACTAAAAAAAGTAAAACTCACAGAGATGATTCAAGTGATTCCGACTCTTCTTCTGGATTTTATCATTCAAATGTCCATCATAGCAGTAGAGGATCAGGCTCATAGTCTTTCTTTTCTTCAGAATAATATAACTTTGTTTAAGGAAATCGTTTCAGAAATAAAAATAGTCCTCCAACATAAAGATTTAGTGGAAGACATGGTGCTTCATCTTCCAACATACCTCCTCCAACTACAAGATATTCTAATAATAAATTTTCTTTTACAGGATAATAATAAAATATGTCTTCTAATACATCTAATATAAATATTCCTTCTAAGGGCTTTAGTAATTTTTCAAGTCAACCCTCAAACACACCTTAAAGTGGGAATGTAGCTATGGTTTCTTCACTCTAATCTGTATAAAGTTCTAGAGGCAGAATGACTCACTGGAGTAGAGCAAATACAGGAGATTCTCCAACATCTTCTAAAATTACCCATAACATAGAAACATCAAGAAAGAGGTCAAGGAGTCATAAAAAGCATATAAAAAGCAGATCTAAATCCCATTCAAGTAAAAAATGAGAGTTTAAAATAAATTGGTTTGCTATTTGAAAGTAGACTAGCTATAATCTTACAATAAATTAATAAAATCGAGTAGAATAATCGTCTATGAATGAGATGTGTTAAAAAGTAGCTTGAAAGGTTAATAATATTTAAATAAAATTAATAAAAATAAACAAAACTAATAAACCAAACTATTACTTAAATAAATAAAAATGTCATGTAATCTTTGAAAAAACAAAAAAGATTAAAATTGACTTAATAAACTATGTAGTTAATAGACACTCATCGAGTAAATCATATATAAAATTATAGTTGATTGATTGGTACTATCATTCTATCAAATTATTGCTCATTCATTAATTCTATTTGTTTACACTTATAAATTTTTCTTATCTTTTCAATTCTAATACATTTTTAAATTGAGAATTTGTCAATTCATTTGTTATAAATTAATTAATCAAATAATAAATAAATTAATCAATTAATTAATTAACTAACTAACTTACTCCATTACATTTTTATATTTTACAATTCTATTTTGTAATTAGTTATTTAATAAATTCTTTAATATTTTCATTAAACTTTTTATCAATAAAAATCTTCTCTTCACAAAAATTTTAAAATAATTGAATTTAAATTCACTTTTAGTGCATAAAAAATTTTTTTTGGGATTAAACCTAAACAATAAAATTGAAGTAAATTTTTTAAAATCATGTCCAAAGTTTTTTAAAAAGAATACTAAAAATAATTTTTTATTTCTGTAACTCCATTAAATATTATTTTAAATATTTCCTTTTTCATAAAGAATTTCTAAATTTACTATTTATCAATAAAAATAAAGTAAAGTGTATGATATAAAATATAATAAAGAGTATTTTTATAGAAATTTTAATTAATTTTATATTGAATTAATTATAAATAAATACATTTTTTAATGAAATTTTTTACAAATTTATTTTTTGATTTGGATTATTAAATATATCTATTAATTAAAATATCAATATTTTATTAATGATCTCTCTTGAGATAAGGAAGTTCTTTGAGGAAAGAAATCAGTTATTTCTTTGGTGATTGACTCTTTTACATATTTTTCAATACCATCACATTCATCTAAAGGTTTACATTTTATGTAGATGATGTAATTTAAGTAATTATTTAGGTTATGTTCATATTTAGTATGCTGCTCCCAATCTAAAGTCTTAGCTTCTAAATCCTCCACTGTTAGACTGCATATGAAGCATTTACGTTTGATGTTTTTCTCATACTTTCTCTAAAAATTTCTAAATTAAGCATAAGAATCTACAATCTAGCCTAGCATCAAATCCATAAAAAGGAAATTTATAACAATCCAAAAGCTAACATCATAAAAGAATCTATCCCAATAGATATTTGAAGCTTTTGTTTATTTTTAGAAAATAATTTAAAATAACTAAAAAAAATAAATTATTTATAATAATTATTTACTAACACCAGGAATAGTTAAAGCTTTATTGATACCTTAAGGATTTAAGATACCTTCAAGTAAACTGGTACTAAAGAAAAAATAAAAATCAAAAGTGGAAGAATCAGGATTGACAGAACCAAAACTTTCAGACTTAATTAAAGAAATAATATTATAGAATTAATTTAGTGATTAAAATAATTTTACATCAGAGAAGTTGTTAGAAAAGACTACAGCTCCTATTAGAGAGTAGATAAATATAATCAAAAAGCATAGGAAAGTAGTTTTGATAAGTTTATTTAAATTTAATTTGGTTATTTTTACAACCTAAGTTAGATCTTCACTTAATTTAACGATGTCAATAAGAAGAACAGAATAAATAACAATTTAATCTAATGCTACAAAAGTTAATATGAGATAGATTAAATAGTATATGAAATCAAAGTCAAAAGCAAAAGAAACTAATTTATGTCTTAAAATAGTTGATATAAAATTATTTCGATAGTTTTATTTCAATTCTATATATTTTTGATAAGTGACTACTGGATATCTTTCTATAGTTACTATAATTATATTCAAAACTGTTAGGATAATATGAATCAACTTTAATACACCAAATATCTTTTTTATTCAATATAAATATTAATATTTTAAAGAATTTTTATTAAATGAAAAAATAAATTTTTATGATAAAATAAAAAAATAAATCATTCATTACTATGTTTTAGGAAGTGCTCAGAGAAGTACTTCCATCTGGATTTATTTACATTTTAAATAGAAAAATTAAATTTATTGCCACTATTAGTAAAAAGATAAAGATATTCAAAGAATTTCTATATTCAACAGCTTAGATTATTAAGGAGTATTTAGATAGATTTTAGCAAAATCTCATTTCATGTTAAAAGTATTCACTATATCTAATTAGCAATTTTAAGCGATTCTAATTTTAGAATAAATTAATTTAATTAGTCATAAATTTTTTAATTAGGAAAATATTCAACTTTTTTTATTTAGCAAAATTATTTAAGATTAAGATAAATAATACACTTCATTCAGAAATATATTAAAAACCAATATTTTTGAATTTTAAATATTAGAAGAGTTTAATAATAGCAATAATTAAACTCAATTTAATCTAATAGTTAGTTTCAGTTTGTTGAAAAAATCACTGAGTTTTATCTAAAATCTTAATTTGAAAAATGGTAAAATTAAATAACATTAAAATGAGTGACGAAAACAAAAAAATAAAAAAATGGTTTACTTTATCAGAGTAATTTACAGCCTTTTAGATAAGGTTTTTTCTGATGTTATGAGTTAAGTATGAAGAGAGTAAAGGAATTCTAAAGAAGAGCTTTGAAATTTATTTTTCTTAAACAATCTCAACACTGCCTACGAATTGTAAATAGAAGCTCAAACTTTCAATCAAATATAATCTTTCTTTCTTATAATAATTTATTTTGTGATGAACTTCTCTTTAAACTCCAATATCATTTACTACTTAGTCTTAATAGAAATTTTCAATTTCATCTTGTCTGCTCTTTATTTTTAATAAAAAATTATTTAATAGTTTTTAATTTTATATTTTTTATTTACTGATTAGTCATCCTTGATTTCGTTATATATAATGTTATGCAAAGTTGTAGATTTTCTTGTTTATATTTTCTTTCCTGTCTTTTAATGTTTATAAAGCTTCTTTTAAGCTAAAGAATGAGACAATTTATCAGAATTTGTTTAATTAAAATTCATGTTTTGTATAGAAGCTTCAGTGCTCAATCCAGAATGTAGTTTAGTCTCTTGTATATCTTTATTGAATTTTTACTTTCATATTTTCTAATTTAAAAAATATTATTACCAAAAAAGTCTTCCTTTTTCTTCATTTCTAATAAAATTGAAAGAAGATTAGAGTTCTCTTCTTACATTCTCATTTTCATGTTTAAGTCTTCTTCATTGACTTTGTCGAGAATAAGCTCAATTACAATTACAATGTTAAATGCCAGCTTTTTTTCAAAAAATGTTATTTTTTAATGATTAGAATATTAATTAAATGATTTTTAATGATTAAGAAAATTTAAAAATAATTACTCTCATGACTAATTAATCATGGTAGGTTATGCATTTTTTATAACAAACACTTGTACTGCAAGTGATAGAATTTTGATGAGTGCACATTTATTCTTATTAAATTATTTCCAATCTATTTTTTATTTTGTAGTGATAAACGAAGTTTAATAGTTTGATTAGTTTTTCAATATTCATTATGGTTATAAGACCTAGTAAAGATTTTTAATTATTTGAGCAGACAATGATAGTTAGAAGTAAGTCTATACAGTTAGAAACTGTTTGTAGTATTCTGACATCTTTTAGATTTTCACTTTATAGATCTAAATCTGATTCCGTTATTATAGCATTCAATTAAACTAAAAAATGGGTGTTACTTAGAAGCAATTCTTTATTTTTTGGGGAAGTACCATTACAAAGATTTTTTAAAGTAGATATGCATTGATTTATAACAAGATAATACTTTAAATTCTGTCCTTAGAATATGTTGCTATTTATTCCTTAATTACTTTAATCAAATGAATTAAAGTATGAGCACTTAAGTTAAGTAAAGTTTGTCATAAAATAAAGAATCTCATTAAGAATGTTTAGAGGTACATAGGACTAACTTGATATTATGTTCTTAATTTTAATTTAATAAAATTTTTAATAAAAAATACATGTTAAATAAGAATTATTTTACCTAAGTTCTAAAGAAATTTTAGAATTCTTCATTGCAAAGTTCACATGAATTTTAAATAACCTTGAGAACGTGAAGAACTATTTCTTCCTAGTTTTAAACATCTTTTTTCTTTTCTTAGAATAAAACATAGTGTTGAGCATCTTAATTTGAAAGATTTTCTATAGCTTGTAAGTAATTTGAGAAACTTTACTTCATAAAGCTCAAGAAATTTCTAGTTATTTTGATATTATTAGGCTTCTTCAAAATTGCAAGTATTTACGCATGAGAATTTTTCAAATTTAGATGATAAAGTCCATTGATAATTTCCATACAGCTCAAAAGAATAGAAATATTTTATTCTCTTTTATTCAGGTATTGTTTAACATAATAAGAAAATCTATTACTGAAGTTATCCATATTATTGAATGTATCTTGTTACTATTGGTACATATTTGATACAGAAGATTATTGCTAAAACATGCTTTAGAAAGAGTTTTTATTTTAATTTGCAGCTTGCTGCTGTTCGATGATGTGAATATCTGATATTGTTTGCAATATTTAATAATAAAGTTTCTAATTCCAAATCAAATTTTAAGATATTTTTAAGAAAACTTGTGGGTTTATTTAATTTTTTTACTCTTTATTTTATTTGAATTAAAGACCTATTTATTCTTTTTAATTAAATTTATAATTATTTTATCAATCAAAATCTCATAATTAATAATTTTACCTAAAGCATTCACAAAAGTTGTTGTTGCTGTCTATTTTTAATAACTTTGTAAATATTGAATACTTTTACTCTATTAAACACCTAAATCTTTAATAAATTGTTAAAGAATGCTAAAATAGTGAGGATCTCTCTTCTTGAGGATATTTACAAATTACTCAAAATATAGCTTTATCTTCCTTCTTTAATCAGTATCACTGCTCTATAAAATTTCATTCATAATTTTTTAAGCAAAAAGTTTAAATGGCTTCTTTTTGCAATTCTCATTTGTAACTTTTTCAAACAAACTAGTGTACTTTTTGAGAGATTAAAGTTATTAAAAGCTTTTTTCATTCTCTGTCAATTAAATAAGCTCATTTTTCTATTTTTACAACTATTAAACAAAAGTTATCAATAATATTATGCTTTAATTTTTTTATTTTACCTTCACATAAACACTCTTGTTCTTTTCAACATATCTGCTGAATTTCTTCAAAAATACTTGTTTATCCATTTTTTAAGCTTAATGATTACTTTTAGATCCTTATTATAGCCCAATATTTGCTTAAAGTCCTTCCTTTTAAGTACCTATTTACAAAACTTTATCCTTAACTTCTTAAAAAGGATAAATATTTATAAATGCATTGAAAAAGTAGTAAATATCGTCATAATCAACATATGTTTAATCATTAATTCCAAATATCCCTACAGATTTCATCAAATTCACAAACTTTGTGATGAACTCTTGCTCATTAATTAAGAATGGATTAGGTTATGTTTGAATTTCGTTTTCTATTTAATTTATAAATCTTAATTCTTCCTTCAAAAATTCTTCATTTTAATCTAGTGGATTATACTTCGAATCAAAAATCCTTTTGTTTAATTATAGATTATGCTTATTATTTCAGCTAAATTAATCAAAAAAATAATATTTTATTTTTGAGTTTGAGCTATTTTAAATTCTAAATTAAAAAATTCTTATTTAAAACCGCCAACCTCACACCTGAAAAAAAAGTAATTTAAAATATATTTATTAGGCAAACTACTTTCAATGTTTTTAAATGCTTTTAAAGCTAAAATAAATCATAAAATACACCATTTTCTCAAAATTTTTGGAGTAAAAATTTATATAAGATGGGTTTTTTAAAAAGTTTTTAAATTTTAACAATAAGAAGTAAATAAATAAGTTACTCATAGACTTAATGGATGGTGATGTATTTTAAAAGGATCAAATTTCTTAGCTTTTCAAGGAACAAGAAGTAAGTGATGATAGAATTTTTTAATTCTTCTTTAGAGGTTTTGTTTTTAGGATTAACTGCACTTATATTTTAAGAAACTGATTTTTCCTGATTGAGGTTAATTGCTTCTTTTGGTGCATCTTTAATTTGTTATTCAAGCATCTAATATTTTTCAAATAGATTTTTCTATTTTTCAATTTATTCATTAATTTGAACCAATTTTGCTTATCCAAAGCTCTTGACATAAGTATCTAAATCCTCTGCTCTTGTTTCTTTTAACTTTTTTTCTAAACTGATGCTTGGAAGATTTTAGCTCTAATGCTTGAAATTACTCATATTGGTTCTATTTTTTTTTGTTGAGCATTATATGATACACTCAGAAAACATATACGTTAACTCAGTTAGATCTATCTAAAATTTATTTTATATTTTCTTCAAAATGAACCTGATGTTTTCACACATAATTTTAATCTAAATTATTATTTATTATCATTAAGATATTAATTTTAATTGGAATATAAATTTTTGTTTACAGAAAGAAGATGATCAGTGAGGTTTTCTTCTTCAGTGCTACCTCTTTTACTTTCTTAGGAAGTTTCAAATGCTAACCATTTTCTTTTATTTATCTCTTTATAAATATCTAATAAGATTTACAAAAGACCATCTTTAGAAAAATTCCAATTGCTTCCTGAATAAAGATAATCCCAGTATTCCTTTTAGGAAGCTATTAAATCTATATTTGCATCCTTTATTTAAGATTTCATTAATTAATTACTTTTTTAAATCAAATTACATCTTTATTATTGCTTGATTTTCTAATGAGAACTTATTTCTGCTCGCTTTGGACTAATTTCTCTTCTATCAAATCTTTGATGAAATCTCTTAGCTTTTATTGGAGTTTAACTCCATTTTCTTTGTTGTCTTAGTAAATAAATTTATCATTTAGATCGACTAATCCCTCTATATATCTAGAGAATTAAGAAAGATCTTTAAGGACGACATTGAGGAGTAGCTCATTCATTTCAACAAGAGCAAATCCATTATTTTAATCTTCGTATTATTGGATATAACTTTTTTTTTATAAATAAAATTTAGACTTTTGATTATTATTATTATTAAGTTAATATACATCTAAAATAGCACTTTAAACACTTCTTTTTTTATTATGTAAGGACTCTACGGGCTTAAAAGAAGTGATTTCAAGTCTTCATAAACTATAATTCTTTAGCACTGAATAATTCCAAGCTAATTGTTTTCTGAAAGAGCACTCATCAGTTTCATGATGCTTTTGTATAAGTAAATATCTTGTTTAATTTTTTAGGCCTCTTTAAAGTGCTTTTAGAAATCGCTTGGAGTTTTATGTTGTTCCAGGAAAGGTTAAATGATATTTAACTATTTTAAAATAATTTATTAATAAAATAATTAATTTCGTTAATTTCATTACTTGCAATATTAAATTTAGTATTTTTTATTGATTCTCTGGGATTAAAGTTCCTTCTCTTTTAATTTTTTTCTAAAATTAAACAGTATCTTAAATACATTAAAATTTAGGAGTGTCTATCTTTTTTAGGAAAGCTAATAGCATTTCAAAAATATGAGTCTATCCTACTTTTGAAATACTTGGCGAAGTTAACTTTTAGAATATTGCTTATAGGTATGGCTTGAACTCTAATTCACTTTGGCATACAGATTGAAGAGTTAAACCTATTAGCTTCTAAGAATTAACATTATAATTTATAAGATTTAACAAATCATCAAATCTTGATAATATTTCTTTCTTATTAATATCATTATCCTGACAAAATATTATCAAAAAGCTTATTACGCACTCAAACATGTTATGGTAAACTTTCTCATCAGAAGGTAACTTTTAAATAAAGCTTAAATTTACAAAAAATTTAACAAATTTAAATAAAATTACATTTAAAAGATTTGCAATAGATTTATGCACTCTAACATTCCTTAAAATATTTTACATTTTGTTCAGTAGAATAGCATTCGAGCTCTTTCTTTTATTTTTAAATTCTCCTACAATTTTATCAACCAAGTTATTTATTTGCAAGATATTTTCAGCTGATGAATTCTCATTCTTTAAAGCTTTTGCTTTATTAAATTCATCAAAAAGTAGATTGTTTACTTAGATTTCAAGTTTTATTGGAGAAACAATCTAATTTTCTGAGTGATTACTATCAAGCTATTTATAAAGGGATAGCTCATCTTCCCCATCTATTAACTCAACATGCTATATCTCTTCACAGAAGAATTTAGCATGATTCATTGCCATATTCATAGTCTCTGCAATATGATCATAAGCTAGACTGATGTTAGATTTTTCTAAAATTAATTAAAAAATTATGAATATAGTTTAGGTATATAAAAATTACCTTTGCTTAAAAGGAATATCAGCATCATGTTTTCAATTTTATTAGCAATTTATGTGTCATCATCTAGATTATCTTTCTTATCTCCTTCGTTTTTATCAGTAATAAACTAGCTGATCATATTACTATTGCTATTATTGATATTGCCATAATTTGCATTTAAACTATTACTATTATTTCTTCCATATGGATTAAGAGCTTAATCTTTTATTGATTATGAATTGACTTCATTTGGCTAAATAAAATTCAAGAAATCTACTCTGCGTTTTTTATTTTCTTTGACTGGAGCATTGTTTTACTTTTATACAATAGTAAAATCCTAAATAATTTACTAGAAATCTTCTCTTAGTTCTCTGAATTTCTTTCTACTTTTCTAACTTGTGTACTCTTGATAAAATTTCTTAAGTAATTAGTTAATCTAAAGATTTTATTTTATGTTTAAATAAAGTCTAATCAAATTAGAGACTTCTATAATAATAGCTTCTAATTCCTAATCTAAATCTCCATAGTATTAAATTTTGCTAAAGAATTTCTTAAGCCAATGTTCTTATTAGAAGAGACTTTTAAATTTACTGAAATTTATAAAAGCTTTTAAAATTTAAATAGCTTAATTAACTATTTAGTCTATTTTCTCAGTTGTAAATTACCCTAAATCCATCGCTATTCTTGTAACTTGCAAAACTACTAAAACAAATCTCAGCAAAATTTTAGCATTTTACTGTTTTTCTTACTGTTATTCCAAACCTAAAAATAATAATTATGTTTGTATTCATTAAAAAAAATTATTTTTTACTTAAATTATTGAATTGGTATATATTTAGTTATTATATCTCCAATTCAGGCATACCCCTTTCCCAAAACTCTTCTAAAATTGGTAAAATATTTGTATCGAAGTTCTGAGTGCTCTTAATTACATCACTTTAATCTGAAAGTTGTTTAAATATCTCCGCAGTTTTTCTTGATAAAAACCTCTTTTCAATATCTTTCCATATGTAACTAGTTTATAAGAAAATTTGATTGTTAAAATTTTAAGAAATTTATTTCTTACCTTCTATTTTATGATTTTTCTAGGGTCAGAAAAGGCTCATCATCTAGGAAGATAACTTCATAAATCTTAAAATAACTTGTTCTTATGCTGATATTGAGATCAGTTGATTTTAATGCATTAAAAATATGAGTTTCGTTAATACCTAAAGTATTTTTGATTTAAGTTAAAGATTTTTTATTTCTCCCATTGCATAAGTTTGCTAGCAAAGTCAACACTGATGAAACATAGTTTAAGTAAGGAGCTATACTTTTATTCTTTTCAGCATCTCTACTCATTTTTTCAAGTTAAAATGCCATTTTATCTCTTTTATTAATTTCTACTCCTATATTATTCAAAGAAGTGTTGCTGTTTAAAAACTCGTTCAAAGGTGTTTCATGATAAAATGAAATATATGTCCCATTTGTGAAATCTTGATGAAATTATATAATAGCTTTACTCTAACCCCCTTTTCCCTTTGAAAATAATTCTGTCGAACATTTATTTTAATAGCTTAAAAAAAGTTTTACTAATGAAATAATTTTTGAAAAGTAAATTTACATTTAAAGTGGTTTTTGTTATGGGTCTATTAGAGCTAATGATATAAAATCTATGTAAAAGGTTTAATCTAAAATATTTTGTTTGCTTTCATCTAAGGGTTCAAGTAATTTAACCCACTCTACTATTTCATCACCTTAAGCACTTTCACCTTTGAGATTGCATAAATTTTTAATAGCCTCTTTGAGTAATGATCCAACTTCATTAGGATAATAGCGCAGCTAGCCTGAAAACAAATCATCGTTTTCAAAAATATAAGAAGACCAATTAGAATTTTACTTTGAACCTAAATAGAGAATGTTAAATATTTTTACAGGTAAACCACACAAGTGTTTGCTCACAATAAATTAAGGTGATTTTTCATTTATTTTATATCCAACACTTCTATTCATTTTTATCAATTTAGATTTGTCTTTCTAACCCTACTAACTCCTGTTACCATGAGACATTACATCTATTAATTTTACAATAAGTATTAACAACTCTAGGACTTTTTGTTCTCTTAAAAACTATTATTTCATCTAAAATATTTCAAGTGAATCTACTGATTCCTTCATAAGAAATATTTCTAACTCATTCAAAGCTCTTAAAACATACTATTATTCAGATTCTAGTTTCTTTTGCTAATGAACTGCCTCTTAATAAGAATAGATAGTTTCTTCATTTCCCTTTTTATTTAAAAATACATTTTTAATAAATACAAATTAGTAATTTTAAAAATAATTTTCTTACTTTTAACTTATCTGTGATAGCAAAGCTTTACAAAAAGTAATGAAATTAAAGCAATGTGTTATATATTTATAAGCTTTATTCCAGAAAATCTACAACCTTTTTATCAGTAGTTGTAAAGGCATGCAAATATGGTAAGCTGACTCCAGAAATTTTAGGTTGCAAGCTCAAACTAATTTTACCTTTCTCAGGGTTTGAAGCAACATGAATATATTTTCTCTCTTAATTATAAATTTTAAATGTATCTTGTAAATAGATTTTCTTTTTTTCATTATTTGTTTTATCTTTTTTAACATAGAAATAGCAATCCTAATCTTTTCCATTCCAAATTAAAGCAAATTTCCCTTGCATTCCTTTATCCCTTGAAAGAAAGAGCCTATTTAAATTTTTTTTTTTTGAATAAATAGAAATTCAAATTAGAAATTACCCAGTTGCTAAATTTTTTAATCTGAAACACTCTTCACTATATAAATCACCTATTATTTTAATAATCTTTGTTTTTAATTTTTTTCAATTTCAATCAATTTACCTCCTGTAAAATGATCTTTCCTTTGAATTTCCCAAAATGAGTAAGATGAGTTTGTATTTTCAGAATCATAAATAGCTTCAAAATTTTCAGGAGAAGAAACTTTATTTTAATCCAAAAATCTCAAAGTGAAAAGTTAATCACTAAGACCAGAATAGACTTCATCATGACTGTGCTGAATTCTACAATTTTTTGTTTAAATAAATCTTGAAAGCTTTTTTTCTGAAACACTCAAAAAAGCTCCTGAATCAAGATGTTATATTTTAATTATATCTCCTGTTTTGAAAGCAATACCCTCTTCTGCCTAATCAATAGATTATTCTAAAGACTCTCTGCTAATATAGCATTTAACCTGAAAATAATTTTGTAATTTATCTAAAAAATTATTTTTAAAAATATACTTTAAATTTAGTTTATTCTTCACTAGCATTAATATGTATTCTATTTTATTCACTGCCTCTAAATGGACTGGGCTATATTGAGACATTATTTTATAAAAACCCTATATTACCTTATTGTGTATCCTTTTTTATTTTCAATAATAATATCTTAAATTTTCTTAATCACAGAAAAATCATAATGATTTTTAATTTATAATTTTTAAAAGATAAAAAGTTACTTTAGTCATTTTATTTGCAAGTGATACATTTAAGAAAAATTAACTATTTTTTATTTCCTGTATATTTATTACATCAGAATCAAATATTTTATCTCCAACTCTACGACTGTAGTCGTTAGGAAGCATTCTGAATATAGAGTATTAATTAGGAAATTTCTCTAAAGTACATTAAATGCATCCGTTTTTTTTAGCAGGTTTCTAAGGATTGAAAGTTAAAAACATTTTAGAGTATTAATGATAAAGCATAACTTATTTTCCATATACAAGAAGATCCCCATCATCTTCTTTGGAATGATTTTTATCATTTAATTATTATTCAAAAATTTAAAGCTTTTTGTTTCTTTAAAAGCTATCTTCATCTTTATCATTTAAGTCTAGTGATAATAAACTCTAGCCTTTCTTTTATACTGAACTATAATTATTATGTTTTTTTATTTCTAGAACTTATCTCGGGTTTAAAATTTAAAAAAGGCATCTTCTAAAATTAGCAACTGGATTGTCAAGTGATTCGACTTATTCACTAATACACTCAAGCTAATTTCTTGTATTTGTTATAACTAAAAAGCTTTTTAATTCTTACCTATCTGCCTATTTTGATAAAAAAAATAAATTAGTAAGCATTTTTACCAAGTAAACTTAAATTAGGGAATTGTGAAAGAAATGAATTGAATCTATTTAATAAAGAATATTTAAGCTCAAATATATTAGCTTGAAAACAATTTTAATTTTTAATGAAAACCATAAGAAAATAAGACATTAAAATTGAATTAAAGGGTTCTCTCATAAGAGTATATAATTAGCTGATATTTTAGGAATCATTTAAAAAAAAGTTTTTCTCTTATTGATTCAAATAATTTAGATTGAGTTTCACAATAGGATATCTAAAAATTTAATTTAATCAGCTAATAGGTCTTATTGTAAATTATTTTATAATTGGTATTTATTTTATGGATTACTATTGAGCTTTAGATTTGAAGAAATTTCATATTTAAGCTGTAGTTTAAGAGTAACTTGTGGCTTGAAAACAATTTTAATTCATTAATTACTCAATATTACCAAAAATATCATCTATTTTATTTACTCGGCATCTTACTTTAAAATTATTTGATAAATCATTTTCATTATAAAAATTATTTTCTTTTAATATAAATAATTTAAATTCCTTTTAATAATCGAATATATAAAAAGTTTTATAATCCAATTCAATAAGCTAATAAGTCTTCTTGTAAATTATGTTTAATATTTATTTATTTTGAAGTGTATTGATGAATATTAAACATTAGAATTGTAAATTACCTCTTTCTTACTTTCATGCTTAAATTTCAAATAGACTATATCATTAAATTGTAATGTTTTGAAAGCCTTTTCAGTATAGTTGTCCATTCCATCTTAATAATTAAAACTACTGAAATAAAGGTTTGGAGATTATGATTAAGCGCTTTCTAAATTGAGCTAACGAAATTTTGATAAACCTTTGCTATTAATTTTTTAATTATCTACAGCTTATATTATTTCTTATGGTTCATCAATAATTTAATCCATCATATCAGATTACTACTCATTTATGTAACTCTATATCAGTTAAGGCTAAATGTTAGCTAATTTACTGGTTTTGTATGAAAACTAAGATTAAATATTTTAAGGAGACTTAGTTTCTGTATTTCCTAACCCTCTTGGAGTTTTTATTTGATCAGATATGTTTTTGCTGTCATTATAAACTTCTTCCTTAATTGTGGATTAAATTTTTTAAGTTTAAATTTCACTTTCTTCTTGTTATTTTTCTTCATATTAATCCTATCCGCTAAATAGAGATTTAACATAATATCGCTTAAGTAATTTATCAAGCTGCTTAAATCCACTTTCGATTTAAGTTCTATACATCCAGCCTATATTCAAACTAGTTTCGCTCATCTTTTTTGCTTAAATATAGTAAAATAAACTTCCTTGATCTTATTGAAGTAATTTAAATTTTTTAGAGGCTATTCAATCTATTTCCTACTTATCAATTGGTAGGATAATGTAATTAATATATTGTTTAGAGTTTAATAGAGAATCTATATTAATTAATTCATTTATTTTTTGAAAATATCTAATTTTAAAATTGATTAACAAATAGTTATAATACGCAAACATCAACATTAAATCTTAATAATCAAATTTGATTAAATTAACTTTACTTACTCTATTTCAAAATAATCACATTTACCTACATAAAATGTAACTTCTAATTTAGGAAGCCATTTTAGTCCTAAATAAGTATTATTATTAAAATATTATTTTTTATTTGCTTTAGACTTTCTTCTCTGATAAAAATAATTATAATAAGAGATGATCTTAGAAATTTGACAAAAAATATTTTTAAAGAACCCCAAATTTTAAGAAATAAGGTGATATCATTGAATATTTTATATTTTTTGATGCACAACCAAAATAAAAATGAAGATAAAATATTTTGAATTGAAAATTAATCATAAAAAAATATAAATTAGACAAGCTTTTGAGTCTATCATTTCAAATAAGAAACAAATTAAATCAAAAAATAATTTCTTGATGAAGAAAGCTAAATATGTTTGATCCATTTTTTTTAAAACTTTAAATAATTATGAAAAATAGGGGTAAATATCCAATTTTTAATTCAGAACTTTCAATTAAAAATATTTTTTCAATAATAAAAATTATTTTTCTTATTTGTATCAATAAATATATTAATATTTTACTAATTACACAATTAAATTATAATTTATTGTAATAATATGAATCCTTACTTTCAAACAAAACTAAAAATAAAAAATTTTGTATTTATTTTTTTGTACTAATAATAGTAACTAATAATCTCTAAAATAAAATTTAACAACATAAAATTAATTATTGCTGTTTGTTTTAAAATTGCTTAATTATTATTCTTAAAAGCAAAAAGTAATAAAAATTATTTAAATTCATAATTGAAGAATTGCAAATCAAACTTTTTTTTTGTTTAGCCTTTCAAAAGTTAAAGTATTTCTTTGAGGGAAAAAATCTGTTATTTCTTTAGAAATACATTCTTTTACATATTTTTCTATACCATCGCATTCATCAAGAGATTTACTTTTAATATAGAGAATGTAATTCAGATAATTATTTAAATTGTGTTCATATTTTATATGATTATCCCAGTCTAAAGTTTTTGCTTCTAAATCTTCTACTGTAAGCCCACAAATAAAGCACTTGCGTTTTATATTTTTAGCATACTTTTTTTGTAAATTTCTGTATTCAGAATATGAATCTATAATTTATCCAAGCATTAAGTTCAAAAATAAAAAGTTTACAAGCAGCCAAAAGCTTATGTCATAAAAAAATCTTCCCCAATATTTACTACTTTCTATTATTAAAATAATTTATTTAAATTTAAAAACACAAACTTTATAAATGCTACATGTGCCAGGAATGACTAAAGCCTAACTGATACCCTATGGGTTCAAAAATCCCTCTAGAAGAGTAACAGCAAACAGATCATAAAACTCTATACTTGAATTGGTATCTACTTTTCCAACCACCGTACTCTGATTGATATTTAAAAATATGGAATAATTTTTTTGGAAAGAAAAGTTTACTTCTGTGAAATTCAAAGTAAAGGACTATGAGCCAATAAGAGAGTATATGAAAATGATTAAAAAGCAAAGTATAACAGTCTTAAATAATTTTCTAAAGTTAAGACTAAATATTAAAAGGATTTTACTTAGATCTACACTCTATTTTACAATATCTACAAGCAAAACCGAATAAATAATGATATTGCCGAAAGAACAAAATGTTAAAACTAAATAGATAAGATAATATATGAAATCAAAATCAAAAGCAAAAGCAGCCTGAGGATATTTCAAAATTTTTTACATAATTTAACTCCTAAACTTTTATTTCAATTCAATATAATATTAATAGGTTACTACTGGATATCTCTCAATGGTTACAATTAACATATTAAGAATTGTAAGAATCATATGAATAAGTCGAATTATATTGAAAACCTAATTTTAATTAATAAAGAAGCTTTTACTAAACTTGGAATTTTATAAAATTTAAGTAAAAAGATACTGAGGAATTAACAAAAATTTTTGAAAATTTTCTAATCCCAAAATTTGATTTGAAAATGAAATAAAACTATTTTTACGACTTAAGCTTGGCTATCGAGATCATGGCTAGTATCAGTAATAGTCAATTTAAATAAAAATATGAGATTTATTACTAAGACAAGTATGAAAAGTATGTTAATTAAATAGCTTTAATATTCCACAGCAAAAATTATGAGTTGATATTTAGACAGATTCTAACTAAATCTCATCTCTTATTAGAAGAAATTAGTATATCTGACTAATAATTTAAGGCGATTCTATTGATTATTTAACATATTTACAGATATCAATTTTTAAAAAAATAAATTACTTTATCTGACAAGTCAACAGCCTTATGAATGAGGTTTTTTCTTATGCTATGTGTTAAATATGAAGAAAGGAGAGGAATTCTAAAGAAGAGTTTAGAGATAGATTTTTCTTTGACAATCTCAACACTACCAACAAATTGCATGTAAAAACTTAAACTTTCTCTTAACAGTATTCTTTCTCTTTTTAATTAATTAAATTTGGTTGAAGCTCTGCTGTCTCTTTGAATACCCATATCTTCTGCTAATTTTTCTTACTGATAGGTATCAATTTCATCTTATTTACTCTAAATTATATAAAACCTTAAAAAAAAAATTCAATGATAATAAATTTACTGAATCATCTTCTTTGATTTCGTTGTAAAGAATATTATGTAATATCATGCTTTTTTTAGTACTAGAAAATTTTTTGTAAGTTCTGCTCTTAAAAATTTCGCTTTTCTTTGAATCATAAATCTTAGATTGTCTTGTGTCATTAGAGCGCTTCTTTTCAAGAGATTGTTTATTTTCAAGAGAGTTTTCTTCATAGGTTATTTTAACTTTATTATAAACATCTAAAAAAATTCCTAATTAAATTCATTCATTCCTTTTAGTTAAAATTTACCTGTAAAATCATCTTTCTTCTTCATTTCAATAAAAATGCTTAACAACATAGTGTTTTCTTCTTGCATTCTTAATTTTAAATTCATGTCATCTTCATTTATATTATCAAGGATAAGCTCTAAAGCTATAACGAAATTAAATGCCAGCTATATGATAAATTAAAATAAATGATTTTTTCTTTTAAAATTAAGGATTTAATATATGAATTAATTACTCTCATTATGAGGTGATCATGAAAAGTCAGAAAGTTTTTATAGCAAACACTGGCACTACAATTTAAAGTATCTTAATGTGTGCATTATTACTCTTATTATATTATGTAAAGTCTTGATTTAATATTGAGATGATAAATGAAGTTCAATAATTTGATTATGTTGTCCATATTCATTATTGATATCAATCTCATTAATGAGTCTTAATCCTCTGAACACACTATTATAGTCAGAAGTAAATCTACACAATTTGAAATAGTTTAAAGAGCTCTTAAATCGTTCAGATTTTCACTTTATAGGTCAATATTTGATTCAGTTATTATAGAATTAAGTTGTATTAGGAAATTTGAGTTATTTAATAATAGATCTTTATTTTTTGGTGATATACCATTACAAAGATTTTAAAGAGTAGCTACACACTAATTTATTAACATATAGTATCTAATATTTAATCTCTTAGGCGAAGAAGTACTCTATGATGATTATTTAGCTGAAAAAGAATAAAAGTATGAACTCTTTTACTTAGTAAAATTTGTAAAGAAGTAAAGGATTTCTCTTAAAATATTTAAATGAACATAAGACTAAGAAGATTCAATATTCTTTTATTTAATAAAAATGAGATTTAAAAAATGAATCTAATTTATCAAAATTTACTTAAATTCTAAAGAAGTTCTAAAACTCTTCATTGCAATGTTCACATGAATTTTCTATAACTTTGAGTATTTGTATAACTATTTCTTCTTACAATTAAAGGTCTTCTTTCTTTTCTTTATAAAATAACTGCTAGTTCAATTCATGATTATGAAATTGTTCAATAGTTTGTAGGTAATTAGAAAAACTATTTTTAATTAAACTTAGGAAATTTCTTGTTATTTTGATGTTTTTAGGCTTTTTTAATATTGAGAGTAATTAAGCATGAGAATGCTTAAGATTCAAGGAATATAGCCCATTTAGAATCTTCATACAATACAGCACTATTTTATTATTTTCCTTTTTTCTTGTTAGTAAAGCACTAACTTGCTAAAATAAGCTATTGTTCTAATTGCTTTCTTAAAAGCTCTGAGAATCTAATTAATTAGGCTGAATCCATTTTTAAGCACTAGAAATAGTTTGATTTTCAATAAAAATATCTGAAATGGTAAGTAAAATTTGATAGTAAAGCTTTTAATTCCAGATAAGATTTTAAGAAACTTTCAAATATTTGGAAGTGTGAAATAATTTTTTAATTTCTTTTGTCCTATTTATTGTCTGATTCCCAAAAAGTTCTAATTTTAAAATACCATAATAATTAATGACTTTATATTAATCAAATTTCAAAAATCAAAGCAAATTAAATTCTTTCAATTTTATCATTCAAAAAACATTACAAATTTAAATGATAACTAAAATTTCTTTCAGTTGATTTTATTTTTTTTCCAAGTTATTAAGTTATTTGGTTGAAAATATATCTTTAAAAACTCAAAATGTTTTTTTATAAGATAAAAATTTGATCATGAAGAATTTGGTATTTACAAAATTTTAGCAACTTTTCTGATAAAAATTAGTCATTGATAGGAATTTTTTTTAATTTTTTTTGAAAAAAATATGAAATTATTAAATAATTTTTTCTTATCCATTTATTCTTGGAATAATTTTAATTAAATTTGTTTGCTTTACTAATTTTTAATTCAACTCAATTTGTTTTAAATTTATTAAATTTGAATTAATGTTTTTTCAAATAAATTTTATTTAATCAACATTGAAACCATAAAATAGCTTGAATTCAGAAAGGGAGAAGTCTTTATTTTTTATTAAATTTTAAAGAAATAAAATGAATAAATCTAATTATGTTTACCCATCTGTTGTATTTGATATTGAATTAAGTTTTATGTCTTTGATTATGAAAAGGAGTTATTGAGACTTTGATTTTACTGGGCAGAAAGCTCTTCGATAAAGTTCATAAGGATTAAAAAGTATTAGTGATCTTTCTTTTTAAGTAAAGAGACTAATTATTGAAAGAAAACCTTAGTTTTTCTTCTTTGATCAGACTCGTTGCACACAATAATTTCATTCAAAATGTTATTTGCAAATGTTGAATAAGATATTTCTTGAACAGATTATATGCTAACTTATTTGAAATTATTTATAAAATACTTGAAAGATTGAGATTGCTTAAAGCTCTTTTCAAATGCTAAGAGAACAATTTATTCATTATTTTGATGAGAAGTACTGTAATTCTTTCTAATGTACTTGGTAAATTTATTTAAGAAATAAAGTTTCTCCATTTCTTTCTTTATAATAAAGCTTCCTTGCTAGTTAAGCTAAAGTTGTGTAGCTTCCCTTTAAGTGGAACTTCCTTTACCTTTTTACTAAGTAAAAATATTTTAACTATTTTTAGTTTATGGGTAAACAATAGCAAAGGCATCAAAAAAAAAATTTAAATCATCATAGTTTATAAAGTTTTGGTCTTTAATTCCATAAAGAGAGATATCTTTGAGTAATTTAATAAACTTATTTATAAACTCTTCTTTCTTAATTACTAAATCACTATATTTAGTTAACTCAATATCAGATTTTTTTCCTTCTTATACAGTCTATTATGCCCCAAACGCTCTATTTAATGGAAATATATTTTTTTTTAAAAAAGTAGGATTTCAAATGAAATTAATTAATTTACTAATATAATTATTTTAAAGTTAGAAACTTCCTTTCAATTAAGAATTTTAATTTGTCATAAAATAATATTAGTGTTAAGATGCTGTTTTTCTGTATTTAGATACTTTCCAAGTATCTCTATTTAATTATCTATTACGACAAAGGTATCTACCTTTAGCTGTGTCTTTCTTGTTTATAAACAAATTCTCTAAAAGGTTCTTTTGAAACTTAATCAAGTTTTTAAAGTCTCTCATAGAGTTTACTATGCTTTTGAAGCTATTCAACAATCTGTATCATCTTAACTTCTTCATAATTTTTAACATAACTCTCAAAATCTTCGGCTATAGTATCATTAAGCTTTTATTGCATTCCAGATATGCTTAACTAAACTTATTTTATATTCTTTAGGTTATTAAACTCTTTTTTAACTTAATTTTTAATAATGCATTCTGATAGCATAAAGATCAGCAGAGAAAGATCTATATCGAATTAGTTTTATATTTTTTTAAGAATGCATCTAATATTCTAACAAACCAGTTTAATCTAATTTCATTAATATAATTTAAATACAAATAATTCAAATTTTAATGTAAAATAATTTAAATACATTAAGCCAACATTTGCAATTATATATATATTTAATTAATCCATTCAAAATAAAATTATTTTTAATGATAAAATTAATTTAAATATTTTAAGCCAAAAAGTTTTTGAATTAATCTAAAATTTTTTATATATACTAAAATAAATTGTTAAAAATACTAGCAAGAGTTAGTCAGTTAAGACTTCTTAGTCTGTTGTTGGTACCTCGTCATCATATATTTCATAGTTAGTCCAACCTCTTTTGGAAATTTCTTAATAACAATCTAAGATTATTTACAAGAGTCCATCTTTAGTTAAATTCCAATTATGACCTGAATAAAGGTAATTCCAATACTCATGAGGAGAGTCAATAATTTCTAAATTATTTTCCTAATTAATTTTAGCTTAAATTTGATTTAAATTAAGAAAAATTACTTCTTTCTATTATACTACTTTAGGAGCAAATCCTAATTAATTTGGTTTATCCACATTTAATGTTTTATCCTCAAAAAATTCTTTCGTGTATTCTTTAATCTTAGCTTATAATACTTATTATGACTCTAATTAGCTTTAATTAATGTAAACTACTCCCTCAATATACTTTTAATTAATTAATATTATTATCGATAATTTAATTATTGTTTATTACTTTTGAAAATTAAATAAGGTCTTTTAAAATGACATGCTGTAATATCTCATTCATTTCTTAAATAGAAAAATTGTGGTTTGATTCTTCAGTTTGTTAAATATATCTTTATTTTATTTAAATTTAATTTATTATTATTAAAAACGAATAAATTTGCAAATTTACATTTATAAAAGTACTTTAAATGTTTCTTATTTAATGATGTATGGAGTTTAAGAACTTAAAAGGAACTATTTCATATCTTCATAAATCATTATCCTTTGGCATTAAATAATACTGAGTTAGTTATTCTCTGACAGTGTACTGAGTAGCTTCATTAAACTTTTGTACATTTAAATATCTTACTATAATTCTTGTTTTGTTTTATTTTTTTATTGGAAATCATTGAAGTGTTTATGTGATTCTATAAAAAGCTAAATTGAATTTATCTTTTTTTAAATTTATAATGATGTTGATATCAAAAAATAGTCAATTAATATTACCTGAAGTATTAAATTTAGAATTTTTTATTAATTTTCTGGTATTAATGCAGCTTAAGTGTAGATTTTTTTTTATAGTTTGATTGGATCTGAACTCGAAGAATGCTAAATACTAACTTACTTCTTCAGTACTGACAAAAGCATTTCAAAAATATGAGTTTGACCTGCTTTTGTAGTACTGGGAGAGTTTAGTTTCTAAAAGATAGATTATAAATATGGTTTAAATTTATGTTCTCTTTAACAAACAGATTTCAATATAATTCCAAGTAATATTTCAGCTCCAACTTCATAATTTATTAAATTTAGAAGATCATCAAACCTCTAAAGCAATTCTTTTTAGTTAAATTCATTATTTTTACTGAAATTTATTAAAAATCTGATCACACATTCCAAGGTGCTTTAATAAAATTGAGGAGTTAGCTTTTTTTCCAAAAAATATTGAGAAAAAATAACTTAAATAAAAATATAAATAAAAAACCATTTAATTCTTTTTTTAACTAAAAAATTTAAAAAAAAATATTGAGAAAAAATAACTTAAATAAAAATATAAATAAAAAACCATTTAATTCTTTTTTTAACTAAAAAATTTAAAATTCACTTTAATCTAAAAATTTTTAGATGGAAAAAAAAGAAAATAATTCTGTTGAAACAAACATTAATTGAATATTAAGCTAAAAACTTTTTTGGAAAAATAAAATATCGAAATTTTATTTTGTAAAATAGGTTAATTTATTTGATTATTTTATATAAATTTTGATTAGCTTAAATATTTTAAAAAAAAGAAAGATAGAATTAAAGTAACAAGTTTACTTTAAACTATTAATTTGTCAATTTTTTAAATTGAATTAAAAATAAAAATTGAAATAAAAGAATAAATTACAATTAGAAGTTTTGATATTGTTTTGTGGATTCTTAGGTTTCTGATGATATTCTAAAATTTTTAAAAGAGAATGTGGTTTTCATTCTCATGCATGATCTTAAACTCTTCATTAATCATTTGAATTTACTTATTGATTAACAATTAGGCTGTTTCGTTTTTTTGACCTTTGTTTTTGCTAGATTCCTCAAAAAGTAATGAATCAATCAAGTTTTCTAATTTAAAAACAGAAACAAGTTGAGATTCTGAACCTATTTCAAACATCCTATATAATTAATTTTCATCTTCTCCATAAAACAGCTCCACATTTTTAAGTTCTTTGAAGAATGTTTCAGCATGGTTAATAGCTTATTTTAAAGTCTCGGTCATATGGTCATATGCTTAACTAAAATGTTACTTCTCTAAATATATTTGCAAAAAATGATTAAAAAATATAAATATTTATTTTGTAAATACCTTTGCTTAACAAGAAAATGAGAATCATATTTTCTATTTCAGTAGCATTAAGACTTTCATCTTCTTAGTATAGGTCTTTTCTTTCAGAGAGAAATCTTTATTATAAACTTGCAATTTTTTTTTGTAAATTGTTATTATCACTTAATATGTTAAAACTTCCAAAATTTTCTCCATTTCCAGCACTATTACCATCTTATTTATTTAATGGTAAAATTGCATCATCTATTCTATTTAGAACAGCAGGCGCAGTGATATTTAATGCTTCTACTTTCTTCCTTTTTGTGTCTTTGGGTTGGTTAGCTTAGATATTTTTTAAATTTATTGTAAACTATAAGATAACCTATTAATAAAGTTCTTATAGCTCTTTCTATGATTTCTTTCCCTTCATAGAAGTGTATTCCTTATAAAATATTTGAAGCATTTCATTTATCTATAAATTTAATTTAATTCTTAAGTAAAGTCTAATTATGTTAGAGACTTCAATTATTATTTACTCAAGTTCTTAATCAAAGTCACCAAAAACAACTATTTTGTTTATAAATCTTTTGATCCAATGATCTTACTGGTACAAACTTTTTTAAACACTAAACCCAACAAAGGCACTTAAACTTTAAATAGCCTAATTTGTTATAAATTCTATTTTATCAGTTGTAAATTGACCTAAATCCATAGCAGTTCTAGTAACCTTCATTACAGTTATCAAGAACTATAATTAATATCTTCCCTTCTCTTCTCTCTCCTACTTTTATTCTTATTAAAAATTGCTTTCAAATTTATTTTTATAAATTATTTGATTTTACTTTGAGTCATATTTTAAAAATTTATTGCAAAACTATATTCAAAATCAGGCAATCCCCTTTCCCAAAAATCAAACAAAATTTGTAGAATTCTCTAATCAAATTGCTTATTTTGATTAAATCCTTCTTATTCTTGCTGTACTTACTTGAAAATTTCTGAAGTTTTAGAAATTGAGTTCTTCTTCTTATCAATCTATTCCCAAACATAACTATTGAAAAAATATTTTATTTCAAGCAAAAAATGTTAAAAAATACTTTCTATTTTCAGAACGTGCAAGTGGTAAGTAAGGTTCATCATCTAAAAATAAAACTTCAAAAAGCTATAAAAAGCTTGTTTTAATACTAATATGCATCTCATTTGATCTTAATGCATTAAAAATGTGATTCTCATTAATTCCCAGAGTATCTCTAATTATCATCATAGAATTCTTGTTCCTTCCTCTACACAAATTTGCCATTAAATTCAAAGCGGAAGAAATATATCTAATATAATTAGATAAATTTTTATCTTTATCAACAGAATCTCGACTCATTTTTTCTAAAGAAAAAGTTATTCTATCTCCTTTATTTCCTTCTATCCCTAAATCTTCCAAAGATTTATTATTAGCCTAAATATCTTCAGGTCTTTAGCTATGAAAAAATGAAACATTAACTCCATTAATATTGGAACTATCATGTAATTAAATTATTGGTCTTCCATCTTTCTTAGATAGTAGTTCACTACAGCATTTATTTTAGTAACTAATTTTATTTAAGTCAAAAAAATTTTTTTTAAATTCTACTTAATTTGATTTTATTTACGATATCAAAAAATATTTTACAAGTTCTCAAGTTGCAAAAATAATTGTAAAAATTGAATGAAAATAATTCTAAAAAATGTATTTTTACATTTAGATAGGACGCTATTAAGGATCCATCGTGGCTAAACATATGAACTCTACAAAGAAAATTTAATCTGAGATGTTAGATTTTGTATCATCTAGTGGTTCCAACAACCTAACCCATTCTGCAATTTCTTCTCCTTGAGTGTTTTCATTTTTGAAATTTTCAACATTTTTAACAGCTTCTTTGAGTAAAGCGCCTACCTCCTTTGGATAATAACGTAATTAACCAGAAAATAAATCATCATTATCAAATATATAGGAAGACCAGCTTGGATTTTACTTACATCCCAACAATAATATATTATATATTTTAACAGGAAGTTATTAAAGATGTTTATTAACTATAAAGAGAGGTGATTTATCACTAACATTCCTGATATTACGAATAAATTTAAACTTATCTTTTGATCCTTAAGTACTTTTACTACCATGAGACATAACATCAATAAGCCTTGCTATCAGTATAAGCAACTCTAGTACTTTTTATTCTTTCAAAATTTATTGCTTCATTTAGATTGTAAATTAACTATCAGATGAATCTTTCATCAAAAGATTCTCTAGTTCTGTAAGAGATTTCTAAACTTACTATTATTCCATTTCCAAAACTTTCTGCTAAATACTAGCTTCCTAATATGAAAATGAAATAACATCTTCATTTATCTTTTCATTAGTCTGCTTTTTAGATTTATCCAAAATGATACCAAAATTTTATAAGTAAAAATGAAACTGTAAGAGAATGTTATAAATTTGTAAAGACTATTCAATAAATTCAACTACTTATTTTTCTGTAGTAATAAATGCATGTAAATAAGGGATACTTACACCAGATATTTTTTTCTAAATACTGATTTCCAATTTTCCCTTCTCAATTAAGTTTGCAGCAATATATTTTCTCTCATAATTATAAATTTTAAATGTATCTTATTGATAAATCTTCTTCCTCTCATTAGTAGTTTTATCTTTCTTAATATAAAAATAGCAACTATCATCTTTTCCGTTGTAAGTTAAAGACAATTTTCCAATTCTTTATTAGTCTTAAGTTAAGAACAATCTTTTTAATTAAAATCAATAATAAGAAATAAATCAACAAAATCTTTAAAAAAGTTAGTGAAGCCAAAAATTAATATATTTTAATTGCTTTTTTATTATTCTTTTTTATTCAAAGCAAATGCAATTAAAAGAATTGAATATTTTTACTCAAAATAATTGACAAAATTAATGAATTTATTAATCAATTTGATAAACACTTCATTAGAATAAATTTAAATTAAAGAATTTATTTGATTATTAAAAAATATTATGAGCAAGTTATTTTAACTAACCTAAAAAAAAAAGTATTTTTGATTGACTTTTGATTTAGATTCAATTGTTGTTTTTCAAATAAAAGCTAAAAATATTTTACCCTGTAGCAAGGTTTTTTAATCTAAAGCATTCATCACTGAATAGTTCTCCTATATTTTTTTAATAAATTTATATTTTATTAGTTATTTGATTTTCTGAATTTTTTTTCATTAAATAAATCACCTCCTTTATAATGTTCAATTCTTTATATTTCCCAATGGCAGTAAGATGAATTAGGATTTTCTAGCTCATATAGCAATTGAAAATTATCAGGGGAATACATTTTATTTTATTCTAGTCCTCTAATTATTAGATTATCTCCATGGCCAGATTATTACTACTCTTCTTAGCTATTTTATACTTTACATGTTAAGCTGTATTTACTGAATATTTTTTCAGAAACACTGAGAAAAACACCTGAATCAAGATGCTTTATTTTAATAATATCTCCTGTTTTAAATGCAATTCCGTCATCAGGCAAATCATTATTTTATTCTATTTACTCACCTCCCAAATAACATTTAACCTATTAAAATTCATATTTTTAAAAAACTAATTCATCCATGAATGAATTAAATTAAAATTACTTTAAATTTAGAAGATTCTTCGCTTGCATAAATTTAAGAGACACTGCTCTAGATATTTTAATTTGACAAAATAGATTCCTTTTTAACAATATTGGATATTTTTATTTAAAAAAATATTAAATAATTTTACTTTAATTATTTTGTTAGTCACTTAAACATTTAAAAAAAATAATCCTTTTTTGATTTCTTATATATTAATGACATCTGAGTCAAATATTTTATCTCCTAGTCTACGGCTATAATCATTAGGAAGCATTCTAAACACAGAGAAAGAATTAGGATATTTCTCTAGAGTGCACTAAATACACCCATTTTATTTAGCAGGTTTTTATGGATTGAAAGTTAGAAACATCTTAGAATATTAATGATAAAGTAAAACTTATTTACCATAAACTAGCACATCTCCATCATCTTCTTCACTTGACTAATTTTGCTAACTCTATAAATTATCCCCATTAATAGTATTTTGATTATTTTAAGTTTCATATTATTGACTAAGATTTTATTAATTAGAATTAATCTATTTCAATGCTCCAAATATTTATTTTTTAGGATTAGAATTGGAATTCTATACACTAGCTATTGCATTAAGCTTTTATATTTCTATGGATTGCCTTGGATTTAATATTTAAAATAAGCATCTCCTAAAATTAGCAACAGGATTATCTAAAGATTGAACTTATTCACTCACACATTCTAATTAGTTTTTAGTATTTGTAATAACTAAATAGCTCCTAACTGACTATCTTTCATTCTTTTGTTTTATATAATATATTTAAATTATCACAAAAAATTTAAACTTAAAAAACACTTAGAAACTTTGAAAAAATTAAAATAATTTCTTTTAAGACATAATTTATTTCTTTAATTGCATTTTTAAAAGTTTTTAAAAACAGTAAAGACCAACTTATTTGAAAAAGATAAGCCTTTTTAAGTATCAATATAACATTTTTACAAAATTTCTCAAAGCTTCTTTAACTTATAGACTTAAAATAAAATGAAAATTTACTTCTTTTTTATTCTCATGTTTGAATTTCAAATATACAATGTCATTAAATTTTAATGTTTTAAAGGGCTTATCAGAAGATTTTAACTTAATTTAAGCATTTTCTGGAGTATTTAATGAAAACTTAGGGAAAAAGCTTTCGTTTTAAAGCCGAGATTTATACATTTTGCTACTTTAATTAGGAATTTAAGATGTTTCTCCATTACTATTTATATTGTCAGTATCAATTTCAAAATGAACTGTTTAATCATTTAATTCTAGTTAATCATAATTGTTACTCCTAAATTGTATATTATCAACAACTTTTTTTGACTTGAAAGAATGCTACTTGGGAAGAGTCTAAACAAAATAAGAGTCTTATTTTGGATTAATTAAGCTTGTTTTTTATTAATCTAAAAAACTGATTCTTTAGTTTGCACTTGAAGCTCTAGGTAGATCTTCTAAACGTGATGTCATAGAAGGTCTAAATAACTATTTTAATTATTCAGCATCTTATCTGTCTTCAACAAACATATCATCTTATCCTTTCCACAAGCTATTAAAATAACGTTTCTTTAAAAAAATATCCAATTTTTTGAATCCACTATTGATTTGTAACTAATCCATACTTAATAATTTATTCCAAAATATCAGAATTATTGATTCAATTTAAATAATCAGTAAATCTATCTATGTTAATATATCACAAAGATTAATTATTTTTTGCGTAAAAAAAATCAAAAATTGAATCTTATTATTTTTTGCATAGAATAGAGAAATCAAATTAAATTTCATAACAACTATCACAAATCTTTTAAAAAAGAACCCAGTTTTTCTATTTTAAAATCACTTAAGCTTTTAATCTTCATTTTATATTAGCAGAATTGATAAGAATGATTACCATATTATTTAACAAAAAGATTCATTTATGAAACTTATTTGGTTTATAAATGAGATAAAACAATAAACTTTTGAAGAATGAATTTAAATATTTTGAAATTTTAAAAATTTGTTTCGCTTTTAAAATGAAAAGAGGAAACAAACAGATAAATATAAAAACATTTCAAAAATATTAACAAAATATTTTTTAAAATATGTGATATCTACAGTTTCGTAATAAAAAGTTAATTTATATTAATTATTCTAAATTGAATAATAATAAAAAATACAGAATTAAAATAAAATAATTATTGAAGAGAATATAGAAAATTATTCTGTTCATAATTTTTTTAATTTAAATCAATAAATAAATGGAATTTTATTTAATTTAGCAATAATAATTTCATCATTTTTCAAATAATGCTTTTATTAAATATTTTTCATTACTCTGATTTCATAAAAGAATAAAAAATAAAATAAGTTTTAATAAAATGCTTCTTACTAAAATAAATTGTAAAAATTGTTAAATTGTATAATTAAATGAACGTTATTTTGTATTACTTGATATTTTTACTTTTCTGTTAAGTTTTGAATGCCCCTTTTGAATTATTGATTTGATATGCAATTATTTTTGTTGACATCCATATAAATTGTAAATAATTTACTTAAAAAAAGTTATAAAAGCAAATTTGATTTAATATACTATTTAATGAAAGAAACAAATGAAAGCTATTGTTTATAGATCCTCATTATTTTAACTATATAAACTTAATACAAAATGTATTTAGAAAGCGATTATTAAAAGGTTATTGACAAACATCTATTCGAAATTATATATTTGTATTAAAATCCTTAAAATTAAATACAAAAAATATCAACTTTAAATTAATAGAAATAGCAATCATATAAATAATCAAACTAGCTAAAAAATTAATCAAAATCAATTATTTAATACAAAAAAGAGAGCGACCCTGTATTTGAATCAAAATGTTTGTTGATTAATCTGAAAACAGGTATTTCTAAAATCTCAAAATCATTTTATTTTTTTAATTCCTCTAAAATACCATTTAAATAACATTTATTATGGTTAAATTTCTAAAAATGAATTCTTTAAAATTCAAAGTAAACAATTAAGAGTAAGTTTATTTTTTATCTTAAATCAATTTAGGGAAAGTTAAAATTTTAAGGCTCCAAAGATCATTAACAGTTACTCGTTCAATAGCATCAAAAAATCTGGAGAAAGTTAAAGTCCTCTTGATGTCTCTTAAAGCATAATGAATTAAAATTTGTTGTAGCAGTACAATTAAAATCAAATTTAACAAACTATAAAAATTAACAAAAGAACAAGCTCAAATTTAGGAAATTCTGAAAATAATTTGAATTATATTAACTAAGATGACCCTCATTCTACTTCAAGAAGAGGTCCTCCGAAAATTCATTATCATAAATTACCTTCAGCGTTTATGAACCTGTAAGTTAATCCTCCTAAAAAATTAAAGTAAGTATTTTAATTGATATGGATACAAGGAGAATTTTTTACTTTTTAAGACTATTGCTATATTCTTATATATTACTATTTTTAATTACATAAATGAAATTAATACTAAAACGTAGTAGTATTAACTATTTTGAGCTTCTATCTATCTAAATATTTATTAAAATGCTTCTATATTTATTATCAAAACATAAAATATTTTAATTCTCCTTTTCAGAAAAATTCAATTCTTAAAGATATTTAACTTTATATTTAAATAAAAAGACCAGCAGTCTTTTCACAAATTTCTTTGCCTAAACCACAAGAGGAAGACATTTCTAAAAAAATAGATAGTATGGTTGACATCTAAGAGTATAAGTAAATACAAAACCTGCTCTCACCTTTGAAAATGGTAAAAAAATATTAAATTAACACCATTTTTTAAATTGAAACCATCTATATTAAATTGAAAAAAAATTAAAGAATAAAATAAATAATATGAGCTTATTTACATTAAATTAAAAGACCTATAATAAAATAATTAATTTAAATTTAAATATGTTCTATTATCTAAGCGAAATAACTTTTAAAAAATTTAAAGCACTTACTTTAACATGTTTAAAGAATCAAAAATTTTTTTCTTTCTTAAATCATAAAATCCAAAAAAATTCCAATATCCAAATATCTTTAGCAATTTATGGCTTGGAATTTAAACCTTCTAAACTATTATCTTCCTCAATAATAAAAAAACTTAATAACCTTCTGTTTTTGACTAAGAGATAAAAGTTATTCTCACTTGATTTTAAAGAAAATACTTAAAAATCTTCTATATTTTATTAAGCAATAATTAATATGTGTTGTTAAAATAAAAATTAATTTTTTTGAAAATATGGCCCTAAAATTAAAAATAAACATTTAAAATCTTATAAAAAAGAAAAAATTTGTTTAAAAAATTAAATTTTTTTGATTTAATTATGAAGATTTAACTAAAAAATTTTCTATTCAAAGTTAAATTAGCTTAATTCAAACATATTTATTTTATTTTAAAAGAGAGAGGGAAAAGTAGTTCACAATAAATAGAAAAAATTATTTTCATTTCATGAGTAATCAAATCCTAACAATGACTCAAAAATAGGCACAACTCTATCAACTCCTCTTTAGTAAGGAGATGTTTTGCAAAATTTTATAAAGGGTTAACAAAATAGTTTATCATATTAGATGTCTTCTATTCCTCAAATAAATAATAGAAATTCTCTAAGCAAAGAGAAATCCATTAATAATCCTCTAAATCCATTAAGGGACTATATTGATACTATGTAAAAATTTAAAGATTAGTTTAAAGAAGTTCCTGATCTACTTATGGATAAAATTAATTAACTTATTCTTAAAAATGAAAAACTTGGCTAAGTTGATAGTTAACCACCTTCTATACTTACTCCAATTCCTTCTACAACTAATTAGCAATAAAATAATTAAGCCTCAGGTCCTTTGATATCTTCAAAATTTATTTAACAAAGTGGATTAATTAATTCTAATTTTAATAATCCATCCTCTACAACAAACAATCTTTAAATTTACAATCAGATTCATTCTGAAACTCATCTTAGAAAAGGATTCTCTTCGAAAGCTAATAAAGATCAAAGCTTTCATCATGGAGACTCTAGCAACTAACATTTAAATAAAAGCCACTCTGTCTCTATAAACGGGTCATCTTACCCAGTATTTAAAGTAAGACTTGAAGAAATGATAACTCTTAATCTTTTAAAAAGTAATAAAAACTCTGGTGCTATAAAAAAGATGCTACATGCTCCAACTCTTTCAATATTTGCTGTTAAAGAATAGCCTATAGCTACAAAAGACATTAGGAAAATTCTTAAGGATTGGCTTCATTTTTGGCCAACAACCCTTAATTCTAATGAATAATTTATCAGAGTTTATGGTACATGCTGGAATGTTCCTGAAGGTTGTGTATCAATTATCATGGAGCATATGAATGGAAATTCTCTTCAAGTAAGATTTTTTAATTATTTAAAAAATTATATAAAAATTCTAAAATATAATAGGACTTACTAGAAAATATAGGAAATCTTAATGAAAGAGCAATTCAAGAACTAACTATGTAAGTTATTTCCGCTCTTTATACTCTACACAATGAGCATCACATATGCCATGGTAGCATTTCTCCCTCTCAAATTCTATTTAACAAACAAGGATTTCTTAAGGTACAATTTCATTAAGGTTTAACAAAAAGTAAAATAATTCCTTTTAAATAGCTATCACTTGGGATTACAAATAGGACTCAAACTAATTAGTCAGTCAGCAATAGCATATTTAACACAGTTAGTTATAACAAAAATGAAAAAAAGAGGTAATTTACAATAAAATCTATTTCCCTCAAACTATTTTAAATAATTTTAACCTTAAAAATTAACAAAGATTTAATTCTGACATTCAAAATGAAAAAAATTAAATATTTATTTTAATTTCTATCAGATATCTATCTTATAATTTTAAATAATTTTACCTAAAATCTTTTAATGAAATATATGAAAATTGATTTTATTATATTTTTAAATAAATAGTTTTTACGATTACCAAAGTATGGCAAGCATTTGGTAGAAAAGTTTATTAGATAAAAATGGAGATAAATAAAAATAAGGTGAATTACTAGATAGATAAGATGAAATTTTCAAACTAGGTTTATTATTGCTTGTCTCTGCGCTAGGAAATTTGGATATTTTGGATGATTAACTTTACCTTTTATTTGAATAAGTTTAAAAGTAAGTTGAGATTTCTAGTAAGAATAATGATAATAAATTCTGCTGTTTACTGCATGATGAAGAAAATATTATGTAAAACATTAAAAAAAGTGGAGCTAACTGCTTGAGTATTAATACTTTACTAAAAAAATACTCTGCTAATTTTAAGGATTTTCTATGTAAATGCCTTTAATATAACTACAGATAGAGATAATCTATTGAAGAACTCCTGAAGCATCCTTTTGTAAAATTAGAATAAAACCAATCTCTTCCATCACTTAGAGAACTAATTTCTGTTTCTAATAAAATATCTTCACATTCAGTTCTACTTCCTGAAAAATACTAGGCAGCTAGCGAAAAGCAACTGGAAAGAGTTTGTGAAGGTATTTAAATGATTCTACCTAACTGCTAAATATGGTTTAAGGTTCCATAATATATGGAATTTGTGCAGCATTTACCTTTACTAGATGCTCAAAACCCTTTTATACTAGCACTTGCTAACGATTTAGGAATTTAACCTAAAAAAGTTCACTAGAAAATATAACAAACGTATGAGCAAATCCAAATTTATAACGATTTCAAACACAAATTTATATTCAACCCCAATAATAATATTTGAAATTTAGACATTTAAAAAATAATAATAATTTAATAAAGAAATAAATAGATTAATAAATTTATACTATAAAATATATCCTATATGATATAATAATTATATACTTTAGTTTGTACATAGATTGATCCAAATATACTTTTTATATTATAATACTTAGTATATATATTAAATATTTATTTTACCAAACTGAATCTTCTTATTCATACTCACTTATCTAAATTTTTTCAATTAATCTATAAAATCTTGATACAATTATTAACAGTTGAATATATGTAGTTAAATTTTAAGAAATTTGTATGCAATTAAAATAATAATTCTTAAAAAATATGATATTTTATCTTTTTTACCCATTTTAAAATAAGGCGAATCAAAAACAAACATCACCATCATCTATTAAAACATGAAAACTTTTGGGTAATTTAAATAAAATCTACTCTCAAACTTTTTTATATTATTTTTTCTGAAAATAAAATTATGAATGTAAATTAGTATATGTATATAAACTTTCTAAAATTTATCCAAAATGATACTGTAAGCTTTTTTCAAGAAATAAAAAATTTAGTATTTGCATCAACTAAAAATGTTAACTTCATTAAGGAATAATATTATTTAAGAAGTAAATTTAATTTTATTGCAAATGGAATTCAAAATAATTAATGTAGCAGTTGATCTTTGATCAATAAATAATTTTGGAATGTAGAAATATATAATATGATTAGATAGATATCTGAATTATTTTCATAAATTTAAATTTTTTTAGTTTATCGTTAATAATGTGTTTAATTTATTGTTTTTAATTTATTTTGTTTTCTTATTTCATTAAGTTTTTTTAAATCTTCTTTTTTATTTAATTTGGTTTAATTGTTTTTATCTGTTTGTTTTATGTTTGTCTGTTAGAATGATTTATTTTTTTAAGATTCTTATTTATTTATTTAATTTATTTGTTTTTTTTTAACGAATTTTTTTTTTAACGTAAGTTTATAAGATAAGAAAGATTAAAATGATTTTTTATTTTTTTTAATTATTTACTAATTAGTAATAGGAATAAAACTATTAGGGAGACATAGCGAGTATCTTTTTTCAAATAAATTTAATTATTAGCATGTTTTTGTTTAAAAATTTGTTTGCTTTTATTTAATTCATTTGAACTTTTTGACCTTTTGCTGATGCCATTTTTTATTTTTTGGGATCCGAAGGTTGTTTGTTTGCTTCATGACAAGCGATTTTCAAAAACTTAGGGGAATGGTACTTGATCTTTGAGTTTTTACTGTTTTTCTTAAAAAAATAATTTTGTTTGCCATGAAGCTTTTGGAGATTAAGAAGTTTTTTATTATTTTCCTTTATTATTTGTGTATATTTGATTTATTTGCAAAGAATTTATTATGAAAGATTTTTTATTTAATTAACCGTTAACATCAAAAATTTTTTCTTAAGTAAAATCTTCTTTGAATTAATTAAAAAGGAAATTTTTGGAATTATTTCAAAATCAATTAATTTCTTTTTTTGACTGTTAGCTTTTTTTCTTATCAAATCAAAAGAAAAACATATTTTTTTTCATTGAAAAGAAATTAAACTAAAAAGCAATAATTACAAATATTACTTATTACTACAAAATATTTATTTTATTTAAGAAAATATTACTTATTACTACAAAATATTTATTTTAATTTAAGATAATATTAATTAATTATATTTATTAATATCTTACTAGAATTATTACAATATAAGTAAAATTACAATCTTAATTAATTAAACTAATGAGTATCAAAGTAATTAAAACTACTTTTTTCTGAGGACATTTTTGATGAAATATCTTTTGATCTTTTGATTTATTTTTGTCTAATAGAGTGAAGAACATTAAATTTACAGTTAATTAATTCAGCCTTATATAGTACTGTATTAATATTGAACACTAATTTAAGATTCTTTTGAATTTTTATGATAATATAAAGTACTAAACAATTAAATCTATTATTCATATTTATTTTTTTCTACAAATAAAACAATTTCAAAAAAACATAATTAATAAATAAATTTTTTTCCACTTTCAATTTCAATCAGATGAAAATAAATTGTGTTAATTCTTTTAATAATTTTAAATAACTTTATTTAGTATCTTTCAAGCAACTAATTTTATAAAAATAAAATTTTTAACTTTTACTTAAAAAAATTTGTTGTTTTATAATTATTTTTTTGAATTTCCCTATGAATTTTTTTTTAGCATATAAAAATGTTAGTACTTTGATATATCAAAGAACAAATTTTTAAATTAAAAGCTAAAACTAAAAGTAGAAATTTTAGGAATCTAATTTTAATCAACTTTCTGAATATTGCATTTATTGAAATATAATTTTACATTTGTGAGTTAAAAATAATAAAAATAAGGATACTTGTTATTTTATTTATTACTTGCTTTAAATTGGTGGTTAAAATATTTTTGATTTTAAAAGTAAATCTAATTTAAAAGTTAATTACTTTACTTTTTAAAAATAAATAATTGCCAAAAACCTTTAAATATTGATTTTTTTTTATAAAAAACAAGAATAAATTTCATCCCTCTATTTTTAGAAATTTTAAAGTTTGAAAAAATTGTAGACTTCTATTTTGAGTAGATGATGAAAGATCTACACTATTCTAAATACATAATTAAATAAACATAGATATTTTACTATTTTATTGGTTTATAAATATTTTTCTGCAAATGATTTTATTGATAGAAAAAATATTTCTAGAAATCTGGAGGTGAGTTTTAATTTTATGATGTAATTACAATAACGTCATAGAAAATTTTCTAAAAGGTATTAAATTTAAAAGGATATTGTGATAAAAAATTGATTGATTGCTATTTAATGATAATAACTTAACATATCTTCTAATAAATCTTTATAAAAACTTAAAATTAATTAACTTTAAAGCTTAAACTACACATTAATGAAAAAATTAATCAACTTATTTTAAATAGCTGGTTGGAGTTATGTCATGATTGATGTAATTTTCAACATTTTAGAAAAGCCTGAAAAATTCCTAGACACAAACAGCGAAAACACTTTTACTAGAGCCATTTTTGTTATGAGAATCGTTTAAACTGCTTAATTTATTGATTTCATTTAATCCTCAGGAAATCTTTTTTCAGTATTTGCTCAATATCTTGGAAGAATGATTGTAGCCTGGCTCTACATGAGTGAAGTAGTCCCAATTTGCTTTGCTAGTAGTGTTCTTCTTGCTTGGTCTGCAGCTGATATCATTAGATATCTCTATTACACTTCAAAAGGCGAACTTGTTTCCTTTTTCAGATATAATGCATTTTTAATCCTTTATCCAGTTGGAGTTTTCCTTGGTGAAGTCTTTTGCATTTAATATACATTGAATAAAATGAATCCCTCCACTGAATTCTATGAAATCTAATATTACTTTGGAAGATTCGTCTAAATAGGTGTTTGCATTGGTATGCCTATGCTCTACAGTTATCTTTTCAAGGTCAGATCTAAATTTTATAGCAAAAAAGAATCTAATAAATAAAATAAACCTGTCAAATCTTAATAGAAAAGAGATTGAAAGATTTTTTAGCTTAACATTAATATTTTTTAGTTAATAAAATATCTAATAAAAGTAAGTAAAATGATGCATTATTTAATAGTTTCAATCTGTAAATTTCTATTAATAATTCTAATAATGCAAATTAATTTTTTTAAAAATCTGTAATCATTGCAAAATGATTAAATTTTTCTTATATTTATCCATTAAAATACATTACTATTATTAATTTTTACATTTCAAACAGGAATTTAGTGAAAAAGAAAATAAAATTATTTTTGATTATTTCAAGTGAAAATAAATACAAAATACTCATTTATCTTATTAAACACATATTTGGAAATTTAAATTATTTATTTTTTTAAATTGTTGATAAATTTTAAAAATTTAAAGAAAGCATTCAAAACAAAAATTCTTTTATATTTATTTAGCGAAAATACATTTAAAATTTTCAAACAATATTGAGAATTAATTAAAGTATAATAATTAATAATTATTATTGAAAAAAAATCTTTTTTATTTTAAAATAGAAAATAAACCTTAACAATCAAAGCGATAAAAAGTAAAGTAGAATTTGAATTAAACTTCAAACCAAATAAATATTTTATAATATAATTTTGTATTTTTATTAATTCATATACTGATAGAAGAAGGTATTATATTTTTAAATTTGTTGATAAATTTAAAATATTTTTAGAAAAAAATTCAATACCAAAATTATTTTTAAATTAAATGAAAAATGTTTTTAAAAGCTTGATAACGATGTTGATGTCAAAAATTCAATCAAGGATAATAATTTATCATTATTGAGAAGAAAAAAATCTATCATCTAATAAAAATGCTCTTTCCAAAGAATAAAAATAAAGTAGAACTGAAAATAGACTTAAAATAAAATAAATCTTTCTTATTAACTTATTTATAATTTTTTAATATTTAATAATAAAATCAAAAAATAAATAAACATGTTAATATTTTGTGTTTAACTTTTTTATTGTAAAATTCTAAAATATAAAACATTGAATTTTTAAAAGAATGGATTTCTAATAATCTCTTTCTATATATGACAATCTTACCTTTCATATCTTAATACTTTTTCGTAATTAGTTAATTTAGTAAATATAATTTACTGTTAAATTTTAGTATCTTAATTGAATATATTCTTGATAATATTTTTGATTCTGATAAACAATTTTTTCATTAAAAAATACAATCAATACAAATTAATTGAAGAAAGATAAGAAAAATGAAGATAATTAGAGATAAAATAAGATAATTTAAAGTTTTTAAAATGTATTTTCACGGTATTATTAAAGTTTTTTAGAAGTTCAAAATAGATTCAAATCATCTAAGTGGTGGCATACAATATCTTCATACTTATGAATGATTTGTTATACTTCTGTTATTTTTAATAACTAAATAAGTATATGCTTAGATTGATTTAATCTGAATATTTGCCTTCTTTTTATCTCTAAAGCTATCAACATATCTTTCTTGGAAAAAGCAAATAAACATACAATCTATCAGTTCTTAAAAATCTAGATAGCAAATAAAAATATTCTCCATATCTCTATAATTTTGATCTCTCTTTTAATAGTTAGATACTGATTCATTTTACAACTTAATAGCATACTAATTTAAAATCTCGCAAATAAACTCTGAAGCTTTTTTATTTAACATTTTAACTCTTTTCTTTCATATCTTCAAAAATAAAAAATCTCATAAAATAATTGCAAGGCAAGAACTGACTCTTTTATCCATATTTATAATCATAATACTCCTTATAAATCAAATATCTTATGAAAATATAAAGTATTAAGAAAATTTAATAAAAAAGAAAGAAAGTAAATTTTAACAGAAAAAAAATAAAAAAATATTCAAAAGAAAATTAAATCAAAAAGTAATTATTAAAACAACTTCTATTAACATATTAAAAATAAAAATATTCTAATGATAATTGCTTATCATGCACAATAGTAGATTAATAATTAAACTATTCATTAAAAGAAAATCTTAAAAAAAATTTATTTTTTCTTATTTTGAAAAAATTTAATTAGATTTATGTTCAAACATTTTTTTTTTACTTGAAATCTAATACACTTATCTATCTTAGTTTTAGTTTCATTTCAGTTTCATGGAAACTATAAATAATGAACAATTAGATCATTATAACCAAAAAAAAATCTTATTTTCTTTTTAAGTGTCAGTTAAGTTTTAATAAAAACAACATTTTTAATAAGGTATGAAGTTCTAAATATATTTCTAATTATAAATTATCAAAAAAGTTAATATAATTTTAAAATTAATAATTTATATAACAAGTAACTATTGTTTAATTCAATAAGAAATAGGATTTTAACTAAGAATATGTATGTAAGATTAATTTACTATGTATTAAATTATTCTTATCAGCTTTAAAAATATTTTGCTTAATTTAAATTACAGTTAATCTTTTAAATTTTTTGATTATGAAAAATTTCATATCTTTCTAATACTAGATCTAATTAATTATTGTTCCCAAACAAATATAAATTATAATTTTATCTTTAAAAAAAAAGGTTTTGAAATCACTTAAATATGAATTTTCATAAAAAGTTTCTATAAAATTAAAAACTTTAATTTTATTTTTTAAAAAAAGGCATGAGATAATTATGAAAAATAAAAAAAATGAAGAACATAAAAAACAATAAAATAGATTAAAAAATCAAAAAATTTTATCTTGTAATTTCTTCTTTGAAATGAAAATGGTAATAAGTTCAAGAATAATAAAATCTCCAATTTATTTTGCTGATTAAATGTTTCAATCAAAATCATCAGAATCAGAATAATTTTGATTTTAATTAAAGAAAGAAAATTCATTAGGATGATTATTTTGTTTGCAGTTAATTGTAGAATGTCCGTATTTAGAACATTTGACACAATATTTACAATCTTCTTGTTTATGTCCAAACTTTTTACAATTATAGCATTGTATACGTTTATTAGCTTTAATATGATGGTTTTTACTCTGTTTACTATTATTTTTGTTGTTTTAATTTAATTTAACTCTACAATTTAATTCACAGTGACCTTTTTTTTCACAAAATAAGCAATATTTTTTACACTAATCTATAGAGTGGCCTAAAATTCTACAATTTTCACATTTTGGAATTCTGCATTAATCTTCAGAGTGCCCTAAATTTTAGCAATTTTCACATTTGCTAACTTTGCATTCTTCTTTGTTATGTCCTGTACGTTCACAAATATCACATTTTAATCTTGCTCTGCAATCAAAAAAAGAATGCCCACTTTTTTAGCAATAGGTACATTTATTGCAACTATTAATTGAATGTCCGAACTTAGAGCAATTACTACATTACTCAGTTTTGCATACGTATTGATTATGCCCTTTTTTTAAGCATTTATAACATACAGCATGTTTACATTTAAAAGATTCATGTCCTTTTTTATTGCATATTTCACACTATGGTAACATCTTGCACTATGAAATTGTATGCCCAGCTTAATTGCAATAATTACAATATTTATAGCACTAATCTGTCCTATGGTATCTTGAACTACAAATACTACAACTTTAAGTGCAATATTTTTCTTCATGTGTCATTTCTAAACAATACTTACATTTTTTTTTGCAAATTTTTCCATTAAATTCATTTTGATCATAAGATCCACAACTTTTACATGCTTCAAACATAAAAATATTTTATTGTCTCTCTAAAAATTGAATCTCTCTTTTTTCTTTTAAATAATAAGTTTTTATTTTTATTATATATTTTTATTCCTTTTAGTTTTATTAAATTTAAAAGATATGAAAATTAGACTTATTCTGAGAATGATTGCTTTTTGGAATAATTTTTAAAATATACGAGCTGGGAGATTAAAAAGTTATTATTTTATTTATGATTTTTAAAATGCAAAAGTATTATTTTAATTTTAATTTGAGTTATTTAAAATATCTTTAGATTGGATATTTTCTCTTTTAAATTTTAGAATTGTGAAATGAAACTATTAAAAAGATCAAAAAAGCAAATTAAATAAAAATTTTTAGAAAATAAAGTATCTTATTTTTATTCATTTATTGAGTTTTTTGATTTACCAAAATTTATTTTCTATTTTTTTTATGTTGAAAGTTTACCAAGTAAAAATAAAATAAACTTTAATGCAGAATTATAAATTTTGCTTTTAGATTTGATTTTTATGTAATTATAAATTTATAATTGATTATTCTCCTTAAATTAACTATATTAAATTTATTTTATAAAAGAATGATTAATTTGTTTATTGAAAAAGTCGATTTATTACAATTTATTATAAAGTTAAATGAAAAAAAAAATAAATAAATAATTAAATTTCTTATTAAAGATCTATTTAATAATGTCTTTGGTTATATAATACTTTAAAAGATGATCATAAATTAGAGTTATCAAGCAAAAACTAACAAACAAACAAATAAATAAATAATGTTTTAAGTAGAGCAAGAAAGAAAGATAAATAGATAAATTAGACAAATTGGAAGAACTTCTTTTTGTTTAGTTTTTACAAGAAAAGAAGAAAAAAGGATTATATTAATTAATAAAAACAAATATAAAAATATACAAAAAAAAGCTAGAGACTAAATATATAAAAAATTAAAAATGAACGACAACGACTTTTAGTTTGAAAATAATATTGATGATTTCCAAACCCATATTCGTAAAAATTATTTTTTTAGTTAAAAGCAAGCAAGTCTAGAGAAAATTATTTTATAACGAAGAAAAGCCAATGAAAAAATATTTAAATTTGAGTTTTAAAGTGATTTTGCTGCTAATTAATCAATTTAATATTTTAATATGCCAAATCTTAGAATAAACTGAATAAAATAATTTTTTATAAATTAACAAAAGACATTAGAGTTGAATAGAGAAGAGGTAGAAAGTGTTTCACCACAGTAGAAGGTATTCCTCCTGAGTTTGATTATGAAAAGATTATGAAATACTGGAAAAAGGTAAATATTTACAATTTAAAATATTACATAAATGCGCATTAAAAACTTTATCAGAAAAAATAATTAATATTAGCAAATATTGAAATTATTATCTCGCAAAATCTTAGCATTATTGAAAACTTTGCTTTAGAAAGCTTGTTTGTTAATTTATTAAAATTTATTTATATAAATAGTGGTTATCTTGTAACGCTACCATTGTTGAAGAAGATGAAGGAAAGAAAGTAATTAAGCTTAATGGTGACCACAGAAATTAAATTCAATAATTCTTGAGTGAAGAAGGTATTGCTGCTGTTGATAATATTACTATTCATGGTATCTGAAGAGTTCTTAAGCTTTTTATTTTCCTAATACATAAAAATATTAATTTTATAGAGATTATATGGGTGAATAAAACACACACACAATTAGCTTTTTAAACATATAAATTCACATATAATTACTTGCTCCTAATTCAAACTCACCTCATATAAAAATCTTTTGTATTATGATATAATTTAAAAGTTAGCCAAAGTTAAATAATAAAAACAATGATTTATTAGATAGCAAATTTATAATATAATCAGCTTGAATATTTCTTTGTCTCTCAAAATAAGTCATGAGATAAGGATCAATTAGCTTCAAATAAATTATAGAATAAAGATTTCTTATACTCATAGATGCTAGATTGATTGATTGATAAAAAATGCTAATAATGAATAATTGGTATTAGCAATTAATATATATATATTGTTACTAATAATTAAAATACACAAAATTATAATCTCTTGTTATTCTATATAATGTATTTACTATTTAGTATTTCATTTACTATTAAACTTTGTCTCTCTCATTTATTTAAAAATTCCCTCATATTCTTCTTTTCTATCTTTTTCAAAAACTAAAATGCATAACTTCTTTTTTAAAAATTTAAAATCATTTTAAAGATACATTTATTATTTATTTAAGAATCTTCCTTATAGTTCATATTAAAATATTTTCTAAAAAATAAATAAATATTTTTATTCATCTTTTTATATCTTATAAAGGTGTTAGTAGAAATTAAGGATTAAATTTAAATATGATATGGTTTTTATTAATTAACTGAATCCCATATATGTATTATTTATTGTATTTTTAAGGATTTTTAATCCCAATTTTTTTCCATATTGCTAAAGTAAATTTTTATTTAAGAGTAGTCTTTTCATTTTATGTTTAATATGTTTTTGTTTATTCTTTTAAAACTAAAATGTTTTTTTTAGTTTATTAACAGAATTAAAAAAAATTTTTCCTTCTAATATTATTTGGTAAGGAAAATTTAATTTAATTGATTTTATGGAATTACATATTTATTTATTCTATCAAAAAAGCAAGATTAATCATGAGATTAGAATATTTCAAGTATATTTTTTATTTTATAATTTACCTTTCTAAAAAAAATAAAACATTTCTAGAATGAGAGAAAAACTTTCTTTATTTAAAATAATTTTTCATATGAAAAAAATATTGTTTTTATCTTAATTTATTTATTTTTTATATTAAAATAATAAATAATGTACTTTAAAAAATAAAAATTCTTGTTATGTAATAAATTTTATTTTTCTATTTTCTTTATAATCCAAATAAATAAACATTTTATTAGAGCCATTGATATTGGTTAATCTGTATTTGATATGAAATCTGATAAATGATTGATTGCTTATTTTTGTGATGAATCTAAATATTAATGAACACAAAAGATAATGAAAAATTTATTAAATAAACATTATTAAGAAAATTAATGATTTGAAAAAAATTTCAATTAAATATCTTTGTTAAGAAAGAAATTTCATAAAAATTAGAAAATATTTACAAAATTAATAATTAACTATTTAATTAAAAATAGAAGATAACTAAAGAAAAAAAATACGTTAAAAATAAAACAAACACTCAAGCTAAGTGATAAAGAAAAAGTTTGAATCATTATGGATTTAGTTTGAACTTCAAATAAATGGATTGTGAAAGTTAATTATTTTCTAAGTTTTTAATGTTAAAAGTTTTTTACTCGGCTAAAATGCTTATCTGGTGAAACATTTGCCCCCATATGAAAATAATACTCAAACTAAATAACTAATTTGCAAATCCATCTTTGAAATATCAAACTGCTATCATGGTTTAGATTTTGCTTCTAATCCTACAGTCATGAGAAAATATTTTCAAAATTCCTTTTAAAAATATACAAAAATGCTCTCTTTTTTATTTAACTAATAAATTATAGGAATGACTTTATAAAAAATACTAAAACTCTATAACTACTCAACAATTAACATTGAAATCATTTGCTAAATAAACACTGCTTAAAATAACTACTTTCTTTTTTAACACAAATATACATACTTTCTTTACATAAAACAAACCTCTTAAAAACATTAAAACAATAAAATAATTACAAATAAAAATTAAACAAAGATAATTAAAGATCATATTTAAAAAACTCAATAATATTAAAAATAAAAAACATTAACCAAAAACAACAAGATAGAATAAAAAATATAGTCTTTATCATAAAACTTAAAATAGCAATAAAACAAATTAAAATCATTAAAACAAATTCCAACTTATTTTTTAAAATATTGAAACACACTCATCAACATAAACATACCTTTAGATTTAATAAAATATTATTTCCAAATAACATTAAGAATCTCCATTAATTACTAATAGAAAATAAATATATTCTTTATATAATATTATTATGGTAGGTTGAAATCCAAAAAAAGAACAAAATATAAAGTCTTAGATGTATTAAATAGATTAATTTAATCAAAGCTTTTGTCTAAAATTATAATTATTTTAATCAATTTATTTAAAAAAGATAAATTAACTATGAATAAAACAAACCAATAAATATTTTCTTTAAATGAACATCTATTATTTGTTCAATAAAATTATTTATTTTATAAATTAAATTTATTCATTAACTTATTTTGAAAATGTCAAGTTTCATATTTTTGCTGATGTCAAAATATTTTAAATACTAGCATGTGTTAGATATAGATATGAAAAAAATTAAGAAAAAGAAAGGATTAAGACTACTAACATATAAATAAATACAGTAAAGGGAGTAATAAAATAAACAAATTAATTAAGAAAATAAAAAATATTTGTAATAATAATAAAGGAGTAAATACAAACAAATACTTGATTAAATATTTAGTAATTAATAATTTAATTAAAAAAAGAAAATTTTACAATTATTTTGCAAGTCTGATAAAATTTACTGTTAGTATGATAATTAGTTAATTAATTAGGTAGGAGCTGATATAAAACTTGTGGATATGAAGTAATATATCTATAAATAGTTATGTCTTTGCTATCTGCCTTTAATAAGTTGCAAAAACTCAAGAATTATGAATATTTTCTTCTTTTTTGTTGCAGCCTTTCAATACATCATTTAATAAAGCAAATCTTCTTATTGTAACTAATTTCATTATATCTTTTTATTCAGAATCTAGCTTTTTGTATCCTAATAGGCCTGGCACTAAAGTTGCACAATAACTTAATGATGATTACCCTTGTGCATTGCACCCCACAACATAGCAAATTTTACTTGATGGCGATACAGTACCTACCAAAGGAGCCTTATCAGGTGTTTCAGAATAAACACCATATTTTTTTTCATATTTCATTTCGGATTCTTTCATGTATGGGAATTTTTATGTGACCCATTTAGCTAATATTCCACATCTCTCATCTTCTCTTGGAGGCTTAAAAGCAGAAAAATGGTCTTGACCACTTATTCTAATATAACCTTAAGTTAAACACCAATCATGGGTAAAACCCCATGTGAAGTAATTCATAGAGTTAGGATGCTCTAAGCGATGATGCTAGGTGTTTATGTTATCTGGCTCTTTCATAGAAACAAGATATGAAAAGCAAGGAGTTAATATACCACACAGTGTGGTAGAATTAGTAAATAAACCACCTGTACACATTACAACGTATTTACTTTAGATTTTTTAACCATTTTGAAGAGTGGTTAATGCATAGTCATCATTTGTTGTTTGTACATTTGTTACTTATGAGCAATTTTCAAATAATTTGGTAGTCTTGTCTTATTTTAAAACGTAATTTACTAAATTAGCTGAATATTATTAGGAGTTAATTATTGCGTCATGAGGATAATAGAGTCCAATAGTAAATTTGCTTTCCTGACCTAATTGCTTTTCAACTTAATCTCTTCCCCACAATTAAATATCAACGAATCCAAGTTTCTTTAGCATTTCAAACTCTTCTTTAACATCTTCTTCATCTTTTTCCAAACCAACTTGAAGAGAACCTTTTTCAAGCAGATGTTCTTCCAATTCTTCTTTTTTAAATACTAATCTAGAAAGCTGTTTTTATATTTACAAACCTTCATAGCATAGCTTCAAATAACGGCGAGCTCCTTACTCTCCATGATGAGACATGAAATATTCTGAAGTGCATGGATAGATATTAACCATCATTTTTATTCTATGCGTTGGTTTATCTAGTACTGCCGTTCCACTCTTTCTAGCATGTTAAAAGTTTCTTCCTTAGTATATATCATCTTCTCTAATAAAAACATGATCTTCAGATACTTTAGCTTGACTACTTCCTTATCCACATTAGCCTGCATCTAATATAACCATATCCTTAACTCCAGCTTTATGCAACTAGTATAGAGTACTAGCACCAGACACACCTGCTCCTACAATCAAAACTTCACATTCTGAAGGGTAAGCTGTATTGCTAGTTTCTTATTTATTAATATTATTTTCTTACATGGAAAATACTTTGCTTATTTCTTCTTATAAATGGTCTTTTTAAGTTTTTTGATTTAGTATTTGAGAAAAATAATTATGTTTTAAAAAACAAATATATGATAACGCTTACAACAATTTATTGAAGATTTTACTATTTAGTTAAGCTTACTAAACTTTTACTTAATAGAATAATTTTCAAATACTCACAAAAAGAGGAGTTTTCAAAAACGCTTACAGATAACAATTAAATTAAATTTCAGTTGTTATTCAAGTAAGAAAGAATACTTTGATAAATGGTTTTTAATTTTAAAAGATTAATTAATTTATTTTATTAATGCTTCTTATTCCATTTTTTATCTTTGTTTTTTTAATTCAAACTTTTCTTTCACAAAAACATATTGCTTTTTTATTCTGATATCATAAATTGTTAATAAAATTCAACTTTTACTTCTTACATTTGTTGTTTAAGATTAATTTCTTTTTAATTTGAATAAAATAATATTAAGTAAAATAAATAAATATATATTTACTTTAAAGTATATTTAATTAATATTAATAATAACATCTTATTTTATTGATAAAAATTCATTTTATTGACAATTTTATAATATACCAACTTTAGAAATAATAAAAAAGTGTAAGTTAAGTAGAGTTAATAATTTTTTAACCAAGTATCTTAACAAATAGATTCATAATCAATCACCCATTTTTCTACCACTTCTCTTCATGTAACCTAGGCAAAAATTAATCAGATTTTCCATTTTTAAAATATTTAAAACCATATAAATTATTTTAATTTTCATGATATTCAATGCAATAAACATTTTTAATTATCATTTTTTTAAATCTATGATTTATAGAAAACTTTTGAAATAGAATTAAATACTCTCGCTAAAAATCTAATAAACACATTGTGTTCTAAAAATATTTCATTCTTTTATAAATTTGATTTTCCTCCAAAGTACTTAGTTTCAGAAAAATGTCTTTTGATTAATACTTATAAGATTATTGTATATGTGCATTTATGTTTTTAAATATATTACAAAATATAATATTATCAAAGCTATCAGCTTTTAAGATATCCAATAGATAAAATAATAATTTTTTTCTTCATAAATTTTATTTTATTTTTTAAAATTAAACTTTTTCTATTATTTATTTATTTCCTATTGATAAAAATCTTAAAGTAATCATTTAATTTATGTTAGATATGAAGATCTTTAACGGATCTTTTTTATTATTTAATTAACAAAGAAATTTCATAATTATTAGTTTTTTCTAATAAGAAATCAATCAATAAAAAATATGAATAAAAAATTAATGATTAATTGCAAAAGGTAAATCAATAAAAAAGATAAGTTAATATTAGTCATTAATTTATTTTTGTTTAAAATTTAACAATACGAAGAAATATAACCAAATAAATGGTAAATCTTAGCTCTTTTAAAATTTCTAAATAGAAAGTGAAATGTAACAGTTAAATGATACAGTTTTTAATCCAAAATTATTTTATAACCAGGAAAACACACACACACACAAACACATTCTAATCCATTCACACATCAGCAATAATTGTTACATATTTCATTTAGAAATTACCAGCGAATCATATTTAAACAAAAACAAAAAAAACACTTACTTTTTCAAAATCAGAACATAGATTCTAAAATAAATTGCTATCAAATCACTTTTTTTAGGAAAATAATTAAACTATTATAAAATCTAGCTTTGGGGCTGTTTTTTCTTTTTATTGATTTCTAATCTAACTACACCATTCATATTCTTTTTCCTGTATCAAAATGACGATCAAATAAAAACATTATATTAATCTCAAACCTCTTAAATGATAAACTTATTATATATATATCCTACAAACATAAAACATAAATATGAAAATAAAATATCATAAAATAAAATAAATTTATAAATAAAAAAGTAAACTTAAAAATAAACAATCTTTAAAAATGCGGCAAATAATTAATGCAAATATGAATACCAAAATAAACAATAAAAACTGAAACCAACTAAAGTTGATTACTATAAACAACTAAAACTAATGATCTATTTTATTCATATATCTAAAAATTATTTTTATCACTACTTTGATTAATTCCCTACAGGATAAAAGTTATAACGCTTGCTTCTATTTTGAAGATATTTTAAGTATGTGAAAGCAACTATTAACAATTAAGCATAAAAAAAGTATCTTGTATTTTTTAAAAGTTAATAGATTTAGATTTGCATGTTAAACTTTGAATAAAAAATTATTTTTTCTTGTTTAATTGTTCTTTAAGAAAAGGTATTTTTTCAACTACTTTGTGAAAATTTTCAATAGAATTTTATCTTTTTAATTGATTGAACTAACTAATCTTTTAAAATTTAGATTTCATTCATATTTATGAAATTAAAAATAAAAAAACTTTCAAATAGTGCATTCCAATATTGCTAAAGTTATTATAATTTTATTAAGACTTGGAGATTTCTTAAACAAAATTCTATTCTAATTTCAATAAATCAATTAGAAAATATAATTTAAGTTAAAAAATAAAGTTAAAATTAATTACTAATAAATTTTATTATTATTAAGTTGATTAAACTTAAGTTTTAAATTTGCTTGGTAGTATCTAAATTAAAATAACCTTTTTGATTAAAAACATTATATTTAAATAAAAAAGAACATAAAATCAATATATAAATATTCAATAAAAGTTTCTCTCTTTAACATTTATTTTTATTTTTTAAAAGTTTGTTAATAAATTTCATGAAAAAAATAAGAAATGATTTCATTTACTTTAATAAGAATAGTATTTTAATAAAAATTTATTTTTTTATTTGAAATATAAATAAAGTTAAAGCTCAAAAGAAGTATATTCAATTATTGTGAACATATATATTGATATTTTAATTCATTTTAAAAAGATAATTCAATTATTTTTTTAAAAAAATACAATAATTTTAGTACTTAATATAAAAATACTAAAAAACTTGAAGGTTATGATAAGTATTAAGTTGTTATTTATTTAAACTCTTTAAAATATAACTTAATTTTGCAATATGATGTCTATTTAATACATCCAATATTATAAATTTTTACTATAAAAATACTATTAGATTATGTATGGTTTCATGAAGATTTTAATTGTATTTTTTATAGTGTTATTTTTTTTAAGTTAATTTTGCTACTGATTATGAAAAAATTTATTCAAATTAAATTATCATGTAAAATTTGTTTATTATATTTGCTTGGCTAAGAGATAATAAATATTAATTGATAAGTGTAAAATAAATGTGATTCAATCAACCTTGTATAAAAAAATAAATGCTATCTTTTACTAAATAATACATTCTTAACACTCAAGTAGTAAAAATTAAATTATTAATTAAAAGTTTTTACAAATAGTAAAGGATTAAGAGTATTTTTTTAGTTATTAAATTTTTAATTAAATCTAAAAACTGCTTTCATATATACTGTTTAAACTCAACAAGAATAATATTTATATGGAAGACATTAATAAATTTGGAATTAATTAATCTCAAAGCTAGTCATCTTCTTTTTAAAAGAATAAACTTGTGAATAATAGTTAAAAAGAGGACTCTGATTATAATGAATTTAGATTAAAAATGTAAAATATGCATGACTACTTAAAGGATTAAATGAAAATAGGAAAATAACTCAATGGTGATTATGGGAATGATCCACCTTCAATTAAAAGTCTAGATGATTAAGGATTTGTTAATCATTTTGGCCAAAACGAAAATCAATCTATTAATAAATTTTAGTACAAAAAGTAATTTACTGCTTCTTAATCATCAAACTCTCACTCTTGCTTTGATGAGACTAGCTTTAAAAAAGAGATATTCTAGTAGAAGTAGGATGATAGTGAAAAATAGGAGGTTGATCATAATTTAAAGTAAGATTTTACATATTTTTCTGCTTAGAACATGAATTCTTGTGATTTAAATGCTAATTCTCCAATTAACTCCCCAAGAAGTGAGAGACTTCATTAATCTCTACAAAAATTTCATGAATCATCTGAAGATTCTAGTAAATATAAGACTAATCAGCAGATTGAAATGAACCATTTTAGTATGGTTAGTAAAAATGAACTGGTAAAAAAAGATGAGAATGATCATCAATAAAAGAAAAAATTAAATGTTAATTCAACATTTTTCTCAAGTATCAAAAAGTAGAATTATATTTAATAAAAATCGAAAAACAAATAAGGGCTTATTAGTAGGCTTATTTGCTGCTATAAACCCAAAAAGAACTTTAAAAGTTACAATAGAAGTTTAACATTCTTTGAAAACAATTAGTAGTGTTGGATGCAAAAACAAAATACTGTGAAATCTAAAATACATAAATTCACAACAGCAATTCTTTAAAGAAAGCTAAAGAAAAATTTAAATGATATAGAACCAAATAATTTAAAATTGATTGATGATTTAAGTTACTAATTTTAAAATAAAAATAACGTCTCCACTCTTAAAAAATCTTAGAGTAGCAACTCTGTTTTTAGAAATATTATGGTTAAAGTATAAAATTTCTAATCAATTATAATTGATAACTTTAAAGAAGAAGTTACTTCTATAAAAGTCTTCATGCCCACAAGCTCTGCAATAGTCATATGGGATTTACTTTAAATTTTTATGACTTATCTATTTTTATTTCTTTACTCTATTTAAGTTTTTTTTGCTTAAAATGAAAGAAAAAGCTAATAAATGATTACATTTTTTGAAGTTATGTTAGCACTCACTTTAGTTGATATCTTGAAAAAATTCAATACTTCCTACTTTGAAAAAGATTAAATTATACAAATAAGATCCAAAATTATTTTTTAATATATAACCTCAAGTATTTTTATAACTGATTTAGTTAGTCTTTCTACTATCATCTTTAAGCTCAAATATAGAAATGAAGAAGTTTGCTATAATCCAGACAACAGTCTTATTTTATATTTTGAGAATTTTTTAATCTTTTTCCTTCTAAACAGAACTTTGAAATAAAAATAAATACTGAGAAGCATAATTACAATAGAACACAACCATAAATATTTTTTCTGGCTTTTTTAGTAAATTTTGAATGTGGTCTTGGTTGCACATATAAGTAACTTTAAATTTATATTTTAATTAATTAATCTTTAACTAAAATTAAAATATTTTTAAAAGTTCTTGCTATTACAATTATTTTAAATAATAGTAAGTATAGGATTTTACATGCTTGGGGTTTATGAAGATTAGAATGGATTTGAAATTTCATGGTTATAGAAGTATCAAATTACAGATTTGCATTATTTGAATAGGTATATTTACTCTATTTATTGGGCAGTTACTACTATGACAACAGGTTATTTTTTTAAATTTTTTATACCTGAAATTCCAGTTTAATTTGAGTTAAATTAGAAGATTATTCTATGAAAGATATATTTAAAAATCTTGAATTGCTCAAATCAAAAATCAGTTCTCTTCTGACTAAAAATAAATGAATAAAAAAAAACTATTTTTATGAATCTCTTAATCTTATAGGTTAAATCTCATTTTAAATTGAAATTCTTTAAATAAACAATTAGCTTTTAAGTTTTCTTTAAATAATTAAAAATGAATTATTCTTTTATTTATAAAAGTTGGTTATGGAGATATAGCTGCAACTAATCCCTCAGAAGCTTTATTTATTTCAATAGCTATGATTGTTTTCAGCTGTGTTTATGCTTATTCTATTAATAACATCGGTTTAATACTTTAAGAAGTTGAAAAATCCTCTAAAAAATTAAACGAAAATATTTTCATAATTCAAAGGTAAACAAAAAATATTCTTTGAAGAAATTTTTTTAAATCAACTTTTCAATGAAATTTTACAATCATTGCTTTTAATGAACATCATTTCATAAATTAATAAAAAAAGTAATTTTTTGTAAATTAAAATAAATAGATATCTGAATAGAAAGAGTGTGGATATTTAGCTGAAAACTAGAGTAAGATTTTATCTCAGCTTCTTAGAATAGGAATCAAAGAATAGAGATAAATAGGCAGAGGATAGAATAATTGGCACTTTATCTAACTAATTAAGAGAAGAAATTACATAATAAATAAATTCTAAGATTCTTGAAAATTAAAACATTTTTATCAACAATTTCTCACATAAAATAAATAAGAGTATAGTATTTATAATGGAAGAAGTGCTAGTTTCACCAAACGAAATTATATTCTAAGAAAATGATATAAATGACTAATCAATTTATTTTATTTAAAGTGGGTTCGTAGAGATATTTTCAAATTGCTTTGGCCAAGATAAAGACTCGTCTCGCAAAATATACCAAACAATTACATAAAATTAGTTTTTCGGTGAAATTTCTTTCTTTTCTGGATTAGCAAGAAGTGCATCAGCTAGAAGTGTAAACCTTACTACTTTATATAGGATAAAAAGAGATAAATTTATTGATCTCTTAAAAACAAGTGAGTCTGATTTCGAAAGGTTTAAAATGATTTAAGAGCAAATTACTATTCATGGAAATTTAAATTCCTTATTTTTAAAGTGCTATTCTTGTAAAAAGAAAGGACATTTAGCTACTAATTGCCCATAAACACATGCTTATTTTGACAAATAATTTATATTTTTAAAAAGTAATTTCACTGAAACTTAATCGAGATAGCAAGATCACTAAAGAGCAGAAAAAACTTAGTAATTTAATCCAATGTAATAATTTGCTTTATATTTAAGCTTATATATTTATAGCATACCTTATAAGACATTTTTAAGTACAAAATCTATTTGCTTCTTCTAAAATTTAAGTAGCAAAATTAAATAATAAACAGGGTGGTTTTTCTGAATTATTATCATTTCTTTTAAATTCGAATAAATAATATTTTTAATTGATTAATTTTCCTAAATTTCTAAAAAAATTTCTATTCCTGGTATCTTTTACTAAATGAATTAAGGTATTGCAGTTAATTTTATTCAAAGTTTGTAATTTGAATATGATATGGTCTGATTATATTATTCTACAAAAGCATAGAAAACTACATTTAAAGTAGATTTTGTTTAACTATAATCAAATTGTTTTAAAATTTAATAGAATTTAGGCTAAAAAAAATATACTAATTTGCAAAAAATTGAAATAAAATTGCAGAAACTTAAATAGTAGGACACAGTTTTTTTATGACATAACTTCTGAAGAAGATGAAGAAGAAGAAACAACATTCAATTAAGAAAGTCTTTAAACATCAGATGAAGAAGATGACTAATCTAACAGATTTGGACTAGAAATTAAAAATTTTGTAAAATAAATGACAGATTTATCACACAAAATAGAAAGTAGATAAACTTAGAGATTAACAAAATCTAATTAAGAAGATGAAAGCATAGCTATTTCAGAAAATGCCATTGGTTAGAATAAATTAATTCCTGTGTCAAATGATCAAATTTCAATAAATTTATACCTTAACAATAATAACTATGAATAGCAATAAGTTTAAAGTAATTTAAATGTATTACCTGATACATAGTAGTTTTCAAAGGTAGAATAAATAGTTTCTGTATTAAAAAAGATAAAATAGATGCCAAAAAACAATAGAAATAATGAAAATTCAAAGGAAAATAACACATATTAATAACCTAATTTAAAATAATAGTAATTTACTAAATCAAGAAGTGATATAAAAAATGCTTAAAACCCTAAACAAGTTAATTTTAATATTTAAAATCCTTAATCTTAAATTTAAGATTAAAAAAGTATGATTTTTTATTAGTAGAAAATCTCAAAAGATCTCATTGATGATTAAGATATTTCTTACTTATCTCCTTAAATAGAAAAAACTACATCTCAAAGTAATAATTAATAATAATACTCTTTATCTGCAACTTGCTTTAAAGCCTTTGAATAGTAAATACCATAACTCGAAAAATCAGATGAAAAAATATCAAAAGAATAATTGAGAAGTATAAAATCACATGATCTTTAAGGAAATCTTGCTTCAAGTAAAATAAATTAAAGTAAATAATTCAATTTATAATTAAAAAGTACATAAAATCCACTAAACTAAGAATATATGTCGGATAAAATAAAAAGCAGTTAAAAAGTATTTAGCAACTTAATAAAATCTAATAATGATTGTTCTATGATGTATAATAATAATAGATTACCCTCAGAATAAGAATTTTTTTACTAAGTTGAATTGCATGGTTTCGATAGAGTAAAAATATTCAAAAAATTTTTTCCTCAAAATAATATTGATAAAGTTATATCGGCTCTTAAAAAAATTAATATCTAATAAAGAAAAGAAAGGACCAAAAAAAATTTAGGAAGAAGAAGATAAATTGTATTTGCTTTTGATCATATTTAGAACAGGTTGATTTGTGAAACACCTATTGGTAGTATACGTTAAAAGTAAAGGGAAAAAACATCATTGTCGTATGGAGTTAATTTAAAATAAAAAGACTAATTAAATCATGTGAACTGATTGATAATTTTAATAAAGTACTTAAAATAAAATATTTTGAGTTTTATTATTTATTCAAATGTTTTAACTTGTAATTTTATTTATTTATCAATACCTTTCTCTCTTTAAAAAATTAAAAAATTTAATTAATTTATTATTTGTTAAGAAATTAATTAAATAAAAAAATATGTTTATTTGACTTACTAAAATGTTTTGACTATTTAAAAAAATATTTAGAGTTATCCTTTTAAAATAACCCTTGAAAATACTAAATAAATTTCATCTGTTTACTGTTTTGATTGTTTTATGATAAATTTTTTTAATTTAACAAAATATTTTATTCATGCAAAAAAATAAAATTTGGTTACACCCTAAAAAATTCCTTTCAAACAAAAAAAATTAAAAGCAAAGAAATTTTAAAAATAAAAAAATTGCAATTTTAATAAACAAACAAAAAAATTTTATTTTTTCTTTTGAAAAAAAATATTGTTTTAAGAATTTATTTTTAGTGTTTGGTGATCACTAAAAAAATGGGTTTCATCATCTTTTGAAAAAAGCTCAAATAAATATTTCTAAATTTCTTACTATTTCTTATCTACAAAAATATTTTAGAAGAAAAGATTAATTTTTATAGATTTTTAAAACCATGTTTAAAATTTAAGCAACAGTTTTGAATAAATTAAAAAAATAAAAATTTTTAGTCAAATTTTCTAAGAAAGTATAGAATTATTTTAAAATAAGTACTGTATATAAAGAAAGTTAGTTAATTATTAGCTTTTGAAAATAATTTTTCTTGAAACATAACTCTTTTAAAAAAAAGTTTAATCATGGTTTAATACATGTAAATTTAACTCAAATTAGATAAAATATATTTTTATAGAGCTAAGTATACAATTTTATCAATTAAATCTTTCATTCTTGATCAGAATCACTCTCCTCGCTTTCCCTTTCTTCTGTTGGGTTATAGCTAGTATCGTTTTTATTACCTCTAGTCATGGGAGTAGTTCTTTATTCATAATGAGGAGAGCTCATGTATTAGGGAGATTACTAGGATCCCATATAAGTAGATTTAGATCTATCATGTGGACTAGATGATGTAGCATGAGGATTTTGATAGCTTGGAGAATTATATCTAATAGAAAATTAATAATTTATATAAAAATATATTTGAAATAATTTTTTTAATTTACCTCACTTAAGAAGGAGAAGTATAAGAGGGTGAATGAGTTCCACTTAAACCACTGCTTTTATATAAAGGAGAACTTGCATAAGGACTAGCGTTTGCAGGGCTTGTTGAACCAGCAGGAGTGTGGCTTGGAGGTGAATAATCTTTGTTAAATAAATATAGTGATTTAAGTAAAATAATTTTAAGATGTTTAAAATAATTGCAATTTTTAAAAATAAAAAATCTAAATAATTTACTAGGAGAAGGGACGAATGGTGAGTTACCACCAGTTTAAGGGCTGTATTACACACTTTGAGTTTATTTATATTAATTAGAGACCGATATGGGTGTTTGTAAATCTAATTATAATTTATAATTTAATTATTAATAAAAATAAGGGGAAAAAATCTTACATGATGGAGAGTTTTAGAAAGGTGTCTAGGGTGTGAAAGAGCCATTTGCTTATCTTATAGATGCTTGATAATCAGTACCCATAAGTCTATATCCAGGAGTATTTAAATTGTGAGGAGTCATTTCGTAACGAGAAGAGTCGTTTGCATCTGACATTCCATCCATATCTCCTATTTACTCTACTTGTCTTTTTGTTTTGAAGTCACCGACTTTATTTAAATCAACTAGCAAATCAAAACAGCCAGTACCAATATCGCAATTTTAACCAAAAATAATGTTTTCAGTGACACCTTTAAGCTTTATAAATTAGTAAAAAATATTAAAATTTATTAAATATTATTAGCTATTTGATTACATCATCTTTTTCAAAGAAGATTGCAGCTGTATTGAGAATATCTACTGTCTCTTCGAAAGAAGATTTTCTGAGGCAAGATAAACCAGGTATACGATTGATACCATTTCTATTAATAGGAGTCAAACGACCTCTTACAGTCATCCACTCAGCCAATATAGCCAAGTGACGATAATTAATGTAAATACCATAAGGTTCAATAACAACTCTAATTTAATTAACAATAGATTTTCTACCTGCTTCAATACCAAGGATAGTAATAATTTCTTAAATATCATTACTATAAGTTCTAGTAGAGTCTACTTTATCAACCTTTAATACTTCTTTAAGATTTGTACCAGAGGTATTGAAAATATGTTCTTAAGGTTTTCTTTCTTAATAGAAAATACCACCTGGTTTAGGAGCACTATAAATACACTCATTTTCAACCCAAGGTCTGAATTCCTTCTTTTAACTATTAAATAAACAATACAATTATTTTCTAAACTAATATTAATAAATTTATAGTATTACGTAGGATAGACTTTTTGAATCTTCTAAATACCTCCTATGTATGCATCCTTGAATTCAGATTCAAAGAGAACAAGAGAAGCATAAGCACTCTTGGAAGGTATATCATCGTTATCAATTTATTCAATATTTTCAGAGAAATTCTATTTCCAAAATTTAACATGAATTTATCCCTTTTCATAGCTTTTCTTTTCAACCATAAGTTTTCCCCACTTCCTGGAATCTGCTTTCTTTGGGTCATCATTTTTATCTTCTTTGTAAGCAATATTTTTAATCTTTTAATACAAGAGATCAAAAGTATCAATTGGAGCTTTTTAGGTATCAATTTAGATGATAAGAACTATGGGATCGTATTCGTCATTGAGGTTATCATCACCGAAGATATCATCTTACTAGAAATCATCATCTTCTTTTGACTTATAAACAATTCTTGTTTGACTAATGTAATAAGAAATAGTTTAGAATTCAATCTCTTATTTAAGTCTTAAAATTTCCTATCTTTCCATAGAAACGATTTCTTCATACTCTCTCTTAAATTATTAATGTTATTAATCTGGTTCACAATTTTTCAAATTGCTCATCAGTATATCTTTTTTGAAGATCTTCTTTCTCAAACCATTTTCAAAGAAGATTGTCATTTCAGGAGTTTTTACATTTTTAGAAGCATCCAATATTTCTTATAGACGAGGGACACCAAGAGTGACGTTACGATCTGAGACACCTGCAAAATGGAAAGTATTCAATGTCATTTAGGTAGTAGGTTCACCGACAGATTAAGCAGAAATAGCACCAATTGTTTCACCTATAAAAATAAATAATTTATTGAGACAAAATATTTTATGTCAAAATCTACAAAAAAAAGATGAAAAGTAAGCAATTACCAGGATGTGAAATAGCTTTTTTAAATTTATCAAAAATTTCCTTTGTGAGTTTATCAAAAATATCCATAGAAAGTTTGTGTTTTAAGACTATCTTTTTGGAACCGAGATGGAGACGGATGTGGGCTTTAAACAATGCCAAAGATTCTAATTCCATACCTCTTTTAACTGCATAATCATCAAGATTCTTGAATAAATCTAAAAGGCTCTTGTAGACTTAAATAGGATTAGTCTTACATTAATCTCTGGTGTAAGTTTTATTTTTTTGAGACATTTCAATTTTAGCAGATTCAATCATTCTACCAATGTTAACAGGTAAGTTAATATCAAGCTTACCTTCCTAAGCATAGAAATAGAAATTCTTTCTAAAGAGATTTCTAGCTTCAATAAGCTCTTCATATTCTTATTCCAAAATAAACTTAGGATCTTCACCATCATTTCTTTCACTAATCATGCGCATAAATTCATCCTTAATTGCAATTAAAACTTCTCTACTAATTTCTTTGCTGATTTGATTTTCCTTTAGGTCTACTAATTTAGTATATTAAAATAACCAGTCATCAGATTTACTTGATTCGACAAATCTGTATTCCCTTTAGAAGTCTTCTTCTTTAAAATCTACTTCATTGATTTTTTAGGTTTCGATGTACTCTCCTGCTAATGAGTCTTCACCATAACAGGTTTAGATAATCATACCTTGACTATCTCTAACTGTACCATCATAACGAACAATAACATCTTCAAGAGCTTTGACTAGCTTTCTTTAAATATAACCAGTTCTACTTGTTTTGACAGCAGTATCAGAAAGACCTTCTCTACCACCCATAGTATGGAAGAAGAATTCGTAAGGCTTTAAACCTATTTAAAAATTATTTTTCTAATTCAATATTTTAATTTAAAAATATCCTTACCAATGTAGAAATTGTTAACGACGAAACCTCTTGCAATAATACCATTATCATCTTTACAGAAATGAGGAAGAGTTCTTCTTGAAAAACCATTTCTAATTCTTGCACCTTCAATATTTTGTTAACCAACAAGACCCATAACTTAGGCTAAGTTAGTAGCTTTACCTTTAGAACCTGACCAGACCATCTTATTGAATTAATTGTACCTATTTTTTAACATCTATTAAGCTTATTTCAAAAATTAAAGAATTTTACTTGAATTTAATTGTAATTTCTGCTTGCTTTTCTGATTCTTGTCTGAGTTCATTAAGGATGGAGTTAACTTGAACTTCAAAAGAATCAAAAATCTTCTTACCAGCCTTGTGCATATTATTATTATCAATATAAGCAGCATCCTAGAATTATAATTCGATTTAATCATATTTTTCAAAGGCTTTCTTTCTAATTTTCTCAATTTCTTCAGAACATTTTTCACTGGGTACAATATCAGCACAACTAATTGTGTGACCAAACATAATCAACCAGTTATTAACTACTCTCTAGCATCTAGTCATGAAATTTTTAGTTTCTTCATGACCAATATCTAACCAAATTAAATGGACTAAACCACCAGGACCATCACCAACAATAGCCTTATTCATATAACCTTGAATAAGCTCTCCCTTATAGATGTAAATGGATCTATATTGTAAATATATGAATAAAATATGAATAAAATTAAAAAGAGTAATTACTCATCCTATTTGTGGAACCATTTGTCATCATCCTTATCACCCTTGAATCTTGTCATTGTCATTTATTCAGGAATAACCAAAGACATAATTTGTTTACCAGTCCATAAAGGTTCGGGTTTGAGAATGGCAGGCATGGGAAGATCTCCCTCCCAGTTATCAATCCACATAACTAAGTTCATAACTTATTCTCTGGTCAAAAATTTATCTCTTAAGGTAAACATAGCCACACCTAATAATGAATCTTGGACCAAACCCATAACTGGCTTATTAGCCTTGGGAGTAACAATTTATCTAGGGACATGGCAAATATAACCAAGTTCAACACCTTAATTTTCAAAAATTATTTGATCAATCATTTCAAACATAAACAAAAATAATACGTGTTTCATAAGATTAAGGTACGTGCATATTCATTTCATCACCATCAAAATCAGCATTATAAGGTGTAGTAACTGATAAATTAAGACGGAAAGTACTGTAGGGAAGAATTCTGACTCTATGTCCCATCATACTCATTTTATGGAGAGAAGGTTGACGATTGAACAACACATAATCACCATTTTGTAAAGCTCTTTCAATGATAACACCTAAATTATTATTTGTAAACATTTCAATGAATTGAATATGATTAAAGATATAATTTACCATCATTAACATGCATATCGAAATTATCATCTGCTTATCTATCTCCACTGCAAATAATAGCATCATAAGCTTCATAAATCTATTTTTCACGGTTGGGTTTCATAATACTTTTAATTTTGCCTTGCTTCCATAATTCACGAATTCTGTTTATATTTTACTAGTTAACAATTTCAGGAACAGTTAAACTATCAGCAATACTTCTAGGGACACCTAATTCGTCCAACCATAAATTAGCATCAGGTGAAATGACAGATCTTGCTGAAAAATCAACTCTCTTACCCATCAAATTTTGTCTAAATCTACCTTCTTTACCTTTCAATCTCTATGAAAAACTCTTTACAACTTTAGACTTAATTTTAAGAGCTTCTAATCTTGGTTTATCATTATCCATCATTCTAGCTACAATACTCTAGATTTATTCAACCTTTAAGATAAAAAATTAACAATTAACACTTATATTTTCAACTAAAATTTTGAAAATAAAATTCAATTAATTTTCTAAAATTATTTTAATCAATTTTCCAAATTCTTCTTCTATTAAAAAATTATTCTTACGAGTTTTCTGTTATCAGAACTGTCCTTAATTTGAGCATTTAGCTTCAATACTTCTTCATAGCATTTAGTAAGTTCATCTTAACAAGTCATATTAGATGACATTTCTATGGAAGGACGAACTTAAGGTGGAGGGACAAGTAGTTTTGTTAAGATCAAACTAGTTGGCTATAAGAAATCTTCATCATGCCTTCTTGCACCTGATTATTAATGAAATATTTAGATAAATATCTTAATTAATTTTAAAGGTAATAAAAAGAATCTTTAAATATAGATTTACCAAATAAGTAAAGAATAAGTTTATTTATTAATTACCTTTGTAAGCTAACAATTTTTTAGAATCAGCATATTTAATTTTCTTTAAAATTTCTAGTGCTTATTCAGCAGTTAAATCATACTCAATAGTATTATTATCTTTAGATTTGTCAAGCTTTTCAACTACTTTAAGATTTAAGAACTTAAATACACTAACCTTAATTAACAAGGTGGAATTGCAATCTAGTTTTTAGCAAGTTGATTATTTACCAAGAATTTTGTATAATTCATTAAGTCTTCTCTTAGGCTAACTAATATTCATAACTTCTTAATACTTTTCAAGTTTAGCATATTCAGTCTTTGATGCAGGATTACCACTTTCATTTCTCTAATATTTTAGATAAAATTTATTTAAAAATAGATATAAAGAAAGTATTTTGTTTCTTCATAGACACAATATGCTGATATTATTATGAAAGCAAGTATTCTTAAATTTATAAAGCTTTTTGCATCTACTTACTATTACATTTTTCCTATATTTTCTCTTTTTTTCCTACAATTTGGAATTTTTAAATTCTCAGTTAAGCTTTCTTTTAAGGCGGTAGAATTGCATTTATAAATAGTCTTTAATAAATTATTCTCATATTAAGGGACTAAACAGCCAATTTTCAAGAAAAAAATAATTTAATTGCTTAAATAAATCACCTTAATAGGAGGTTCTCTCACAGCACCACACTTGTGACAGATACAAAGAAGAATTTGCTTGACAGTGTTAATAAAATTGATGTGATAAATAGGTCTTTTGAGATTGATATAACCAAAATGACCAGGACACTCATTCTTTTAATTACAAGTTTTACAAGCATCCTTTGTGGTAGTACCTAATCTTTTATCATTTATAAAGCCTTCATCTTCTTTACTACCATTTTCAAAATTCTTAATTTCGCAAACACACCAGCTTTCCTTTTTAAGTTATAAAATAATTTAATGATTGCTATTTGAATCATTACAATAAACTCCCATGCAAACAATCATAGTTGTTGATTTATTACAATAAATTTCAAAAAAGAATATGACTTTCATACATATTTAAGTATACTAATCCTAAAAAATTTTGTTTTCATTTTTAAAATGATAAAGATCAATTGTCATATTTGAAAATTGCAGTAAATTTAAAATTTTAATATTTCTTCCTATGTAAGCCTTAATATTTGAAATGCATTTTAATGATAAATTTCATGTTTCATAAATAAATAATTGTATAGAATGTATATGTACTATTTCCTTTTCGGAGAGAATAGAGAAATGGACGCCATTAACTTTGGCTGTCTCCATCTAGGAGTAAGCATACTTTTGTCCAGACTATTTCATTTCTTGAATTTTTTTTGCTTTTTAATATCAATAAAATGCAATAAATCTGATTTATTAATTATATATATCAATTACTTGTTTAATTTATTATTATTATCTGCAAAAAGATTTTTTTTTAATGTATCTAACTCAATACACTTTTTAATTAATTTCTTCCTTTTCGAAAATAGCCTATTTAATTACTTAGCAAATAATCTTCCCTAGACACAACCCAATAAAGTATTATATCTGACTGTTTTTTACCTATTATTTCAATAAAGGAATTATTTTATTTGAATGCATAAAAATTATTTTTTTAATAATTTTTGTTTATGAAGGGAGTATTTTTACACCATTTATTATCTTCCTCTTCTTTTCATTCTCATAACACTTAAATTTCACTAGTCCGCCAAAAAATTAAAAATAAATTTAACTAAAATATTCTTTAATTTTCAAATTAAAAAAAATTTAGCTAACTAAAAATCTTCAGTATCAAGCCAAAAATTAAAAATTTTAAAATTAACTGAGTTAAAAAATTGAATTCAAATAACTCTTTACAATTTAATCAAAAATCATTTCAAATATTTTTTAATTTTTTTTTATTTGAAGAAAATAAAATTATTTTTTATTTACCCTTTATTTTTTATAAAATAATTTATTTACTAAAATTGATGAATAAATATTAAAAAGAGAGTTAAATATCTCAAAATGCTGATTTAACTAACTCTTAAAAATAAGAAATAAATGACCAAAGCATTTTTTATTATAAGCAAATTTTAACCCTAAAAATAAATAATTTAAAATATCTTATTGTTTGATGAATATTTTTATTTAAAATAAAAATCAACAAATTTTTTGAAAGTATAAAAATAGAATGAAGATATAACAAAATTTAAAGAATTTCTATTTGTAAAAAACTACTTAAATAAGGAAAAGAGTACTAAAAAATCATGTTTTAATAGTATTCACTTTAGTTTTTGTTGATATCAGTTTTATACTAAAAAGTTTAATTTTGTTATGTCATTCTAGCAATAGAATAATCTTATTGTGAGTTTCTCTATTTTATAATTAATTTTCATTATTAATTTTTAATAATACTGAGTTGAGTTATTATGAATAATTTCAATAATAACATAGAAGAAGACTGAACTATTATATTAATTAATATACCTCTTTCTTTGTTAATATTATCAATAATTATTAATCACAAATATTCTTTGTTTGCTTTTAAAATAAGAAATAGCTACACAAAAATTTTTTATAACTAAATAGCAGCACATCAAATTAATCATGGCATCCTACCCAGTCTAATAAAATATATTTGAGCCTAATTAAGAGAATTAAAAAGGATAATCTTATGATGAAGACTACTAAGATGAAGAAAATGTATATGACGATGCAAGTCACTCATCTGATAATGTAATTAATACAAAAAAAATTATGCTGTTAGATTTTGTTTCAATTTTGATTGAGGCATAGGGTATAATAAATATGAAATAATTAATTATATTTTATAAATGTAGGAAATCTAATATGATTACTATTATGGAGATAGTGATTAAGATGAAGCAGATGTTCAAGAAATAAGTTAAATTTAGAAAGCTTAAACAGAATTGAATCGTAAAACAACAACGCAGTTAGATGAAGAAGCAACTAAAATAAATAAAGCACTCAACAAAGATAATAAAAAATTCTTCAGAAATATTATAAAAATGCTTGTAAAATATTTATTTTGAATGAAATAAAAAGCAATAAGCTAAAAGGGAAAATTAATTGTCAATTTTTTTAGCTGCCTTTTAAGCAATTTTTCTTTATTTCATTATTGGAAATTTATATATAAAAGCCAGCTAACTAACTAACAAACAAACCAATACAATAACGCTTTAAGTATGCAAATGTATTTTTAAAGTAATCTCTATTTTATAAATTAAAAGGTATCAAAACAAAAAAAAAGATGGGAGTCAGATGAATTTTCCCTAGATTTAACATGTATATTTATTAATTAGATTTCTTGATTGAATAACATACCTATTTTTTTACTACTTGCTATATTTGTAAATGCTTTCGGAAAAATACTTCAGTCTACAAATAAAGCAAAATATTTTTTATTCTAATAAAAAAAATATTTTTGATAAATAAATTGGGTTAACCTTATCTATTTAATAAATAGATATTACATCTAAGATTATTGCTATGGGATATCCTGCAGATAAATTAGAAAGTCTTTACAGAAATGACCGTGAAGAAGTTAAAAAGTAAGCAAATATTATTTATTATTCACTTTAACTCATAGTAAATAAAAATACTACAATAAATTACCATTTTACTCACAAAAAACTATTATTATAAGCAATGAATAAATTGAAAATAATAACTAGAAAGACCCTATTATCAAAAAACCAAAGAAATTCGTTAAAAATATATATTATTCCAAATATTTTGATTTGATACAATTTTACAAAATTAATTTTTGTGGTAATTACTGCTTTTATTCAAATGATGTCTTTTAATTTATAAAATAATCTTAAAATTTACAAATCACATTGCTTATTCAGTCAGTCCTACGTCTTTCTATTAATTTTATTATAATTTTCAAATTTGATTATTTATCAAAGTTACCCAGTTCTATAATTATTCTAGCCTTCTTGCTCTATCTAAAATTAAGGACATCCATACAAATTTCATATTTTAACACTGAGTAGAAAAATTTAATTTGAAGTATTTTCATTTATTTTTTATCATTCAATGATAAAAATTAATCTATCCTAATTCAAAGTCTTTGTTAGTACTGTACTTACAAATTTCTGTTAATCTAATAAATCTTGAAAGAAAAACTAAATAACTTTTGTCAAAAATAAAAATTTTTTTGATGATATTTTAGATTTAAAAAAAACAAAATTTATTTCATTTTTATTTTATTACATTTTTATTTTCCAAAAAATAAAACATGATAGTATAAATTTATATTTTTATTCACTCTGATTATATATGAAATTATAACCCATACTTTCTAAATTAGATTTAATTAATGTTATCAGTAAATTTGATTCTTTTTATTTAGATTGTAAATGTAAATTTGTTTTTCTCATAAAACAAACTAATTCTGCCAAAAAAGCAAAGACAAAAAAATAAATATTTATTAGATCAAATCATATCATCCTTTATCTAAATAATTCATTCCATTTCAATTATTTAAAATATTTAATTAATTTTTTGAATATAATTTTAGCTTTTTCAAAAAGAAACACCAAGACAACTATAAGATATACAATTTATGTTCAGAAAGAGAATATAACAAAGAGGAATTTTAAAACTTTGCACATTATCCTTTTGAAGATCACTAAGCACCTGAATTTTAACTAATTTATAACTTTTGTAAGGATCTCTTTAAATTTATTTATGAAGAAGGGAATGGGGAGAATATAGCTGCTGTTCATTGTAAAGCAGGTAAAGGTAGAACTGGTGTTATGATTTGTTGCTTCTTATTATTTTCTGGAGTCTATGACAAAGCTATTGATTCTTTGCGATATTATGGAATTATGAGAACAAAAAATAAAAAGGTAACTAGAACTATTTTTAAAAAGAAGAAAATCAAAATTTTAATAAATTTATATTGACATATAAAAGGGAGTAACTATTCCAAGTTAAATAAGATATGTGTAATACTTTGAAAAAGCACTCTAATGCAAATACAATTTAGAGAATTTCCCAAGGATCAGCATGAAGTTGCTAAAAATTAAATTAGTCACAATTCCTAATTTCAATTTATTTGGTGGCTGTGGTAGATACATACTTATTTACATTAATTCTAAGAAATATTAATTTTCATTTAATAACATTAGAGCCTTTTTTTACAATCACTTAGTTGACAGATGGCAAAGAAAAAATAGAATATAACTCATTAGTAAATTCTTTATTTAAAATATTAATTTATTGAAAATTGAATTATAATTCATTTTATAAATAAGGATCACTTTAAATTATAAAAATATCACAAAGAACCTTATATTGAGTTCGTTTTAGATGAATATGAAGTGAAAGGGGATGTTTAAATTCAATTTTATAACAAATCTCTTCTTAAAAAGTATTTATTTTTCATATCATCATTTTATAATTCTTTAAATTCTTTAAAAGGAAAGAAAAAATGTTTTAATTTTGGTTTAATTGTGCTTTCTTTGAGCCAAACGGTGTCTTAGTCTTAGATAAGAATTAGCTTGACTCTGCATGCAAGGTAAATAGATCTAATTTTTTATTTTCAATTAATTTTTTATATGATAATTTAGGATAAAAAGCACAAACGTTTTAGTGAAGCCTTTCATGTTGAAGTACATGCTATTAGACCTAACCAGTAATAAGAAATCGAGATTATGACTGACTAAAGTTGCTATTTAAAAGTAAATTAAATAAAAAAAAAGGAATATGAAAGTAGAATGTAAAAATAGAAAGAGTTTCCTACTACAAATCAATAAAATCTTAAAAATTTAGAAATAGACCAAATAAATTAATTCTCGTAATAAAAGAATCAAAAAAATTGAAATTTTAATTTGAAAATGAATGCTATTGTGATTTAATAAACATAAAAATATATCCACCTACCTTTTCAAATATAAAACTTAATTAAATGGTGCAAATTCTAATATAATAACAAAACAAAAAATAATAACAAATTTTTTTTGAGTGAAATTCAAAAAAGAAGATTGATTTATTTAAAAAATAAAAAAGTACTTTAAAGAAATAATCGATATGAAATACTAATTTTTCTTTATTGAATTTCACAAAAAATATAAATTAAATTGCGAAAAAAAGCAAACATATCAAATTTTGACCAAATTATATTCAATCGAATTATGATTTAATAAAATAAACATTTCGGATCATCATTCTTATAATAAAAAAAATTAATTTATATTTATTGTATATAAAGTCTATTTTTCATTTTATTTATTGTTGTAAAATAAAATTTATTAATTATTAATGCAAAATAAGTTAATTATTTAGTTTAAGCAAACAAAATATTAATTTAGATATTTTAGTGTTTTTTAAATACTGTTTGATAAAACATAAGGATTAATTTTTAAAAAATTTTTATTTTAATTGATAAAGAGTGTTTTATTGAAATTTTATTTTTAATATAAGATTGAATTATTATTTATTTTGATAAAAAGTAATAACTAAAGAAATATGGTGATAAAGCAAATATTATTGATTTAATTATAGAATGGCTTAAATTTTTTTAAAAAACTTCAGCATTCAAATATATTGAATACAATTTTGTTAACAAATTCATAATTATTTATTTTTGAAACTAAAAATGTAAGTGTTTTAAATCAATAAAATTTGAAAACAAAAACTCATAAGCAAATCAAATTATTATCTTTAGTTTAAAATTAAAATGTTCTTTTAATTTTATATTTAGATAGTTAACTCAAATTAGAAAATTTTTATTTCTTAAAAAATACCTCAACTTAAAATTTAAAGAAATTAAAATTTTTTATTTTTTATAAATTTTTCATTAAACCATGCAATTATTTATAAATTAAATTATAGAGTTTATTTTTTGTTATTGTTCCCTATGTTTTTTTTACTTGTATGTAGTGCGAATAATTTAGATTAAATAAATTAAATTAAGATCAATTTATATTAGTTTAATATTTATAATTTATGTGATTAATAAAATAAAGATTTTATTGTGAGTTTTTAGTTTATAAATTTAATAAATTAAATAGCTAAATACATAGATAATACTTAAAAGTCAACTGTTTTGATAGGATTCATTTCTTCATAAATATCTATTTAAAAGAAGAATGGTAATTGTAAGATTGAGTTACAGTCAAACTGATTTCAAAGGGTTTTTTTCTTGAATGATTGTTAGGATTATTTTGCAAAAAATAAATAATTTGTTAATTATCATTCTTTTATTAATAAATATTATTTACGTTATTTAATTGTGGCTAATTTTTATAAGATTATGTTTTTATTATACTAATAGCTATAACTTGATACTAATTAAATTAATTTAATTAATAACTAAAGGTACGAATTTATATATCTACCATTTTATTAGCTTTTATTTCAAAAAATTTTATAATCTCCCTTTTAAATGAGCTAGTTCACTATTTATGAAAACCCTCCTTCTAAAATTACCTGCAAAAGCTGGTGTATTTATTCTGTTAAGGACTAATAAATATTATGTGGTTCAAATTAGAATGTATAATTATAAATTGCCTCCTTGACAAAAATGATGACTTATATTGTAGTAATGCGTTTCTGTAAAACAAATTAAATGGATATTGATAATCTTTATGTTGTTGTTAGTAGAAACGCATCAGCAATCTAAGGAACATCTGCTGGGTTAAAGAACGGAGATCAAATATCAATAAAAGACTTACTTTACTGCTTAATGCTACCAAGTGGGAACGATGCAGCTCTATGTTTGGCTGAAAGCATAGGATCTATTCTTTATAGAATTCAAAAAGGTAATAAAAAAATAAAATAAATTTAAAATAATTAAAAAATATTTAAATCATAATATGAAGTATTTTGGATTCGAATGATTTATTTTTAAAATTTTTTCATAATTAATACTTCGACTCAATTTTCATAAATTTATAATTAAGGTTTAATCAAATCAGCATACATTCTTAGAAATATGAATAATATAAATGTTTAAAATGAGTCCACAGTAATTCAATCTTGCTCAGTTATGAGTTTCGTTAATGAAATGAATGTTTTGGCATAACAATTAGGACTAAGTTAAACAAAATTTTCTAATCCTCATGGATTACATGATAAAGTTAATGTCTCTTCTGCCAAAGATATGGCTATTCTTACTTATGAAATTCAAAAAGAAGATAAATTTACTCTCTCTCTTTGTTAATCAAAAAGTTACTAAATAGAAGTGAAAAATTTGATTGAAAATACAAGCAGATAAATTAATTTGATAAACACTAATAAGCTACTTGAATAGCCAGGTTATTTAGGAATGAAAACAGGTTACACAAATCAAGCAGGTGGTTGTTTGGCCTCTTTGTTTAAATAATACGATAAAATGATGGCTATTACTGTCGAATTAATAGTAGTAGTTTTGAAATCAGAATCTATGGAAGATAGATTTACAGATACTTAATTGCTCATTGAATGGTATTTCAGATAATTAAAACATAAAGTATAAGAGAGATGCAAATTCTATGAATAATCTTTCTAATTAATTAATGCTTTACAAAGTTGAATTTGTTAGACTCTAAATTTAAGGTTACTTTAAATAATTATCATGTACAAAAATTATTTAAAATAATCAGAATAATTATGATAAAACAATTTTGAAAAATTAAAATAAATAACAAAAATATTCATCTTTGAAAAATACTAAGAAATAAATTAGAATTAACTTTTCAGTTCAGTTTAACTTTATATTTGAGATATTTTGAAAAATTAAATTCTAAGAATGTAGATCCTTTCTATTGATTTTATATAATTTTGGTTTCTTTTGTAAAATATATAAAAAATAATTCATGAAAAAATGTTTTTCATTTATCTTTTTTAAGCTTAAAGTTTAGTATTTCTCTATTAAATACGAGATATTAATTAAACTTATAAAATTATTAGCTTTTTTATTTTGAATTCAAATATTTTTATCATTTTATCTGAAGAATATTTGGAGAAAGATTTCAATAAAATTTTATTTTAGAATAAGTAAAATCATTTTTATTTTTTTAGCTTAATTCTAAAATTAGTAAAGAATTTAAAGTAGAGTTTAGTTAATAATATTTATTATGAGTGATATTTTGTGAGTATTTATTAAGTGGTAGAAGATTATGTATTTTTATTGATTCTAGTTATTTGTAAATTTAAAAGACTTTATTTTTTTCAATAAAAAAATATATTAAAAGATTATTGTGATTATTTACTAACTCATATTTTTTGGTAAGTTAAATTAAATATTCTTATAATTGATATTCCTTTTTCTTTTTTCCAGCAATTTTTATATACTCAAATATCTGATCTCAAAAATGCTTACATTTTTAAAATTTATAAATTAAAAAAGGATTATTTCTCTCAAAAAAATAGTGAAGTTTCTAATAAGAATATTTTTAATTTTGTAGTAAATTAGGCAAATAAATTGAGAATAATTATTTACTCATTTTTGGATTAATTGCCTTAAATAATATTACTTATTTATCAATTAATTTTGTTAAAACACTTATAACTTTATTTTTATGCTTATTTGTAATTATTAAATAAATCTATTAATTAAATGAAACTTTAGATTCAGAGATTCCTAAAAGTATTTATTATTACTCATATTTTATGAATAAAATTGATTTTGCTATCAACTCAAATATTTATATCTCAAGAAAATAAATAATTACAACAAATATATTAATTCAAAAGATGGAATTTGTACAGACAGATATTAATGAGATTAACATAAATTATTAACAAAACAATAAATGAAATTACTAATTTTTAAGTTTAATTTTGTGAATTGATTGAGTTTAGGTATTGTGTCATTAAAATACTTAAAAGCAACTAAGTTTGATTTAATAATCAAAAAGACTTTTATTAGAATTTATTTCATATAAATAGCAAATACCAAATTTTTTGTTTTATGTCGATCATAGGTTTTTTATTTGATGCATCGATGCAATTTATGTAGGGTTTATTTATAATTAATAATATCTGAATTCTAAAAATTAACCATAGGGACTTCAAATTTTTAGGGATTTCTAAATAAATTACTTTCAGCATAAAGAGTAGTAAAAAAAATAATTGCAAAAAAATAAATAAATAATTTATTAATTAAATAGAAGGATTGATTTCAAGTACTCTCTTTCTTTCTTTCTTTCTTTCAAATTAATTACAAAAATCAATCAATTAATTTAATAAAGCTATAGATTTCATTAAATTGTATTATAAAGCAACCAATCAAGCAAGCTATGTCTTCTAGCGATATTAGGATTTAAGAAGAAGAGAAACAAAACTATCAAGTTAGTTAGAGAGGTTATTCATCTGATTAAGCAGATAAGCTCTTCAAAAACAGAAAGAAGGCACAGTCTAGCGATGAATCAGATTCTGGCTCTTCTGATGTAATTAATTAGATTTATTATATGAAAGTAGCATACCAAAAATAAGCCATTTGCAAAAAAATTCAACCTAATAAATTTCAAAAGATACGCGAAGGCAATATATATCTAAGTAATAATAATTCTAAATTAGGAGGATATAGATGATTTTTATTATGGAGACAATTTTGATGAAATAAACGGTGGAGAGGCTGATTTTTTTGATAGAAACTAGAATAATTTATTCCACCGTAAAACAACAAAAGAGTTAGATGCAGAGGCAGAAATGGTGAACAAAAAAGTAAATTAAACAGCAAAAGATAAAAACGAAAATGTTGATCAAAAAAAGAAATTCTTTAAAAATTACATAAAACTTCTGGTACAAAATTGATTTAATTTTATTTTTGTTTGTGAGTTAGTTATACAATTATTATTTTAGCAGCCCATTAAGCTCTATTAGGATTATATAAATATAGTTTTTTAGTGTGAAATTACTGTTTAACAAATAAAATTTTGTCAATAAATGATTAAGTTTTAGATAAAACTAAAATTAACCTGTTACTCACAACATTTACCCAACAATAAGTTAATCTTATAAATATTTAATAAAGGTATCTAAGTAGAAAAAGAGGTGGGAATCTAATGGCTTTTCACTTGATTTAACATGTAATTAATATTAACAAACTTATTAATACACATAGATTTAATTACTAAGTTAAAGTTAGAAAAGGAGAAAGGGAGAACTTAAGCAAATAAAAAAGCAAACAAAATATATTGATAATTGAAATTAATAGAAAAATTCAATTCAATGAATTGTTTATCTTTGAGTGAATTAACTCTATCTTTCTTTCTCTTTTATTTCTCATTTTGTTTTTCAAATAAAATTACTAAAAAATATTAAACGTCATATTATTTTGTTTACAAAAATATAAAATTAGATATAACCCCTAGAATAATTGCGATGGGATTTCCTGCTGAAAACTATGAACGATGGTACAGAAATTCTATGATTGATGTCTAAAAGTAATTAGAAAAGCTGTTTTTTTATTTCAACAGAATTAAGTCTAAATATAATTTTTGTTTTTTATATTTATCTTAAATAGTCTGCTTGCTTACTCTTTCAAGGAGTAAACTAATTTTTATTTTTCCAAAAAAAATAATTCAATACTTTCAAATTATTTACTGCTCTTAGACTAATTAAATTTTTTATTCTTTCCTGCTTAAACCCCACTAAATGCATGGTTAATTCATAATACTGAAAAATCCAGCTAGAATTATCATAATATTTTTTCTAACAATTGTGGTATTTCAATAATTTATTTTTGACAAATCCAAAAGAAGAGAAGCTGACTGACAACATATTAAATAAATTTGACTTAAAAATTTTCATATTATTTTTAAATTTTAATTTGATTTATTATTTAATAATCAAGTTTTTTCAATAAAATGCACACAAACCACTATAAAGTATATAATCTATGCTCTGAAAGAACATACGAAAAAACTAGATTTCCTGATGTTTCATATTATCCTTTTGAAGATCATTAAGCCCCTGAATTTTCTTTAATATATCGCTTCTGTAAGGACTTGTTCTAATACATTCATGCAGATAAAGAAGGTAAAAATACTGCAGGTGTTCATTGTAAAGCAGGTAAAGGTAGAACAGGAGTTATGATTTGTTGTTATCTAATGTATTCAGGAGAATATGAAAAAGCAATAGATGCTCTACGCTACTATGGCTTGATGCGAACGAATAATAAAAAAGTATTTTTTAATTGATAAATCAAATACTACATTTTTAAATCATTTAATGAATTAGGGAGTAACTATTCCAAGTTAAATAAGATATGTACAATATTTTGAAAAAGCTTTGCAAAATAAGTGGAAATTAGATGATTTTCCATAAATTTGTAAAAAACTCATTAAGATAAGATTGATGACCATCCCTAACTTTAATTTATTTGGAGGATGTGGTAAATAGTTTATTTATCATTAAAAATTAGATATTTATAAATTAATTTGCTAAAAAAAGAACCTTATTTCACTATTACTTACTCAAGATCAAAGAAAGAAAAGGTTTAGTTCAATTCACTGGTAATAATTAATTATTTCTTTTTTTAATTTTTTGAAATTGGCTCAACACCAGTAATGAAAAATCTTTTAATTTAATAGGATAAATTCAAAATATAAAAATACTAAAAAGAAGCTTATATTGAATATGATTTAGATGAATATGTGGTTTATGGGGATGTGCAAGTTTAATTTTACAATAGGTCTCTCTTCAAAAAGTAGTTATTTATCTTTAATAAATGATCTAATTATTTATTTTATTTTAGAAAATAAAAAATGTTTTAATTTTGGTTTAATTGTGCATTTTTTGAGCCAAATGGAGTAATGGAAATAGAAAAAACAATGCTAGATACAGCCTGCAAAGTATTTATTAAGAAATTATAGTTCATGGTCTTATTTATTTGCTTTGTTATTTAATAGGATAAAAAGAATAAAAAATTTAGTAAAGAATTCCATGTTTAAGTTCATGCAATTCATCCAGAACAAGATACAAAAATCGAATTTTTGCAAACAAGCTATTTGGAATAAAATAGAAATTTTGCAGCTCAATTAAAGTAGTAGCATCAATAAAAAGGAGCAGTTTAAAATTAATGATAAAAATTTCTTTAAAAAAGCTGAATAAACTTTACATCAATCAATAAACTACAGCCCCATACAATTTTTTTTATTAATATGAAACAATTTATTTTCTAAAAGGCTATATAAATAGCAAGGAAAATATAAATTAACTCAGCATGAAAATTTCATAGTCAATTTATTTGTAAAAATAATAAATATTTCAATCGATCAATCAAAAAATCCTTTTTTATTTTATTTGAAAGATTGGTTGTATACATTGGGCTCTTAAGGAAATGCTCCCCGTTTAATAAGTAGTCTGAGATATAGTGAAAAAGAAAAGAAATTTTAAACTAGATAAGATTGTTGAATGCTAAGTTTAATTGAGCAAAACGTGCATTTCAATTACTTTAATATATAAATATTTATACAATTTCTGAATTATTACTATAAACATAAGTATCTTACTTTTTCTTTTTAATTAGCAAAATGTATTATATGTAGTTATATATTATTATTCTTATTATCATCATTATAATTATTATTCCTTTTGTTTGAAAAATTCATTTCATCTCAATTTAAATTATTTATTGTTTTTCAGCTTATTTTTATTTAAACTAAATAAAACATCGTATCAAATCAACTTATGATTTATTATTAATATAGACTCAATTTTTCAAAAGTTTGACTTCTCCTTTTAAAAATCAATCATTTGTAGATATTCTGATCTGTACTATATAGAAATAAGAAACTCACATCTAGATTGTAAAGAGAGTTTTTATTTTAATTGAAAATACTTATTTTATATTTTTGTTATTTGAGAATTTTTTGAAGTTTTAAATAAATATAATATTAAATAGATAAATTTATTTTGAAAACACTTCGAATATAATCGTAAGTTTGCAAATGATTTGAAATTAAAATAAAGATAATTGATGAAAATTGAATTGAATTTTATGATAGTTTTTGTTTTATAATAAATAAAAAACACAAATTCAATGCAACTTTGGCTGTATAGATTTATATTTAATGTGTGCGTGTGAATAAATATGAAAAGAATTATCATAATAAAGGAACACAAATGTTTGCAATTTGTGTTAGTTTTATTAATTGTTATTTGTTTGATTATCTGGTTGACTATTTTGATAAAGAAAAAAAGAGAAAGAAGTATAAGAAGAAAAAAGGAATAATAAAATCAAGATAGATATAAGAAGAGAAAAAATATTATAATTAATCTTTGAATAGTAAGAAGGTATATATTTAAATAAGAAAAAGTAAATAGTTATTAGAAATTAGCAACCAATATTTTAAAGAAACAAAAAAAAAACAAAAACTAGGTATGAAAGAGCGATTTTTAATCTTGTTTCTATTCATAATAGCAACAGGGTTCATCTAGCAAGCACATCAAGGTACCATAGAATAGTATCTATATAGCCGCCAGAGTTGAATCATGTTAGCCCTTTAAGAATTTATTGATAAATTTGTTTAAGTTTAGAAAAATTATCATACAAAAACATTTTTTAGATCACTTTCTCTTTTTTTTTTTCGATCTATACTACAATTCAAAACTTTGATAGATCAAAAGCAAAACTTAAAGGGCTAAGTGATCTTAACTATGCTGGCAAAAAATAACAATAGCACATAAAATAAAATAAGGCAAAACATATATTTAATAAATCTATTTATTATATTAGTTAGTGGATAGCAATCTGGAGGTTCTTCTAGCCAGTCAATGTGTGGCTAAGAGGAGTAGCCAGTTTATTTAAAAGATTCTTGTAGGATTCTTTTTAGCGATCATAATGTATAGTGCAGTTAGGACATAGATCATAACAGGAGAAATGGAAATAATTTTCATCAAGGAAGAGCAGTAAATGGCAGCAAGAATGTTTAAGGATGTAGTAGTGGCCACTATGTTATAAAGTCATAAGGCCAAACTCTTAATAGCAATGTTAATTCGATAATATTGAACTAAAATTAGTTTCCAATCACACCATATATACAGCAAATATCTAATAGATAGCATTGCCAAGAATTCTTCGAAAAAGCAGCATATGTCTACTAGGATGATTGCGAAATCCTTCAATCTAATACAATTTAAGTTAATTTAGATGATCACTTCTATATAAGTTAGAATAAAGACTTTTCTTTCATTGAAGTTATGAGTGATTCTTAGTTTCCTTCACATTCTTCTTGTACTTCATCAGCGGGCTGCTCTTCTTCAAACTTTTCTACTCAAACAGGCTCCTCTACGTCAGAATAAAAAAGAGATATCCCCTCTGATAAATCTAATACAAATTCTAATCTTTTATTTAATAGACTCTTTAGCTCATGGAATCAAATTATTTCAGAAGAAATGTATGTTTTCATATTTTTTTCAATATTCACCTCTTTAAAAATACAACCAACCAGCTCTACTCAATCTATCTCTCTATATATCTTGACTTTTGTAGATCTAGGCTATCTAGTATAAAAACATTTTCTACTTATAGCACATTTATATTTAATTTAATTTTCTTACCAAAACTAAATAGCATACTAAATAAAGTTTTTTTATTATTACTTCTTCTTTTGGTGCGACATACTCTCGCATTCAAATTAATTCTTTGCATACTATTTTTAACACTCCAAAATTTTCTTTAACATTCTGAGTAGAAAACTCTAAATTTTCTCTCATATTACCAAGTGTCTTTTTTTCATAGTGAATAATAAATTATAACACATTTAAGAGAGATAAATGTCTAGTTTCTCATAATAAAATGCATCAATAGATCATAAGTTTAAAGCTACTTTAAAGATTTCATTCTCTAACTACTCTGTATCAAGAATATTTAATTAAATCTATTTTAGATTATTCCAAAAAATTAAAGATTTTTTAATAAAAAGCAAAACAATTTCTCATAAGCAAAATATTTTAACATTTAATAATTATTATCAAGATATAAATTTTATTTTCTAAGAATGGCCAAATAATGCAAGAAATACATTACTGATAGAACTATTTTGAATTTTTAGTTATTATTTTTATTTGTTTTTAAATAAATCATGAAGAGAATAAAGAGAGTAATGAAAGAAGGTGAATTTATAGTGAAAAAAATTAATTTATTATTCCAAAAATTTTTAGATAAACGCTAATTGAAACTTAAGGAGAAATTAAAATTTACAATCACAGCACAGATTATGTTTTGTATGTCTTAGATATTATACATGATACTAACCTAATTACTATTCCTGAGAAAAAATAAGATATTTATTAAAATAAAGAAAGACTGATAAAATTCTATGTAATACCTGAAGAAGTAGGTCCCAACTAAGAAATTAATTTATATTTTAAAATAAGATTTTATGACAACAAGCTTATGAAGCCCGTGTCCTAAAGGACAGTGATGTACACTATAACACTAGCAAATGTAAAATATTAAAAAAAATATTTTTCTTGAATAAATAATTTATAAAAAAAGGTAAAGCAAAATATTTTTAAGATAAAGCCTATAAATTTAGGAAAAGTCTCTTAAGGTTAAATTTACAACTAAAAATTATCCCTAATTAACCCTTTTCATCATGATTTGATTATCAACGAAGTCTAATTCTTAAAAAAATACCTCTATTTAACTGAGAATATAGAGGATTTTCTTCAAAGTGAAAGAAATCACATTATACAATCTAAAGATATCTAATATAAGGAAAAATGGATAATTAAGCAAAACGAAAAATCTCGTATTATTGACATAGTTGCTTATCAAAATCAAACTGGATCTTTTACAGATTATGTTAAAATATCTTATGAAAATTCACCTATTGTAATTCAAATTCCTATATAATTTAGAATCATAACAAGCTCTATTTCATTCAAAAACTCATTCTTGTTCATGGGAATAATATCTAGTAGATAGGTAAGTATATTCTTTTCTTTGAAAATTTTCAGGAGCTTTAACCTTTAAAAAGGAAATAAAATAATTTCTTGAGAAATTAGTTTTATTTGTATTTGTTAAATAATTCATATTATGTTATTTAATTAAAAGGGATACAATAGCAGAAGTATAATAATTGAAAATAATTGTGGCGTAGCTGTTGAAATTTTAGATATTATTGTTCACTTCAAAAATAATTATAGTTGTCTGTAGGCAGAAGCTTTTTTAGATTTTGATGATTAAAAATAAAAATAAAGTGCTGGTAATTAACTCAATCCTTTCTTAGAGTATTCTAAAGTAGGGTGCATTTAATAAAATAAGAAATTAATCATAAAGCCTTTTGAATAAAATAAAAAAATTGGAGTTTTAAAAATATTTCCTAAATTTTTAGATTTAAATACATAATAGAAAGTTTTTGAAGGTCGTATTTAAGTTATGACAAACATAACTAATTTTGATATTGAATAAGAATTCAAATTTTATCGTCATGAAAATTTGATTAACTACACATCTACTATCACAAGTTTCAAAGTTGCCATCAAACCAGAAGAAACTGTTAATGAATTAACATATGTTTAACCAACTAAAGTACCTTCTGAAAAAAGAGTTTTAGAAGTAGTTAACACATTTTCTGCTTAAATTAGATTAACTGGTCTAATTAAACCACCTGCTACCAGCAGATTTGACTTTGATAAAAATATCCTAATAACAGATTTCTAAAAAACTAAAATTGATGTGGGTGAGAAAAAATCAATATTGAATTTTTAACTTATTGGTAATGTAACTAAAGTTGACACTTATATACTTCTAGAGTTTAATAATAATTTTGTCGTACCAATATTCTTTAAGATTTACAACATGCATCTTCTATGTTCTATTAACTCTATTCCAGATTATTTCGATTGCACTGAACTTAGTTAACATGATTTAATTAAATTTGGAAATAAAGCTATAAATAAAACTGCTATTTAAGAATTTAGATTAAAAAATGATAATCCAGAAGTTGTGACTCTCTATGGTATATATAAGTTACAATCTCCAATTAACATTATTCTCAAAAAGCAAATAAATTACTAAGGTAACTCAAAAAATAACTCATTTTCTTAAAATTCTGATAAATATTCATTCAATAAATTTAAGAAAGTAATAATGGTAATTTACTAATAGACAAAATATTTATTAAAAATCAAATAAAATTAGACAAAAATTATCTTGATTTTTTACTATTAGGAAAACGAAAAGAAAAATCAAAAATCAAAAAGCCTTATTTATTTTTATAATATAAAATAAAAACTTGCTAAGAAGTTTTTATCAAAAGAAGAATATTATTAATCAATCAAACAAAGAAAAATACTATCAACATTTTCCAATTTGTTTTAATTAATGAAATTATATGAACTAAACTGAAGAAAAAGCTTGTTTAATAAAAAACTATTTATTTAATTTTGATAATGAGAATTTTTGATCAAAATGTTTTGCTATTTTAAAAAATCAATTTTGAATTAAAAATAATTCATTTTTAACCTTTTAAAAATTAGGTTAAATTCAATCACAAACTTAAAATAGAGTGATAGTTGACACAGTCAAAAGAACTCCTTTGATGTATGTTGGTCCTTATGATGAAGCTATTTTCACTATTGAATTAAATACATAAAATATAGTTAAAAGCTATAATAATTAAATACAAACTTTAACAAATTATGAATAATTTTCTTTTTTGATGGAATATAATGTTGTAGATGGAGATACAGAGCTAATTCCTCCTAATATTCATTTTAAACGCTTAATAAATGAATAAGATTAACCATAAGTTGTCTACATTAAAAATACCTATGATGTAGCTTTGAAAGTAGTTGACTTTTAAATCAGTGATCCCAGATTTTAAATTATAAGTTACACAAGAACCATTCCACCAAAGACTACAAAACAATTACTAACTTTAGTTTTCAATAGAACATTTGGATATGTATTTTTTTTTCTATTTATTACAACCAAATATTTATAAAATTATTAATAGGGTTAAAATATAAAGCCAACAAATGATGATAATTTTATCAGTATTGAAGATATTATCATGTGGAATGTCACCTAAAGTGTAAATTAAAAAATTGAAAAATAACTTTTTAAATTTTATTTTATATCAATTAAGATGCTTTAAAATGCTGATAAGAATATATTGAGTGCAGAAGTGATTGTAAACTTTGATATTAAAAATATTTTTATGAGTGCAACAGCTGAAGTTTAATAGTTAAAATTAATAAATGAGTAAATCATTGATTTTAACAATACAGAAACTAATTAATTTTATACTAAATCTTTGACCTTCTTTAATCCTTTAGATGTTCCTGTTTCCTTTCAACTTTATTTAGCTCCAGGCAATATTTCATCACCAGAAAACTATATTAGCAAGTAATATAAATAAATTTCGTGCCTCAAAATAAATTTATTTTTTATTAAAAAAGATAAACTTAATTTCAGCAAGAAGTAGAATTCATATTTGTTGTACCTTCAGATAATATACAAAATAGTCCTATCATCAAGGAAGTTTATGATAATTTATCTATCTTTTTCACTAATAGAGGTGCTGAATAACTTACAGAAATATAGCACTAAGATGTTGTCAAAATTTTGTCCAATGTAATTTTTATCAACAACTTTGTAAAATATTCACACCTTTTAATTTTCTTAATAGAATCCAGACTTTGACAGATCATAGGAAAAGGATTTAATTCTCTGCTCTGAGGTGATAAAATAATATTAAAAGTACTTTGAAGAAATTGAAGCTTAAGAATAATAATTTTAGAGTAGTAACAACTAAGCAGAAAACAGAGCAAGTAGCAGTAACAACAAAATGAGTTAAAGTGGAAATTATATTTGCAAAAAAGGTCTTGTGACTTAAAAGATTAATAACTACTTGTCTAAAATAGAATTTAATAAGCAATTGGTAGATTTTTATAATGACCCTCAAAGACACATTCAAAAAATTAAGGATTCTATTATTCAAATTTAATCTTTGAAAAGAGAAGTTGTTGAAATAACTAGTACTACACGAAACAGACCTTCTCTTTTTAATTACAATATGAAATCAGATAAAGGTTTGTGGGAAAAAATTAAATATTTTTTAAGTTTTGGCATGTTTTTTAATTAAAACTCAGCTGAAAATACTGTAGCTGAATGGTAATCACAACTTTATAATTTCAATGATGACTGGAGATATTCTTATGGCAATCCATAGAAATAATCAAATGGTGAAATTTTGAACCAATAGTAGTTTTTCTTAAGCAGTGAAGTTTTAAATAAGACCCTAATTTTATAGCCTAAGTAAACTCTTGATATAAATTCTCTTATCTACTTGCCTAAATATGGCTAGACTTAGAATAATCTAATTATAAAAAGTAATGCTAGTGGTATTGATATCATTCCTATTAGAGGTAGAAGTGGAGTAGGATAGATCAAGTTAATAGAAATTAAAAATATGTCTCCTTTACTTTTCTCATAGCTTTAAAGCTAGAAAAATAAATCAGATGAGGAAATAAAATATAGAGAATTCATTTAAGATAATGTAAATAAAGATATTTTCCTCTTTACTCTGACTTAGGAAGAACTAGATGGAGCATAAAAGCATAAAGTAGAGAACATGAAAAATTTTGTTATTAAAAATGTAGGCTAGTACCCAATAAGTATTAAAAATATTTTTATTGAAAGTTAGCCTTGTTCAGCATATGGATTTTTTATTTTGGGATGTACATGCTCATTTAAACTTGAGCCTTAATAAGAGAGAACAATCACTATTGGCTATAAGACTGATTATCCTTACGATACTTTGGAAAAGAATATTTATTTCTATACTTAAACTTATCACATCAAATTTAAATTAAGAGCTCAGTTTTATCATAAAGCTACTTACAACCCCGAATAAGTAGCTTCTGCTTACAGTATAGGAAATCCTATGGTAAATAAGAAACTCGCTGATAATATTATAGAAATTTTCAATGAAAATAATGAAAGTATTTTTGGTGAGGATTTATCTGCCGAAAATAATGAAAAACTTCTTACTATGTTCTTGGAAAATATTGAAAAGGCAACCATTGAAGCTTAGAAAAATTTTGAAATGGGTGAAGAAGTTTTGGATTAGGCAAAACATTTTCTCAGTAATCATAGCTAAATCTACAGTCATGAAATATCTAACAAAGTGAATATTAACTACTACTTTAATTACTTCATAATAAGCATTATTTTTATGACTCTCATTTTCTTCTTATATACATTTATTTCCTTCTTATTCTAAGACATACTCAGTCTGAACAGTAAGAAAAATAAATATGACTTATCTCACTCTTCTAAAGCATCTTCTGGTAGCTCATCTTTACAGTAACAGTAAAATAAAAGTGGTTAGTTGAATGGAAATAATTAAAAGTAGAAAAAGAACCCTGGTTAGCAATTAGGAGCTTAAGATTAAGACTTAGATTAGATGAGCTATGATATAGCTCAATTTATTAAAGCTAATAAGCTAGATCCTTCAATATTTAGTTATAAGGTAGAACTTTAAAAAATGAAAGAGTTTTAGGAAAAACACTAATTAGAAATGAGGATTTAAAAGTAGAAATAATTATAGCAAAGAAAAAATAAAGAGAGAACACTTGAAGAATAAAAACTAAGTAAGGCTTAATAATTCTATGAATAAGAAAAAGATAATCAAAAGGAATACTTTAATAATAATTCTGATAAAGAAGAAGATGGATAGGAAGAAGATTATGAAAATGATTACACCAAGAATTCTAAAACTCATCAAAAAGATAAAAAAGTGAACTTAAACAACTAAAATATATCATCTGCAAAATTAGGAAAGGAAGATATTAATGATGTAAGATTATATGACTAATAATCACACAATTCAATTTAGCAGCAACAACTATATGGTTTATAACATCAAACATAGCATGCTTCACAAATACAATAGCAAATCTAACAATAATATTAGAATTTAGAAATAAAATAAAATATTATTCCAATTAATCAAGAAGATTAACAAATAGGTGCTTAACAATAAACTCATAATGGAGCTTAACAAGCCAAAGTAAATAATCAAAAGAAACAAGCAAAGGAAAAACATAAAAAAACTAAGAGAGAAAAAGAGAGAGAGAAAGTAGTAGTAATCACAAAAGAAAATGAAGGTCAGATCGAAAGTAATAACAATGAGGCTAACAAGAAAAATCAGTATGAAAATAATAATTCTGAAGAGGAGGAATATGATGAGGATGTAGCAGTTATCAGAAAAAATTCAAACAAATCTTCTTCATCTGCTACTGTAACCAATGCCAGTATGAATAATTCTCAAGCTAATTTTGAAACTAGAAAGTCTTCTGGCTCAAACCCAACTACTTCTCAATAAACTTAATCTAATAGAGTTAAAGATGAAAGTATTCAGAAAGAAATTGAAGAATTGATCATGAGACAATAAAAAGCAAAGTATGAATAAAAGTCTCAATAACAATAACAAAAACAATAATAGTAACTACAATAACAAAAGTAGTTATTGAATAAAGTAAACTAGAAGCAATCATCTCAATTAAATAGATAAGGTTATGTAGACAATAAGCTAAATAAAATGTCAAATATTTAGTCTGAATAGTAATCTTAATAACAATAAGTTATGTAAGCTACTTAGAAAATAGCTGATGATTTAATGAATTAATGGGCTGGATCAAATTAAGTTTCACAAAAGAGAAAAAAATCAGAAAACTTTATAGTTGATGATTTCCACTCAGCCAATGAGATAGGTCTTCAAAATTCAAACCAAGCAAACTCTTATCAATTCGGTTAGTAATAGTAAATGCAGAAAAAGGCATTCCTAGTTCATGATCATATAAGTAGTTGTGGAGAAGATGATGACAATAATCCTGCTTCATCAAATAATATCCGCAAGAAAAAAATATCAAAAGCAAGCTAAGATATTTTAACCTAGTTCCCTTAGATTTAGCAATTAGTTGACTAGAACAATAAAGGATCTTACTATTAATAGTAATAGTCAGCTACTCCAATCAAATAATAAAAGATTTAAGAAGTATCTTAATTAAATTAATATTCAGGTAATTACAGCAAGAAAGATGACTAATTAACTAACAATCAAGATGAAGTGGATTATATGGACAACCCTTTGTTGATGCAATTAACAGCAAGTTATAACAGCAGTAGTAGTATTAAGAATACATTTAACATACTTTAAAATAGCCAAAAGTTAATGCAACAATAAAGTACTAGCTAAACAGCTAATGATTTTGAGATCAAAAATACCCCATCTGTTTCTGCTAATAAAGAATAAAACCATGAAGATGAAGAGGAAGAGTTTGACGAAAACTAAAGTAAATCAAATGACTTAAATAATAAAAGTAGTGAAAGTAGCTAACTCTCCAGCGGTGATAGTTTATCAGAAGAAGACATAGACAACTTCAAGAGATCAAATGAGCATATCAAAGCTATTGGTTTCACGCGCCTTGGATAATTATAAGGTAGCTTCTTAGGAAACGATGATGACAATAACAGTACTTACAGCAACAATAATAACTCTTTGAAGAATTCTTAAAATTTCTCTAAAGATACTAACCCACAAATCAGTCAGCTTTAGAGTTAAAACAGTATCACTAGTTAGGGTAATCTTAACTTAAATATCAAAGATCCATTTAATAGTACTGCAAATACCTACATTTCTAACAAGTTCTAAAATGCATAAACAACTAACAATCAAACTGAGCCTTATAGAAATATCTTTAATTATCAATCAGAAAGTAGTGATGATGATAACTCTTAACCTATTCAAAGAAGATATTATAATGTTTTCTCTTAGCCTACATTAATTTACCCAATTAATTTACTCAACTAAAATAATGCTGTTGATATGTCAAGCTCTGTTGATCCAATAGGAGTTGAAAGTAGCTTCAGCTCAGATACATAGTAACTTAATTTAGGTGGTGTTTTAAATCATAATAGAACCAACTCTAGCTAATTTAGTCCTAATTAATCCTAGAATTTCTAATAATCAATTGGAACATCTACTTTAAATAACCCTTCTAACAATAGAACCTTTGTAACATATCCTAATAATAATTCTAATTTATCTGGTTCTTAAACCCTAATTGAAACAACTAACATCCATCTTTTTAATAACTCTGGAACGGCCTTCAACCCTAATTCTTCTTAGAATCTCTACTTAAGCAATTAAAAATTCTCCAATCCTCCTCAACATCAATCAGCTTCAAGCACTGTACCAAACAAAGACTCTGAGTCAGAGTTCTTTTCTGATGATTAGCATATTTGTAATCCTGCATTGTTATCAACTTAGTCCCAAGAGAAAAATGATACCAATCCTTCTAATCGCTCATAGCATACTTAATAGTAAAGAAATAACACATCATTCAATTTCCCTCACATGAATAACTCTCGTACTCACTACCCAACAAGCGGAAACATCAGTAAAAAAATGCCTGTCAAGTCTTCAGCAAATGAATTAGAAGACATAAATCCAGCTATTAGTTAATAGTAGCCATTCAGTTTCCAAAAGACATTCCCACAATAAAGCTTTGTGAGTGCAACTAGCACTAAGCCTATTCTTCCTAATGCAGCTATTAAGTTCCCTGCAATAGGTCCTCCCCCAGGTATGTGCATGGTTCCAGAAAATATGAAAGGAAATAAGCCTGCAAGCACAAATTAGTCTGATTAATTTAAAACTACTGAACTCAAGTTTGACCTTTCAGCTCCACCTGGCTTGCTTGGACAATCTTCAAAAAATAATTAGTGAGGAAGATTCTCAATAATTTAAATAAATAAAATTCTTTTAAACATTCTTACATACTTAATATAGAAACAATGCTAATTAAGAGTCTTATTAAATGAAAAAAAAATCAAACCAAGAGAAACAAATAATGAAAATTTATATTTAAAAAGCAAATAAATATAAAAAATAAATAAATTTAGAAAGAAAGAAAAGAATGTGAGATAAAAGAAACAGAAAATAGAAAGAAAGTGAAGTTTGAATTAAGTTAATTATAGAATACATATTTGATAGATGCTTTCATTAATTTATCTCAAATTATTAATATTATTATTAAATAAAAAAAAAATATATATATATAAAAACACAATAAAATCAATCATTTAAAACATTATTATAATAATAGAATCATAATTAAACTCTTTTCATTTTCTTCTTCAAACCTCAAATAATATGTTGTCACTTAGAATGATTATTGTTCCTATTTTATTTAAATTTTTTATTTAATATTATTTGGTTTTTTTTTATTAAAATTTTTAATTTTTTACCAGCACTTTATCTCATCAGTTTAAAGATAAGGAAGAGAATATTCTCTAGTTGACCACATCTTATTCTTAATTTTCTGAATTTTTAGTTATAAATCTTTTTATAAAGTGTTCTTTCAATTGTTATTTATTGTATAAGCAATATTATTTCTCATAGTAATTTAAGCAACTATTATTTAATTCTATTCAAGTAAAAAAAATAAGGATTTATGAATTTTTAAATACAATATCTTACCTTCAATAGTAATTTATTCACCATTTTATTTTTTAGTTAGGTTGAAATAATTAGATGTAAATGTCATGCAGGATATTGTCGCTAGTTATTCTTAACTTAAAAGTACCATAATAGCTTTTTTCAAGAAAATTACATCTTAATATAACTCAAAAATGTCTAAATTTTTCAAAACTTCCTGCTTTATATCCTTCATTAAATTATCATCTATTCCTTTCTCCTTTTTAAATTCTTTAGATTTTAGACACCTTTTTATTTCAAGAAATAATTTTAAAGTAAGCCTTTTAAAAATTAAATTTTACTTAAATTTAAAAATCATATTTTTGACAAAACCTTTAACTTAATTATCTGAAATTGAATTAAATTTTTTTAAGAATTTTTCACTCATAGTTTTTATTTTTAAATTCTATTGGATTCTGGTCTTGTAATGTATGAAAGGTTAACTTTTTTATAAAGGTGTTAATTTTCTTTATTTTTTAATACCTTTTTTCTCATCATCTAAACATAATTCATTAAACATATTTTTAGGAGATGGATTTATTGAATCAGAAATTTATCCTTCAATATTTTCAGAATTAGTCAAAAAAATATTATTGGCCTACAGCTAAATTGATGAATTTTTTTCTTCATTAAATTAGCCATTAAGTTTAGATGAGAATTAAGACTAATTGATGCTCTTTAAGATAGGAGATTGGCTTTATTCCACATAATTTTTTGATTTAGTATTAAAATTAGGAACAAATACATCTTTGTCTATATTTTTTTCTAAGATTTCATCTACAGTCTCTTAATAAATATTTGTGTTTTATTATTCTTCTTTAGGATTTTTATCTTCTTCAATTAAATTGTTCTGACAAAGAAGATTTTTATATTAATCCTAGTAAAGATTATTGAATATTAACATGAACAAATCTTATTAAATTAAATTTCTGGAATAATGTCTACCCAAAATTCTAAATACTGTGCACAAACCTGCAATTGCATTTACAAGTGCTAATATTTCTGAAAATGAGGGGTATTAGATTTAAAATTATTGGACCACTTCATCCATTTTTATTTAATATCTGCTATATGGACCTAATCCTTATTATAAAGAAGAAAGTTTATCAAAACTTTAAGTGGTTTAAGAATATTCAATTGGAGAAGAATATTCTTCTTTGAATTAAAATAAAAGACCTTTTTCTACTTAGGTATTTTGCTTTTATGTTAACAAAGCGGTATAACAATATTAATCAGAAGAAGGAAAACTATTTAAATTCCTATAGTTAGTTTGAATTTGTTATGAAGTTGTATTATATTGCTATGTTTTAAGCTTCATCCAAAAATAGGTATATAACTCATCAATAGCTTAATCAATTTCTATCTATGATGCGCAATTATTAGGAACTGTTGTTTTAAGATGATCTAAGTCTCGGCAACCATATAAACTGATAAAAACAGATGAGACTTTTTTTTTTGAATTTGTGTTATCTTGAAGAAGAGTGTAATTACTTACCTTAGAAAAATCTACACAAATAAAACCTTTCAGTAATGGTGAGGTGCATTCAAAAGTATCTAACGTTACTATTTCCAAAATTGACTTTTCTGTGTCTAAGTAAAGAAACTCTACTACATAAACAAAATATGTTTTATTTAAAGCTACCTGATATTGGTTAAAAGACATAGATGAGTTATACATGTACTAAAAAGCAACAAGATCTTCTTATAAAGGTATTTCTATTCTTTCATTACTTATAAAACTTTATGATCTAAACTTTGGAGCCATTTAATTATTAAAGTAAAGACAAAACAAGTAAAAAAAATATGATATCACTACCGTAATACACATTATAGATGCTAAAAAACCTAAAATGGTTCCTCTTTTATAATAATTTCTTCCAGTATTAAAATAAAATTCAGAAGAAAATAAATCTAATCTGAGAATATTCATGTCTAGCTCTGTTATTATGATAATCAGTATTATATCAACTCTACTTTTAACTTCTACTTTTATTGTTGAGTTAATTATTTGTTTTTTTAATTAAATAATCTTGATTTTTAAAAGAAGTAATTTAATTAATAAATGATAACAGTCTTTTTAATTTAATGAAAAATTATAGAAGAAATCACTTTTACACCATGCAAAAAAAATCAACCATTAAATAAAAAATATGGTTTTTTAATTTCTCAACAAATGATTAGCTAATTCATGAAGCAAACAATAAACTGATTGTTTTCTCAAAATTTATTATAATTTAAAATCAAAAAAGCTTTGTTACATTATCATTTAGGTCGATTGATTTTTGCTATTAAATTTATTATTTATTATAATTTCAAATAGAAATTGTTATCCTTCGTTTTTAACTCCATAATGATTCTAATTAGTTTGCTGAAAAATCAGAAGGTAAAAATTGATGCACATAATTTGAGTGTATTTATTTTTCATGATTTGTTTACCAAGCTTTTTTTTGAATAGAAGAATAATTCTTTAATCTACTTCATTTAAATTTCTATCTTCTTTTTATCTTTTAAATAAAATTTTAATTTTGTATTTTTATTGTTCTTGTGATCTCAAAATGCAAAACTGCTTTTCAAAATAAAACTGGTTGCTTTTTAATTCTAAAAATAAAATTAACAATAAACTTCCTTAAAAATAAAAGAACATTTTTCCTTCAAAATTTAACTTCTTTAAGACCTTGAGTTATATTTAAATAATTTTCTAATAGACCAATTTTCTAAATAATTGCAAGCTAATCTTATCCAAATAATGTTACTACTGTTTTTTTCAAGAAAATAGTACTTTTAAAAAATTCATAAATATCTAAGACTTTATTGACTTCAGATACAGTTTTTTCTCTGAATTGATATTCTATCAATTGCTTTTATTTAAATACTTTTTAGCATGTAGAATCTTTTATTTTTTAAATAATAATAAAATGAATAATCACATTTAAATCTTGAAAATTTTACTGAACTTAATTTTTGATTGAAAAATTTGTCTCAGTTCCTTCATTACTTTAAATATGGGTTTCTAGAAAAAATTTATTTTTTATTCATTTTAAGTCAGAGTATTTTTTTCTTGAGTTTCTTAGTGTTGTATTAATTTAATATCCCTTCATTTTTAATAGAGAGGAGAACTGAAACCTATATATCATTTTATTTGCAATTTTATTTTAGGCTTTTTGGAAAAAAATTTTAGGAATCGTTAAGGAGGGGGAATTCGCTATCTATCTATCAAATAATTTAATTTCATTTGAAAAATTAATTTTATGTGTTTTGTAAATTTTTTCATTTGATTCTTAACAATTTTCTTGATTATCTGTTTGATTTTTTGCTGTTTCTTACTTTTAATACACTTTTTAAAAAACACAGTAAAAATTATCCTTTTAATCAGCCATCTATATTTTATCTACTTAACCTCTTGATCTTATAATAAATTCAGTTAAAATATTTTTATTATCATTTTTTTCTAACACATAATTTATCATACTGTCTTTTATACCACTTTTCAACTTTCTAAAGTTGTTGGTTAAAAGTTATTTTTCATACAAGCCTCTATAGATATTTTGAAGATAAAGCATGAAGAAATCCTATTTAATTAGAATTTTTTAATGCAATCTTCTGAATATATTAGAAATAATAGCTATAAGAGTGGTGCTATTTATGAAAATTTATGTAATTGTAGGTATTTTATGTTAAATTATTATCCTATCTCATCTATTTGAAGAATTATTTATATATATAGGTCTTAATCCTGTTTTTAAACAAAGTGGTCTATCAAAACCTTAAATTAGTTGGTTGTACTAAATTAATGAAATGTAACTCTCCTCTTTTTAAAATACCAATCCTCGATTTAAAATGGTTTATTGTATTTATGTATCTAGAGTATTAATAGTAAATTAGTTAGATAATACAAAATTTTTTTACTCTGATAGTTAGTTTGGATCTATTCAGAAGTAGTATTATTTTACTACTGATTTGAGTTTTATGTTACATAAGCATCTAATACGTCAATCAAACTATTTATATCAATTTAATTAGTGTATTATGGATAGTTGTTTTAAAGAAATTAAATTTTAATATCTTTTATTGCTATTTCTGTAATTAAACAATAAATAGGTAATAGTTGCTTATCTTCAAAAAATCAATAGAGTAAAACCTTTCAAAGTTGAGTTAGTTTATTTCATAATACTCAATTGGTAGAATACAGTTTATAATAAAACTAAAATGCGACTAAATTTTCAGTTAAAGTAATTACTACTCTCTCATCAGTAATAAACCTTTGAGATCTGAAGTTAAGTCTAATAAAATTATAGCAAAATTTACAAGTTATAATAATAAATGATGTTATAAAAAGCGCAAAACTGAAAAAGCTACCTTTTTTATATTGTCCTTATCCTACATAAAAATAAAAGAAAATTCATTTTTTATTGCTAATTGAATATATTTATTTTTGCAGTAAAACTTTTAATTACAAATAAACAGCAAAACAATCAATAAATCTTTCACTGTTATTAATTATAACATAAAAAAACCTAAACTACAAACTATTTTAAACATTCAATAGTCTTTCTAATTATAGCTAACATATAATCTAAATGACCATAAATTTTGAAAGAAACTTTTAATAAAAAAATTCTTAAAATAAAAGCTATTTATTGTTAATTTTACTCCCAAAAATTGAAAAATTATGTGTAAATTGAAAAATTTATCATAACAGTAAAAATAAAACCCTCAATAAATTAACATGAATATGTACTTCTATATTTTTTACTAAAAAAATTTTAAAAATAACAATGTTCTCTTTTTATTTTTATGTACAATTATTTATATTCTACCTTATTTAGAATGCTTCTATTTTTTAAAAAAGATAAATTTTATAAAAATTCCTTTTTAAAAATGTTTTAAACTTTTCTTTTATTCTCTGCAAATTAAATATGATTAAATCAAGTAATAGCAATTATCATTTTAGATATAAATTTTATTATCAGTAGGATTTATTCTTATATTGTAAATTAATTTACTCTATAAAAATAAAAGAAATAAAAAAATAAAGATAAAAAATTAACTTAATAAAGTCTTTTCTAAATCTATTAATAATTGCTCAAAATGCACTTGAGTTTCTTCCTTTATATAAAATATTTATTTAAATTTGATAATAATTTTTAAAGATAATTGTGATTTTAAATAGAATGTAAATATTAGATGATAAAAATATATTAATTAATTAAGATTTTTTTTTTATGATTTAAAAGAATATTTATTTTTCCCTCTAATTTTATTACTTTAAAAAACTAATTTAATCAAATAGAATAAATTATTTTAAAATTGAATGAATCTAATTTAAAAATCTACTTTAGTAGAAATCTTAACAAAAAACAATAAGGTGGTGTAAAAGAAATTTGTAATTTTATATTTGGTAAAAGTGTATTTCACCATAAATTAAATGTGGTATGGAGCTAATAATCAGGTAATTTAAAATTTTAATAGAGTTTTATGATGATGATTTTAAAATACAAAAAAAATATTAAGGACTCACTTATTATAATCATTTTCTTGAATATTAAGTAATTTAAACACAATTTTTGATAATTAGATGTAATTAATTTTGATATTTTTTTTTGCTCTATTTTTGAGGCCAATAAATAATAATCTAAACAAAAAATAAATTAACAAATTTGACTAAACTTTTTGTAAATTGTGGATAATAAAAATTAACAATTAATTATATCTTACATATTTTTACACTGAAAATAAAGCATTATAAAATTATTTTTTTGTTATATGTTTTTTAATCAATTGGTCAAACGAGGGTTATTGACTCTACCCATAAAGAGGATTGATCCAGTAGGCTTATGTGAGATTGTGTAGAGGAAAGGTCTAGTACATTAAACTTCAGGTTTTACTTCTATCATTAAACATTTCATTATGACAGCTGTAGCAGCAGCAGCTTTAGCACCTTCTTCATTAACTTCAATCATAGCTTTGTGGACAACATCATCAATATAAATCTGCTTTGATTCCTCCATAACAGAGAAATCTGCATCACCTTATTAGAAACAGTGCTTTAATCCTAGTTTAGTCAAAATAGACTTTAAGCTTTTAGCACTAGTATCTTCAATTTTGAATTTGGGTAAACCAAGATTAATTTTAGTTTCATGAGCATTTTATCTTAAGTTAAGAAGAGCCTCTTCATTGAAGGTGCCTTCTAATTGAGTTAAATTTACATTTTCTCTAGGTAGGATAACTTCCATCATATATTCTTAACCCTTATAAGGAATTTAGACATATTGGCATGATTAATTTTCAAAATAAGGATATTTTTTTTCAATTTACATTAAGTCTACTTAAACCTTAGAGTTAGCAGAAATGTGGAATTTGCTCTTTTGAGTTTTGAGCTTTGAAAATTATTCATCCCAGTTACCCTTAAAGTAGATGGCATTAACTAAGACCATAACAGTAGAAGGATTGAGAGTACCTGCTTGGAGTAAATTCTTAATATTATCATTAGTGATTTCTTAAACCCATTTATTAATGGTCAAACGAATCTATTCACACTCAGCCTTGAAATCGACCTATTCAACAGGGGAGTTGAAGTTATTTTTCATCATAGTTTAGTAATCAGCCTTTAAGTTAGGAAGTCCAGAATAAATTTTGTTAGCAATTCTAGTTTAGATACCATCTGATTTAGTGAGTAAGAGCTAAGTAACAGTACTGACTTCTTTGGCAAATTATTCAGTGTTTTCAAATCCAAGGACAGTTTTGAATTCTTCAAGAGTTTAGGTGTTAGATCCTAAACTGGCCATGGCAAGAGCAATGTAAATAGATGCAGGAGAGAAAACAATGTTCTTATCTACAGGAAGTTCCTTGAATAATCTGAGACAGAAGGAAGAAATTGAAGAATTAACTTTGTGAGATTCCATTTAAGAGGTTTTTTTGATTCAAAGATATTTTTGATAATGTTTTTAAATATTTATTTATTTTTTAATTTTTTAATTAATTTAAGAATCATACTATTAATTAATGCTGAAATATAAAGTTTAATTTTATTATTTTATCTATCATATAGAGTTTTATTGGAGACTACAAATCTTAAAATAAATAAATTCTTCTCAAAGTTAATAAATGAACTATTCTCAAAATTAATTAATTTGAAAAAAAATGATAATTTTCATTAATCTTCTTTAAATTTTTAATCTAAAAAAAATAGATATTTTATTTGAATACATTTAATATATATTCTTCATACTGTATTTAATATTTCTTTTTATTTTAAAAAAATTTTGATAATTACTCAAAAAATACTGCTCAGATTGACAAGCTACACAATTTTGACAATAAAAATGAGTTACTCTGCTTATTAATTAGCTTAAATTTCATTTAAAATAAATATCTTTATTTTTCTGATCAAATTAATTTATACTAAAAAATAGCATCTTAATTTACAACTTGAATTTGGTTAAGATTTATCAATTAATTTTTAAACTTAAACGTAATTATTTGGTTGAGATATAATAATCATCATTTACAAAAAGTCTACTTACATTCATTTACATCAAACAAAAAAATTCAAACTAAGTTAGTTTTTAATTTGCTTTTTTCCAAATTAAAATATATTTTATGACCAGAAAAAAATTGAAGAAATCCAACTTTATTTTCTAGTTTTATCTTTATAGTCTCCTACAAATAAAAAGATTATTAATGTCTACCATAATCAATTAAATTGCTTTTTTATTTATTGTCTATTTTTAATGGTTGATTAGAATGAATAACTAAATTACTTTCAAGTAATCAAAATAGACAAAAGTACTAATTAAGATATTTTTTCATTAAAAAATACTTAAAACAATAAATACAATTCATAATTTTAATCAAGGTATATTTTATAAAAAATATTAAATAAAATATTATTTAAAAATATACTTTATTCTTACATTTCTCATAAGTGATAAAATAAAAACACATCTAAAAAAATTGATCAAATTTCTTTAAACAAATTACATTCATTTTTAAAAAGTAAATATTTAAATTGTAAAATTTTATGGATTTTATTAATTTAATGATATTAACAAAAATTTAAGCTAATATAAAATAATTTATTTATTTTAAGGATTTTAAATCTAAAATAAGATCTCTTTCTCATCAATCCAAACTCAATTTTATTTAGTTTTTTTCAAGAAATATTTAAAATTTTTAGTCCTTATTTTTAAAGAAAACTTTTTTTAGACTTAAATTATAAATCTAATTTAAAATATTAAAACAATTGAAGGCCAACCACTTAAAGTGTAATATATTAATCTATTAAAATGGCATTTTAATCTATTAGGTTTAAATTTTATTTCAATTAGGTAAAGAAAGGAGTAAAATAAAATTATTTTGATTTAAAAATCAAATTTACTTGAACTATCTTTTAACTATTTAAAGTTCTTTAAACTTTCATACTAATTTTATTTGTTTTTCATTGATAAACTAAAATGACAAATAATTTACTTACAATAAAAAATTGAAAATTCAGTAAAAATATGCTATAAAATTTTACCTTCTTTAATTTTATTTGAAACATCAATTTTAAAAATATTTCAATTAAAAATAAATCAATCTTATTTTAAAAGGGAATATATTTTTTAATGTAACTTGAGAAAAAAAATGATATAAAATTAAATGGAAAATAAAGATTTACTAAGTGTTTTAGTAAATAAAATGTTTCATGTCATAAAAATAGTAATATCTTTATCTTAATCAGAGAATGATGATCCAGGACACTTTTTTGTCACCTCAAATTAAAAAAAATTTTCATTTTTTTTTACAAAGTCCTATCAACATTACACCAACACTCCTATTATCCATCTTATCCAATAATAATTTTTTAAATAATAAATATCTAAAAAAATTACTTTATCTCCTGATCGAAACATTATTTAGTATCCTCTAGTATTTGTTACTAATTATAATAAAATAATTAAAATATTTTATTATAAACTTTTATTAATAAAGTAAATTATCTTTTCGAAATTAAAAATACTAAATAATTTATTTTAAATAAGATTTTTCACATATTAGAAAATAAAATAATTATTTTCACAATTTCTAAAAACTATCACAATTAAAAAATGTAATCTAAGGTCGAGAAAAGATGAGGGTCATTTGAGTCTTAGAATTTTTGAGCTCGTTACCATATTTCTACATATATTATGGAGTAACATCACATATAGTACCATTAAATATTTAATCTTCAAATTCGATAATGCCACCTTTCATTTTAAAAATATAATCTTATTTTACACCACCAATTAATTTAATATGAGAGTATCCATATTTTTCTTATAAAGGTTTTAAAAAATTAAATTAATCTTTTCTAGAATTAGTCTATTTATAACATTGGAGAGAGTTATTGACATTATATGCATCTAAATCTACATCTAATCTATAATATGTTAAACTAACTGAATCAACTTTATAAGAACAAACAATAGTTTATTCGTTGGAGAAATCCTTTGCTATTTGATAAGTCTATAAATTTTCTAATTAGACAATATATCAATGAATAGGTTTACTATTTTCATAAAAGAGGGATATAATCTTATGAATTAATAAGATAAGAATTTTAAATTTATGAAATTGTTACATATCTTCCTTATAATGTTTCACTGTTAAATATTGCATTGGCTTCTTCTAAATTATCAACTCTTGCTGATTATGAATTACTGTAAAATTTTTTACCTAAACAACCAATAAATTGATTGATAATATTCTTTGCCATTTTATTGGGTTATCCATTAGATAATTTTTCAATTATTTTTATTATAATTAACTTCTAAAAAAGTATAAATCTGAAACTTATAATACTGTCATTGCAAATTTTTAGAATGCTTAAGATGATATTAATCTTCTAGGAATTAATTGATATAAAATATCATCTTCTGTAATTAATTTATCTTCTAATGCCATTTAGACCCATTCATAAATAACTAATGTTTCTGGTTCAAAATTGATTAAATCTTTTTAAGATTTTATACCTTTTCTTAAAATATAATAACCAGTTCTTAATTTACCATCATAAGGAGTTGGATTATCGAATATATTAAACACGGACGGGATAATTACCAGTGAAGTTTAACATGGTGTTTGTGTATTATTTATTTTCATCAATAACTATTTGATCATAAGAATTTTCAAATAATTCATAAACATCATTGTTTAAATGACTCTTTAATAAATCCATTCCATTCTTATTATCTGTTGAATATAATTAAAAATTTAAGCTCCTAATTATGCATAAGATTAATTATTAAATTTAGGGAAGTACATAGGGAATGCTTCTTACAACATTTCATAATCATGCTTTCCTATTAAATAATCAGAAACTGATTCAATTACTACATTTGTACCTGGAATTAAAAAGGCTTTTAAATCTATTTCTTTCATCAGTCTTAATACCAGGAATTTAATATTTAACACCTTATTAAATTAAAGCATAAATCAAATCAATGTTTACAATTTCAGAATCTAATAAAAATAAAACAGATTCAAAAGACTCATTTTGTTCATTTTTGATATATTTATTTGTCTTAAATTCATTAACGATTTAATCAATATTATTCTTATCAAAGAAGATAACATTATCATAAACAATTGAGAACTTAGATTCAATCATCATACTCTTATCGGTTTATGCGATACTTTTCTTTTTTTCAATATCTAAAATAGGGTTTAGAACATCGTTGTAGGATTTGTGTTTTGAGGATAAGTTTATTTATAAATTAAATAATTAAAAACATTAAAGATGTAAGTACTAATTTTGAAATCTTAAATATAAGGTATTAATTAGTTGATTCTAACACCTTATTATTTATAATCCTTACCAAAATATTTGATAAACGCTTCTTCTTTAGTAAACTTTTTAGTATTTTTATTGTCACCAAATATATAACGTAAATAATCTGTAACAAATTATCCTTCATTAGGATTTATTTACTCCAAAAGTTATA